>QTSX02000749.1:0-354684 GCA_014839935.2 Entomophthora muscae | reverse complement strand
TGTTCATGTTGTTGGATTTGGTAATTCAAGTTGACTTCCTAGTCTGGCTTTGAGTGACCGGATAATCAGATTGCGGGTCACGAACCCGCTTGTTTGGAACCTTGCTGGCGGGTCAAGCCTGCAGTTTTGACAATTAGTTTTTATTTGCTTGATTGAAGTACTATCAATTGATGTTTGGTTTAATTTGCTTTATAACTCAAATCTTTATTTTAAAGCTATGTTGAAAGTATTAGAATTTATTCTTTGTCTAATATGTAAATGGAGTTTGTTTTATTTATGTATATAATGTAATTTCAAATGAGTTTACAAGTTAATTCACTAGGCTTTAAGCTTAACTAAATCAGGTTTGGCGACCGAGCCTCATCTCATCTAGGGATGCTTTGGCCCAGCCTTGGCTGACTTCCAGTGCTTGGTTGCCACAACTAAAATATTGATTCAATCATATTTAATAATGAAATATTTCTTTGAAATATAAGACCCGGTGCCAGAAACTGGCTGGAGAAAGACCGAACCGCTTCAATCTCAGCTTAGCCAGATTTTGAGATAGCTATGTTTACTACCATCTTCGCTTAAAGATTAGGGAGGCTTAAGTTGTAGAAGTTTGAGGTTCGCATATATATTTTAATTGAGATCAATCAAGATTTATTTTTTGGATCAGAAGCCAGATTCCTTTTGATTTCACACTGACATGAAGTTATTTAGAATTAATTGTAGCTTTATAAAACTTTTCAATAAATCTGGTTATGACTACTGCATCCCCAGTACTTTTAAATATGTCATTGTTTTTGGAGCAGATTTGAAAACCCCAGATGGCACTATTTAAAATAGCTTAAAAAAATCTTATTATATGCTGTACATCGGAAAATATAACAATTATTTAGATTTTTTACTTATCACAAGTTAAAGCTTGAAAATATTAACAAATGTTGGCGCAATGAGTTTATAAAGAATTTAAATATAAACTTTAAGAATTACTTTTATAAAGGGGCTACATTAACTGTATTTTGCTAGTAAAAGATAAGTTATAAATTTTGCTTGATACAGATAGCACTGTATGAAACTTGTGAATGATAAAAATTAACAGCAGTTCGTGTATTTATTATAAAATGAACAACGATTCATGTGCAGAACAATGTATAGCAATCAGTTCTGCCAAAACCAATTTTGTAAATTATTTTAAGTGAAATTTGATCAAAACTAATAGATTAGTATATCTTACTCTTCTGTTCCTTTTCGAGTCTGGAATCAAAAAAGTTTATTTTTAATTATTGTGTCGTGCAAGTATTAATCAAGGCAGTCAAATTCACCACTCGTAAATAAGCCAAAAAGTGTTTAGATAAAGCACTATTAATCAAATATTTTAGAGACAGAGAATTATAAAATTTATACTAATGTATTAAACATATCTTAAAATGTATTCCACTATTTCTTCGGAATCTTCTGAGCTAAATTTTTGAAAAATGCAAAAAACCCGTTGGCTTTTTACAAGATTAATGGTACGAATTTAAAGGTGATTCAGAGTACCGTTTTTTGTTATGTATGGTTTTTTAAAAAAACCAAACAATTTTATATAACTACTTTAAATTATAAGTTATAAACTTATTAGAAAACATAAATATGTAAATCAGTTTTCTTTGGACTAGCCAAAAACTGCACCAATTATATTAAAACCTATTGTTTAGTACATTTCCGAATTTTCGCCCCAGAAGAAAAATGAAAATTTAGTATATAATATTTTAAGATGAGCTGGTTGCTATAGTGTAGCTTTCATAAAATTTAATTTTAAATAGTTAGTTAACTTTAGCTTAAACTACACACTTTTGGGCATGATTTGTTAACAATATAATGAAGTTGAGGACTTTGATAAATACTGTGAAAGAGATGATAGTTAAAATAAATGTGTTTGATTGATAAATTCAAAAAGGAAGTAGAGAGCATAAAGAATTTTTTTTTTATTCATTTGATGAAATTATGTAGTTTTGATTTAGATAATGTATCTAGTGTTGAATCTTATCCTAAATTTTGGTAGCTTGACTTAATCATATATGTGTGGCCCAATGACTCTCAATTCTGATTTGAAAGAGGATAGGTGGATGCTGCTTATTGGTCACAAAATTGAATTCCAATCCATAATAGAGAGGCTCGTTTTTTAGTTGTATTTCAATCCAATTGAAATTTCAATAGTTTTCAAGGCTGAGATTCCTCTCTGCCAAGACCAAAATTGCCCAAAATTTTTGTTTTTGGCTTGGATTCATTCAAAGCTTACCTCATCAATCATCTGTAGCAGATCCTATTGGCTGTTTGATAATTTTCCTCCCCAACTCTTAAAATCCTACCCTGCTCTCTGAAGAGTACTTCTTGAAATAAAGTTTAAAATTTATCTTTTGATTATCAAAAGTTAAATTACCAGAGCTAAGTAAGTCATAGTATTATTGGAAACCAACTCCCTTATTACTTTTTTTGAAAGCTCTTCAATAATAAAGTAATAATTTATCTTTATTTTATTTCTCTTAGATTCTTTACAAATCAAATTCTAACTCATTGTAGGATGACTCTTTCTACTTCCTACTGCACTAGCCTTTCTCAGCTTTCTCATTACCTCAATGAAGCAGTTGAGTCATTTGAGAACTGGAGTAAAATCAAAGATACTATAGTTTCTCTCAAAGCTCTATTTACCTCATCAGCTGCTACTCATGCCAGCTTTCCTACTGATGTTGCTGCTATTGCTGCACCTCTTGTCAAGTATATAAACTCTGATCGCACAAGCTTAGCCAAAGAGGCAATAGATTTATCTGCCCATCTGTCTCATAGATTAAAGACTGGTTTCACTGCCCATGTGAATCAGTTTTGCCCTGCACTCATCCAAACTTTGGGTAAGACTAATAATATCTATCGTAGCCAGGGCTTTGCGGCTCTTTCCACTATTATTGCCAATGTCAAGTCTGTTGTTGTTGTGCGTCAAATCTGTTCTGCTGCTGTCTGCAAGAGTATAATTGCACGTCCCTTAGGTGCAAACCTTTTTCAAGAGCTTATTAGCTCCTTCAGTGCTCAGCTTCTTCTCCAGGGCCATACTGATATAGAAAAAGTCTTCTCTAAAGGACTTTCAGATCCGGTTCTTGACATCAAGGAGGTGTTTCGTTCTGCTTTTCAAATATATATTGATAAGCTTCCTTCACGGCTAGACCCTCTAACCAAGTCTTTACCTAAAGAGGTTTTGAAATTCTATGACCAATCCAGAGCTGTACCTTCTGCCCAAATCATCCAAGTGGCCACTCAGTCTGTGAAGCCTGCTTCTAAGGTCCCATCCTCAGCCCAACCTATTAAGAAATCCCTTCCAATTCAAGTTGATTATGCATCAAGCTCCTCCAATATGGCTTCCTCCATTTCTTCTGTCCCTAAGCATCAAACTAAGCCTTCTGCTGCTCAACTTTCCAAGAATCTGATGCAGGCCAGCTTTATGCCAAGCTCCTCTGCTGCAGTCCACTCTGTTTCTTCTGCCTCCAAGCTTCAGATAAAGCGAGGCACAATATTTAATGAGAAGATACCTGACTATTCTCATGTTAAATCAAAAGTTTGCCAAGGACGTGCAGCTTCAGCTAAAGCCCTTCCAACCTCCCAAAAGCCCAATGTTGTTAAATCTTCTAACATTCCATCCAAACGTACTCAATCTTCTCTAAGGACTACCGTCTTCTCCCAAAGTTCCAGATATGTTATGGCCACTACCAAGCAAGTTCCAAGCTCCCAAAAAGTGACATCCTATTCTCATACCCTTCATTCAAGCCAGAAGCCTGATGAGGCTGTTTCTCAGAAAGTTCCAAACTCTCAAAATGTAGCATCCTATTCCCATACTCTTCATTCAAGCCAGAAGCCTGATGAGGCTGTTTCTCAGAAAGTTCCAAGATCCCAGAATGTGGCACCCTATTCCCATACCCTTCATCCAAGCCAGAAGCCTGATGGGGTTGTTTCTCAGAAAATCTCCAGCTCCAAAGAGTATGAGCCCTACTCTCAATCACTTCTAAGTCAGAAGCCTAATGGGGTTGTTTCTCAGAAAAGCTCCAGCTCCAATGGGTATAGACCCTACTCTCAACTAGTTATGAGCCAAAAGCATGAAAGCCATAAATCAACATCTCATATTGCTTCCATCCAGAAGGCCAATACTAACCATTACATCCCATCTCAAAGAATTGGGAGATCCTATCCTCCCATTATTACAGCAGCACTTCCCGAGGAAGGCATGTCTAATAATACAATCCAAGTGCCCCAAAGTGTCCATGATGCCATCCAGATTTCAAAAAGCAAATTGGCAGCAATAAGCCAATCCCCTAAAGCTCCAGCAGTCCCCAGCCCATCCGCTTCTAAAAGGCCACCTCCATTTACCAGTGAAGAAAAAGACATTAAGCATAGAAAGCTTGACCCACTTCTAGATCCATCAGGTGACTCCAATTTCTCTACTGGTGCTAGATGCAATTACTGCGGAAGGATTGGTAGCTATGAGGGTTTATACTGACCTCCTTGCATTTCCCCCATTAAAACTTAACTTAACAACTCTGATTTTTATTGATAGATGGAATAAAGCATGATACTAATCACATATTTTTACCTGATTTTTTGCTTAAAGGCCTACATCTATATAGTGCTTAAACACTATTTTATTATAACAAAATTGATATGCTTATTAAGATGACAATATACCCCTAATACCATAAACCATGATTACTGGTATAATTTTTAATCTGATGATCAATTCACTTTTTTAAAGGGCCAATCATGGTTATCTGAGAATATTTTCACATGCAGTACAGTAGCTTTCAGAGCTATGGCGCTAAACAAAAAAAACTTATCTGTAAGCAAAAATAACTCATCTGGAAACAAATCAACTCAGATGCAAACGGGATAAAAACCAATGAATCAATATTGATTAGCAATAGATTTTGGTTCACATCTATTCTGTTCTGAGATGCATATATTTTCTTTGCATCTGAGTTGATATTGTTTCTGGATGAGTTATTTTTGCTTACAGATAAGTTTTTTTGTTTAGCGCCATAGCTCTGAAAACTACTGTATCAACTAATTCAACCCATACCTTATCCAAATCCAACTGACAAAACATATTTTCCAAAGCCTGCAGCTCCATGGATATTGATTAGGATTTTCTAAATTTTTTGCAGCAGTTTTGCCAAAGTTCTGGCTACCAGTTATATAGTAACATGAATCAATTAGAAAAATAATAAACACACTTACATCATCTTAATTTAAAAACTAAAACCATGATAGGGTTAAATCAAATTAAATTGTCAACCCACAGAAAAATCAAACCTGATTGGTGTCAATTATATACTTCTGGGAAGTATATAATACAAAATAGAATAAAAAATTTAAGAAAATAATTATATCTTTATTGAATACAGAAAAAGAGTAAAATATAGTTAGTTAATAAACTACACAGTATCATATAGATCATGTCAGTCATGGGGTTTTAAGATATCTGGATTTGCTTAGAACTCAAACGTTTGATCATATTGTAACGTCTGAATTTTGTGTTAGGGCCACCTTTACTTGTCAATTAAGCCATTTTTTGGAGCACTAATTTTCCAAGAGGGATTATTGAAGATGTTTCAATGTTGGAAATATCTTGATTTTAATTAATTCAAAAAAAATTACTTGCTACATCATACATGTTTTTATTTATTTTTTGCAACTTAATATGAGCTTCATTTATAGTTGACCTAGCCTGAGTCAGCATACAGTAGTTTTAAAAGCTATGGCAACAAGCAAAAATACTTTGGATTTAAATGAAAAAATTCAGATGTAAACAAAATTAAAAATAAATAAATCTGTTGTAAATTAATATAAATTTATTAGTTTTAATTTTGTTTACATCTGAGTTATTTTTGTTTAAATTCAAAGTATTTTTGCTTGCTGCCATAGCTTCTAAAACTACTGTATTTAAACATCCCAGTTGTTTTCAAGAGACTATATTACATAAAGATAGATAGGTTAAAAGCTTTTTTGGCATTTTTTCTCAAAAATTTTAACAAAGGAAGAAAACTTTGATTGACACAGCAAATAACCAAATGTCAAAATCATCTTTTTTAAAAAGTATAGATCATTTTCTAATTAAGAAAGCCAAAATATAAGTTGTATTTTATTGTGTATATCAGATTAAGAAAGATTTTATAAACTTTCTGGATAAATGTAAGGTTGAAAGCCTTTTGGTAAGTGGTTATAAACTAAAGCGTTTAAATCCAAAATTGTCAGGAAACCAACCTTGGGCGGCCGGCTCATTGTTTTATGGAAACACAAAGGCTGAAGATTAGCGGGCAGATGTCAGGAATGACAATTTGGATGCTCCTAAATCTCAAAATACAAAACCAGAGTTGAACCCTGAAAAAAAAACCTTTGCAGACCGCCAGACCCATAGGTTGGGAACCCAATAACCCACTACTGATGGATAAAGTTGTTGCCAGCCTGCCAGGACCCAAACCCTTAGCTGTCCTGCAGAATTCTGCAAGCAAACCGCCAGCGCAAGACACTGGGAATTTCCCCAAGGTGCCAACGCCTGACACCAGCTGTTTGCCTGGTAAAATGCACAAGTTTCTCAATGAGAGTTATTTCAAACTCTCTCAAAGTCCCAACTGGAGGCACTGAACCTGAAGAGGCACCCAATACCCAAATCAAAAAACAGAAGGATTTGAAGTCTTCTCATCCCAAAGCAGCCAATGGCAAACTGCCAGTGCCAAGAGCCACACTGCCATCTAAGACCCCTGATTCCAACCTGCCTGAGCCCAGAAAACCCAACCATTAAGTGAAGCCTGGTAGTGTGGTATAAATACCTGTCAGGCCAAGAGCAACTCACATTGTCATTTTTAAATAAAGTTTATGAGATATTGGTTTCCCCAATTATTGCCGTATTTTATTCTTGTCATATGTTGTGTTCTGAGGCGTGGCACAGACACACAACAGGAAATCCTAACCTTAGGATTGGATTTGTACTAAGTCTTGGTTAGATGACAGGGAAGGCTATGTGTTTACCTTGCAGCCCTGGAAGAATAATCTCTACTAGTTGTGGCTAGAGAGAGGCGCAAAAGTACTGAAGACACAAAGACAAAAATGTGAATATAACTTAATTTTTATTGGTGAATATGAAATGGAATATATAGTGGTTAGGAATACCATAAAACACTACCAGGACGGTAGGATCACTTGCCACCAGCATGGGTGCGGCAAGTGAGTTGCGCAGGATCAAGAAACCAAACAATTGTACTTCCTGATTCAGTCATTAACTCATTTTGAGAGGCAAAAGCAAAAGCAAGAGATTTGTCTTTAAAATGGCCCACCAAAGGCAAAATGGATACATGGTGAATAGCGGTATTCACAACATTGCCCTCCCCTATATTGGCCTTAGGGTGGTGGTATTTGCAGAGGAACTTGGCATGCACTTGAGCAAAAGGACAACCACTGGAGAGGAGCTTCACAGTGTATTTGGACCCTTGTTTGAAGGTCACTTCCAGAGGGCCAATTCACAGTGTGTCCAGCTTATGCGCACACCCAACTAATCTATGTTGGTAGTAAAGAACATGGTTGCCAACATCAAATTCAGACAAGGGGGAGTGCTCAGCATTATCAGGAGAAAGTTCAAGCATCTTAGTCTTGTATGCAGAAGTGTAGGCAGTGGCCTGTATATCAATTATGCGGTTGACTAGATCCTTAATGTGGTTGTCAGGATTCATGGCCTTATCAGAGGAAAGCAGGGGGCCCCAAGAGCAATGGGGTAATAACCTCTTGCCTATACAGCATAGCAAAGGGGGAGTACCCAGTGACACAATGCTTGCTAAGGCAATACACAAAGAGAGCAGCAGGTAAGTATAGGTCCCAATTAGCAGTGTTAGAGTAGGTGAGCTTTCTCATGATGGAGACCAGAGTTGAATTTGCACACTCAACTGCCCCATTGGTAGAAGGGTTGTAGGGGGCAAAGAAAGACTGGTGGGACCCCAAAGCTTCAACAACAGAGGTTACCAGCTTGGCATTGCAGTTGGTCCCATTATCTGAGAGCAACACTTGAGGACAGCCATGGCGGTAGAAAACATCTTGTAACAGGAAAGCAGCAGTTGTCTTAGCCATGATGTCCTTTGTAAGGCGAGTCTCTACCCACTTGCTGAAGTGATCAACAGCAATCAGGATAAAGCAATATCCAGAACGTGAACGGGGGAGGACCTACTGTGTCAATGCTGACAGTATGAAAAGCATGTTGAGGGGGAACTGATTTGAATTTGTGGGCAGCAGCTCAAGGTCTCTGCAGCTGGCAGTTGTGGCAACTAGCTATGACGTCTGGGATTAGTAGGCAAAGGTTTTCACAGAAGTAATTCTTCTGAAGCCAGTCAAAAGTCTTAGCAATGCCTCCATGCCCAGTCTCTTTATGAGCTTGCAACACCAACGAGAGGCAAAGACTGGGTTGTACATAGGCAGATACTGATCTTGTACCTTTTTGAAGAGTTGATTGTTGTGTATGAGGGTATCTTTGGATAGCTTGGACAAAGCCAGTTGAACCTCTTCTGTTTCACTTTCCCAAGAAGAAGGGTATCCAATTAGTTCATACAACCGGTCAGTCTCTGCAAGATGTAAAGCAAGAATGGGCATTCTGGATAGCCCATCAGTGTTCTGATGTTGAATCCCAGGGTGGTGGAGCACAGTGAAGTTGTAACCTTGCAGACGTAGGGCCCATCTAGCTAAGCGCCCTTTTGGTGTCTTGAGTTATTGTAGCCATTTGAGCAAAGCATGGTCAGTGACAACTGTGAAATGGGTACCATACACGTAGTGGCGGAACTTTTTGACTGCATGCAACATAGCAAGACACTCCTTCTCTGTGACACTGTAATTCTTCTCATGCTTATTGAGGACACAAGAGGTATAAGCTACAGGATGATCTACACCTCAATCATCTATTTAAGCCAAGATAGCCCCAATAGCCAGATCACTAGCATCAGTGTATAGGATGAACTCCTTATCATAGTCAGGATACACTAGGATTGGCGCCTCTTTGAGTTTTTACTTAAGGGTTTCAAAGGCTTGCTGCTGACTGGTGGTCCATTCAAAAGGGATATTATGTAACAGCTGGACTAGAGGTTCACTAGTATCTGCAAAGTCAGGGATAAACTTTCTGTAGTAGCCCGTCATCCCTAGAAAGACTTGTACCTCTTGCAGGTTGATAGGCAGGAGCATTTTGTTGATAGCTTCAACCTTCTTAGTCATTGGGCAAATCCCTGTCTGGGTTACTTCATGGCCCAAGAATTCAAGACACTCTTTGAAGAAGGCACACTTGGAAGGTTTTAGTTTTAGACCAGCTTTCCAAATCTTTAGGAACACCTCTTTGAAATGAGCCAGGTGGTTGGTGAAGGTAGTGCTGAAAACCTTTATATCATCCAAGTATACTAGGACACACAACAACTTCAAGTTGCAGAGGATGGAGTCCATGGCCCTTTGGAAGGTGGCTGGGGCGTTGCAGAGTCCCTGCAGCATGCAAGTAGGCTCAAAAAGCCCTTCAGATGTAATGAGTGCGGCTTTTTGGCAATCCTTGGGCGACAGATCAACTTGCCAGTATCCAGAGGCCAGATCCATTGCAGAGAAAAACTTAGAGCCTCCAAGACGTTGGAGAGCATCATCAATACACGGCAAGGGGTATGAGTCCTTCTTGGTCAAAGAGTTCAATTGGCGGTAGTCCATCACAATACAATGACCTCCATCTTTCTTCTTTAAGATGAGTAGAGGGGATGCCGAAGGACTTTGGTAAGGTGCCAGTAGTCCTGTGTCTAACAGTTGTTTGGGCTCTTTAGATACCTGGGCGTCCTCTAAACAGCTGTGGCAATATGATTTATTATGGAAGGGAGGAGCGTTACCAGTGTCAATCTGATGGATAACGCCTTTGGCTAACCCATAGTTGGTACTGTTTTTAGCAAAGATGTCAGAAAATTAGTCTAGCAAGTCTAGCACCTCTTTCTGTTGAACTGGGGACAGCTTTGGAAAGTCTTGCACAGTGAACAAGGATAGGACTTTGGGTTCATCCTCAGGTAGGTTAAAATCTTGGAATGTGCTAAAGGGATGAAGAGACAGGACATCAGGAGCGCTCAACAACTTGCCATATCCCACAACCTGCCCCCTAGACACGGTCATGGGGAGTGCAGTCAGGTTGACTACCAAAAATTGAACAGGGTCCTTATGGGAGACATCTAAGATTCCAGGACAGAGATGAGGTTTGTTGCGCCCTAAAGAGGGGGGAGAGTACAACTTCAAGAAGGGTTGTTAAGGTAGTTCATATGATATCTGGGAGTCTAGGATGGCCTGTGAGCCAGGGGGGATGGTGAAAGCGGACGTGGCTAGGAGAGGGATACCTTCAGATGCAGGACAAGCCATGGGTGGACATTTCATGTTTGAGGAGTGGGTGCAATATTTGAGGTTGAAAACCCCAGTGGGATATTCCAAGGCACATGTCTTGAGACGTTTCCCGGGAACTTTAACCAGCTCTTCAAAGATCAGAAGGACTTCATATCCCAGAATAGAGAGGTAACCATCTTTCAAGTTGATTATCCCATTATATTCCCTAAGGAACTGAGTGCCAACAAAGAGATTGTAACTCTCGTTTTCCAAGACAACTGCTAGCACAGCTAGGAGAAGCTTACCAAACTGCATGGGTAGAGCGGAGTACGCCCCTATGGCGCGGGTCATAGACAGTACAGCCATGCCATAAGACTTGTGATAATTAAGGTCAGGGGCAAGTTTGAGTTTCTTCACTAGCTTGGAGGAGACAACAATGACTGGCAAGCCAGTGTCTAAAACAGCCTTGATCTTCACTTTTTGAATGGATATCTCTACTTGAGTGGTAGTGCAACCAAAGGGTGGAAGGACAGCCAAGATATCATGAGCCTCTGCTAGTTTCTTATCCCACTTCTCAATCATGAATCTTAATCTTAGGAACTCCTTATAAACAGTTTGGAGAGGGAGAAAAACAGATACATTATTGAAGACAGCGTCAGCAACCTCAGCAGCTTCTTCTGACAACTCCACTAGCACGGGGGACCTCTTAGCCTGAGTGAGGTAAGAGCAAGAGATAACTGCTTTGGCTTCAGGCAAAGGCTTAGCAGTAGTTGTAGTCTTTCCTGATTGTAACTTATAGGGGACTGTAATAGTTTAAGGGACAGCCAGGACAGAGTACCCATATGCATTGGCGTCATCAGTATCAGAGTCATCCAGGCCAGAGTTGTCAGAGATATTGTGGAACAAGATGAGGATAGGAGGAGCCTCATTATCAGCAGGCTCAGAGTCAGATATAGAGGGAGGGATTGAAAGAGACTGGGAAGAATTATCAACCAAGAGCGTCTCTGCCTCTAGGTTGACTGTTCTTTTCCTGCCTGCTCTTTTAGATCAGCTCCTTCAACCTGTGGGTTGGTGCAGACTCAAGAATGGTGACCTATCTGACCACAGTTGTGGCAACCTTGGCGCCAAGGAGGATTTTGCAAGTTCATGGTAAGAATGCAAGGACCACAGGAAGATAAACCAGAGTTAGAAGGAGCTCAACCTTCCCTAACTACTGCTCCAGAATGGGTAAGGTGCATGTCCTGCAACAGTGTCTTTATGCTCTTCATGGAGGAAAGTATAGCCTTATGAGCTTTGAAGTGAAGGCACAGAAGCTGGTTAACCTTGAGAGCTTGAGCGCAAGCCATGTAAGCTTCATGGGCTGTCAATTGTCTGCTCGTTATCAGTTGCTGTCCTTCCATGTAGAATCTGTCTGCAAACTCAGCTAGCGTCTCTTTAGGCTTGAAATTATTATGCATAAAAGCGTCTTTTTTTACTCCCAGGCTAAGGTCACCACCAAACTTGTCAATCAGAAGCTGCTTCATATCTTCCCACGTCTCAATGGTGGGTAATTCAGGCATCACCACTTCTTGGCAAGTCGGGTGTAAACAGGTCAGAATATGTTCTTTCTTAACTTTGTCTGATGCTTGTCTCATGGCAGTTTTGTAGATAGTTAGGAAAGCTGCAATGGTTGAGGTTCTGGGGTCAAAGACTTGCTTAAAGGTAGGCTTGAAGTGTGCTTTGGGAGTTGGACCACCATTGTTGCTATTGAGTACGTTTATACACGGGGAAAACTCTGACTTGGACTCAGAGGGGGACTGTCTAGCCCATAGCTGATGAACACTCTCTTCAAGAGTAGTCAGGGTCTCAACAGTGCGGGCACCTGTATTGACAGCTTGAGTGGTCTGTTGTGCAGTAGCATCTAAGCGTTGACCTTGGGTGATTACTATTGTGGAGAGCTCAGCCAGTTGAGAAGTAAGGGATGGCCTAGGGCTGCTTTGGTTTTTGCATCAGGTGCTGCTTCAAAATAAAGCAGCACCCCAGGCAAATCCCGCTCTCCATTCAAATTTCCCGCGGGAAATTTGAATGGAGAGCGGGCGCAGGCTGTGATTGGCTACTTTTAATAGTAGTCAATTACAGGAGCCGCAGCAACCCACCCTCCAGAGTGAGAGTGGGTGTTGCATCCAAGTGGATTGGGATGGCGGCACCCGTCTTATTCTGCTCCAAAAAGGCAGGTGCCGCAACTTTTAAGAATTGAGATGTGATGGCATCTGCCATCACATTTTAAAATGAAGGGTGATTTGAAAGCAAACACCAAATCCCAAATTTTAAAAGACCTTTAAGTGTATAATAAAGTAATTTTTGTATTATATAAAGTATATATGAAAAGATGGGAAATTTAATTTTCTACAAAACTATATAGGTTTTAAAAAACACTTATTATAAATAAATCAATATTTAATAAAAAATCAATTTATTCTTTAATTCACATCAACTTCAACAAAGTAATTCCATGTTTAATTCAGTCATAAAAAATAGAATAATGTTTCAACTTATCAGGAACTAATTAAACTACAATACATAATTATATTGGTACTATCTATTTTTATCTAAATTACAAACTAATCCAATCATTGCTACTAATGTCATTTTGAAACTAAGCTTTATAAACCATTGTTACCTAAGATTTCATTCCACTTGTTATTTCAAATATCTTTCAGCTATACACCAAAACAACTCTTAAACAATGAACTGTGATTTATGCTTACTTCCCATTATCAATGAGCTCAGCTATCTGTGTGATTTATGTAGCAGATGCACTTATTGCTCATGTGCAGTGTCTGTTTTCTCTCAACAAACTAATATGTAAACAGCCTCTTGTGTTTTTTGTAATCCAACTGTACAACAAAATGCACATTCTGAGCCAACAATTTCTTATATTTCACATGATACATTAACTGATACAGCTGGAAGTCAAAGTGATACAGGTTATATTACTTAATTTCTTAACTAATATTAATAGGCAAAAATATTAGAGAGTTTTTCAATATTTCAGAAAAAGTGTATATTGGGAATACAAATACCCAAAAAGCTTGCTGTAAGCTTTATCATCCTGTTCCTCCCATTGAGACTCCTAAATATGGGTATATTTAAATAACAATAATAATAAAATCTAATTTTTAGAATATATGTTATGTCAAAGGGTTCAACCAAATCCTTATATAGTCATATTGAAAAACATCATCCTGAAGCTGCCAAGCTAATTAAGTGTGAAACAAACAAAAAGCAAAAACAAGATGATGAGCTTGCACCGGTTGGAATTTGAGCCATTTTATCCCAAAATGATTTGATTGATCAAGTCATGATATGGATTATTTGCGCTGGTTTGCCATTTACTGTTGTTGATGATCCAGTTCTGAGTCATATTTTTGAATCACACTGTGATCACTTGAGCAAAAAATTGGCCAAGACCTCCTTTCCCAAGCATGAATATTTTTGAACATGCTTGGAGAACACACACAAGCAATATGAGGAGCAAAAAATTGAACTTCTTAGCAAGGTTGATTCAAAGCTTGCTTTGACAACAGATATATGGACTGCTTCAACCATGCACTCTTTTATTGCATTTAAAGTTCACTGGATGAATTCCCAGTTCCAGCTGAAAAGAATGCTCTTGGCTTTTATCCCATTCCCTGACAAGCATACCAGCTCCAATATTCTGGCTAAATACAACAGAGTTGTATCAGAGTACAATATCAAGGATAAGGTAAAATGATGTTTTTGTAAACTTTTATTTAAATTAAAACTAGTTAAACATAAATTTTATATTTAAACTAATTCATGACTTATAGATTTCAACAATCACTCTTGACAATACATCAGCAAATGTCAAGTTTATTGAGCTTCTTCAGCAGGAAACTGCTGGCATTAGATTTTTCTCAAAAAAGTCCAATTTTCACATCTGTTGTCTTGCGCATGTCTTTCATCTTGCAGCGCAGACAATCATAGAATGGGTTGAGGGAAAGAAGATCATAGAAGCGCCCTTAATCCAGGCTTTTGTGACAGAGGATCCAGAAATATAGGAATACCTGGTGTGTATATTTTCACAAGCTCCAGATACCTCTTTATCCTCTAATAGGGTAACTTGCTCAAAAAGGAATCCCGTCAACTGCCTGAGAAAGCTTTTTGTTGAGATCAAGAGCAGTGAAAGCCAGCTGCAGAAGCTTCATTCTCATCAGGCATTTCATCAACTAAAGGAGTTTAATATAAAGATAGATGTAAAAACCAGATGGAATTCAACTTTTGATATGATAAGATGGGCCCTTGAAAACAAACAGGTAAAACTTGAATTTAACAAAATGAAATATTGTACTAAAAGCTATTTTATAGGCTATAAGTGATTTAGTCTCTGAAGAAGTAAATGATACTATTCAATGGGAGAGTTACTACAATTTGGTTAGTACTTTAGCCATATTTGACAAGACAACTTCCTTAGTATGCCCATCAAAGTCATGCTCTCTTTCCTCAGCACTAGTAGCTGTGCTTGATGTGAAAGCGCATCTTCAGTCTCTGATTGATGAGCTCTCATATGAGCATGAGCTTTGTGCACCAGTAAAAGAAGAATATAAGAAGGTGGAAAAGTATTTTTCTTACTACACTACAGATATATTTATTGTTGCAATAGATAAATATTTAACTTATTATTGCTAATAGAAAAGTACTCAACCCTGCATATAAGCTCTTTTACTTTAAAGAAAGAATGCCTGAACTATATGGCCTAGCTGAAAATGCATCCCAAAAAATATACATCAAGTATCATGTGAAACCAGCAATTGAAGCACAACATATACTGGCATTGTACCCAAAAACAGCTGTGAAGCATTTGTTCTCCAGCTCAAACAAAACCAGGCCCAAAAAAATGTAGGTGAATTAACACTATATTTAAACAGTGATGTTACCATGATGTATATTTTGAGTTATTGTAAGGTAATTATAATATTATTTTTTGTCATTTATATCTATTTTATAGGAAAATTCTCTGCAGTACCCCACCTTAAGTAAAATAGCAAGAGATATACTTGCTTGTCAAGCAACAAGTGCAGCATCAGAACGTGAAGCAATGGTGCTGTTGATCTACTTGGAATATGTCAGAACCACATGTATAATTTAACCCTTAAGAAACTTAAAGAAACCAGAGCTATGCTAGCTGATAATGTGGACATTGAAATTATGTAGATATAAGAATAAAGATCATATCTATGACGTTTCAGTTTTTAATAGTTATTTTAGAAATTCAAAATTTAGTTAATTAGCAGAAGCAACACAATAAAACTATTACTTTAACTGGAAAATATAATGACAAAATAAGTATTGAATTATACAGAAGTATATATACTATTAAAAAACAAGCTTAAATAAGCTTATTTCAACCTTTCAAAGTAGTTGCTACTAGTTTTTTCTCTGTCTTGGTAGTCAAACTCACAAAACTTGCTGTAAGATTTGAACAACTCTCTCTACTTGGTAAAGCTTATCTGTAGTAAAGTCATTTGATTAAATAGTTATTTTAATTTGAAATTATATGTAATGATTTTTGAAGGTATTTATTAGTCATCAGAATTTAGAGGGGTAGGGATTGCTATTGATCAAATCAAAAATGAAGGCTGCTGCTCCAAAGCCAGCCCCTGAAAGCTGCACAGCTCCATTATTCTTAAGAGATTCTTTTTTGCAGCAAGGGAGTTGAAATTTCCTAGCTTCTGCTTTTTGCCGCGCAGGCTAATTTTAGCCGGGCGGGTTTCACTGCTGTTTCAAACAGCAGTGGCAATTTTTTGCCGTTTGCCGCAAAAAATCCCCCGGGAATTGCCCGCCCAAATCTTCTAATAGAAGAGTGGCGCAGTTCCCAAGTGTCAATTGCAGCAAGCATCCCTAGGATGGCCCCACTGAGAGGCAAGAGGCAAACCTATCATTCACAGAGTAAATCAAGTCATTCATCTCCTGTATGTCTCTATCCAGTTCAGTATGATCCCGCTTCAATTGATCCCCCTTGTTAGCTAGGGCAATTATTTCCCTAGAACATTGAATTTGAGGGGCTCCTGGTAAACCAGGGCAGCAACCATCTTTGTCAACAACCCCAACTGGACTAGCAGCAGTTGCCATCATCTCACGTAGGGCAGCAAGTTCTTTCTGTAGCTCTGCAACTTGAGCAGTCAACTCAAGCACCTGGGGGTCAGGTTGAGGAGCCTCAGCAGGACGTCCTTGACTACAAGTAGTTGTACGTAGCTCTCAAATAGCGTCCCATATTCTATGCTCTCAATCCGCCAAGTCATCAGAAGGGGGAGAGGGCAGAACATCTGGATTGGGTGTAGCTAATTTATTCACTTGACTCTGGAGTTTGGCTATAGCAGCAGTGGTGGTGGCTCTCTCTTGATCAAATGAATACATGCTGCATGCATTGAGCTGTTGCACAAGTTGTTCAAAGTTGGTGAGATAAGCGTTTAAAGTGGAGTCTACTTGAGTTCACCAGGGTTGTTCTAGCTGGTGAAACTTGTGTAGACACTCTCTCACGTATTCAGGGATGGACTGGCGCATTTGTTCAATAGAGTTAACCAAACAGGTCTGGGAGGTAACAGAGTTGCGCTGATTGTCAGATACCAAGGAAAACAGGGAATGGATCCACTGTTAGTAGGCAGCAAACTGGTCCCAGTGATGAGTAACTGCTTCTTGTAGAGACAAGATTTCTTGGACGTGGAGCCCCAACACCATTTGATGGTGAGCCAAGGCAGGCTGCACAAAGGACAATAGTAAGTGTTCAGCGGAGCCAGCTGCTGAGAGGAGATGATGTGGAAATTGAGGAGCCACAATCAATTTGTAGTATTCAGCCTAACTGAACTGCAGCTGAAGGCAAGGCATGGCTCCTTCACGGGTTATCCCAAGGGCTACCAACATGGCTTGTTCTAAGTCAGGGGTACCCATGGGGTAAGCAACTAGGCAGGGATCATTCCTAAGGTTCAGTACAGTAGAGATAATAGGCTGGTTGGCAATATCTTCCTCAATAGGAGGGCTAGTAATTTCAGGTAAAGTTGGCTCTTGTGTAGGCAGAGGCAAAGGACCTGAAAATGTGGATGCAAAAGGGATAACCAAGGGGCTTACAGCCCCTGTAGTGAGCACCATTTTTGTTGTGTTCTGAGGCGCAGCACAGACACACAACAGGAAATCCTAACCTTAGGATTGGATTTGTACTAAGTCTTGGTTAGATGACAGGGAAAGCTATGCGTTTACCTTGCAGCCCTGGAAGAATAATCTCTACTAGTTGTGGCTAGAGAGAGGTGCAGAAGTACTGAAGACACAAAGACAAAAATGTGAATAGAACTTAATTTTTATTGGTGGATATGAAATGGAATATATAGTGGTTAGGAATACCACAAAACACTACCAGGACGGTAGGATCACTTGCCACCAGCATGAGTGGGGCAAGTGAGTTGCGCAGGATCAAGAAACCAAACAGTTGTATTTCCTGATTCAGTCATCAACTCATTTCAAGAGGCAAAAGCAAAATCAAGAGATTTGTCTTCAAAATGGCACACCAAAGGCAAAATCAATACATGGTGAATAGCGGTATTCACAACATCATCTGCCAGTTAACTCAAAGATCATCTGATCCCCTGCCAGCCCGCCAGCTACGTACTGCCTGCTAGGTGCTCCCTTTGGTCCTGTCCATTTCACAGAGTACCCCTTAAAGCCTGAGTACAAGGACTACACCACCAACAACATACTAGCCCAGGATTCCTTGGCCAGAACTGCAGAGTTAACCAGATACAACTGAGAAGGCCCTTGGTACATTACCAAACCCTGCCTGTTCAGAGATAAATATAACTTCCTCCCTGCCTACCAAATGGACATGGAACCACCTGTCACCCCCAAACCCATGCCTGCCTCTGCCACTGAGCTCCTGCTGGACCATATCAACAAGCTTTTTGCTATTGTATATATTAATCTCACAGGAGGAATAGATACTATAGTCCCTACTGCCAGTCCATGGTTGTGGGTAGGCAAGTCAATGTCCTACCTCATTAAGTTAGTGCCAGTCCTTTGATGGGTCCTGCCCACCCAGTCTGCAGCCTGCCAGTTCCCAAATGCTAGTGAGCTGGCAGATCAGGGTTGGTTCCCTGACAGAAGAGCCCACTGCAAGATTGGTGCTAACTTAATAAAGTAGGTCATCAATTTTTCTACCCAGGATCATAGGCCAGCAGCCAGGATTATAGTGTCAATCACCCCAATGAGGGTGATGTACACTATCCCAAACAGCTTGTTTGTGTGGTCCAGAGGAATCTTGAGAGCAGACACAAGCATTGGTTTAGGGATGATTAGTGGCTCAATATCTTACTGGTACGCAGACAGGAAGTTAGATTTATCTCATAATAGACAGAGATCAGTTAAATACCAAGGGCCTTGTCTATTGTATCTGGTCAACAATTTTGTTTGAGATAAGGGGTCTTGCTCTAGTATCTTTTCAAAAGCAAAGTCTTTGTATTCAGACTTTAAAAGGTACTGTCAGGGATCCAACCAGTGGGGGGTTCCTGAGAACTTGCAGGCAGACAGCCCGCAGGCCCAGCAGGGAGAGCCCACCACAAGATTGGGGCTAACTTTACAATATAAGATACCAATTTTCCAAGGACTGTACAAGGTCCTCTTACAGGCACCATAGAATCAATCAGTCCAGTGAGGGTGATATACATCACCCCAAATATCTGGGTGGAAGTGGATTCATTAGTGGTAACATATTCTTAAGGGCAGTTGGGCCGCAGGGTGAGGGGTGGTGTCATTGGAAACAAATATGCGGGCAGGAAATTATACTTGTTGCAGAATAGAAGAGGGGGCCAGATAATTTTGGTGCCTTCTCTGTAAAGGACTTCTGTCTCTCTAGCTCTAGCTTCAGGGTTGTGGATTAGGATTTCCTCTAGAGTAAACTCCAAATACACTGGGTTAGGTGGGTACTTGGTGAAATGTACTGGGACAAAGGGAGCTCCTGGTGGACAGTAAAGGTCAGGCGGCTGGTCTGCAGTTTCTTAGGGTAGGTGAGCGTGGGGTGCGGAACTGCAAGACATAGGCTGTAAATAAAGTAAAACTAATTACAAATAAGGTACAATCTGGTTGAACCAAAAGTTCATATCACTTTATTGCAAGAATGGCAATGGGCATCTTCCTGGAGGTCCAGGGTATAATTATGCCCATCTGTCATGGTAAAACTTTCACAAATTCCCTTGGCCCTGGTTTTCCTGTTTACTAGGTCTTCCCAGTCCTTGGTGGCATCCATTGCGGGGGTTATTTTATTGGCTGACTCAAACTGAGAATGCTCAAATTTCCTAGTCAAGTTGTAGGGTTGGTTGTCTCTGGGTGGCCCACATTCTATGGGAAGTTTCTTGGTCTCCCCTTCTGCGTGGGCCTGAGTTATTTTGGGATCTATGGCTGGACCCGCCCGCTGATTGGTTGAGTTAACAGGAACCTTTAGCATGGGAGGTGCTGATGTAGGTGAATTAGATTCATCAAACTTCAAAGGATTTTCCAAAGTCACATCCTGCTCTGGTTTGAGCCCAAAAAACTGCGGGCAGCCAGGCAGCTGGCCCTGCAGGCTGGCGGCCCGCAGGGGATCAGGGTTCAAATCCTGTAGTTGAGGATTTTCAATAATCATAGTCAATAAGAGTTTGTCACTTGTGACATCATCCCCTTCTCTCCTGTTGACCTCCTCCTTCCTGGTCCTCTTTTCCAAGTATTGCTGGATGGCTCCTTGTGCATTAGGTAGGTTAGAGACTGGTTCCCAGGTGCTTTCTTTGGGAGGATAACCTAAATATTTGACGTAGTACTGTGGGGTCTTGTAGTGGAGGCAATGTCCATGGATGTACTCTACTTTGTATTTGGTTGAGCGTCCCTCCTGGATGGGTGGAGGGTTGGTCTTGATCCTCTGGTGGGAGAGGGAGGTTCCTTCTTTCTTGAATAGCAGTGATTGGTGGAAGACATTGTGGATTTTCCAAGTAGGCGGCAGCTCTAGTTTGTACGCCACTTCTCCTATTTGCTTTATGATCTTGTAAGGGCCACAGCAGCGGTGGGCTAGCTTCCTACTGGGTACGTGTAGGAGAACCTTCTGTGAGTTGAGGTAAACTTCATTGCCTATTTCCAGAGGTTTTCTGGGGACTCTTTTCTTGTCGGCAAACACTTTTTAGGTCTTAACAGTGCAAGTCAAGTTCCTTAGACAGATTTCTTGGGTGGTATGTATTTGTTCAATCCAAGTTTATCCTGCTTTATTCTGTTCCTTGCTGCCAATGCTAGGGTCCCATGATGGATTGAACCCATATTTGGCCTTGAACAGAGACATACCAGTGGAGGCGTGGTCTTTTTATTGTATGCAAACTGGGCCATGGGAAGCATGTTGTCCCAATTGTCCTGGTTGGTGTTGGTATAGCATCAGAGATATTGTTCCAGGATTTGGTTGACCTGTTTGGTTTGTCCATCTGTCTGTAGGTGATAGGAGGTCAACACACAACGTTTTATCCCAAGGTCCTTCATTACTTGAGTCCAGTAGTGGGAAGTGAACTGGGGTCCTCTATCAGTAACAATTTCTTCTGGAGTGCCATGTTGTGTCAAGATGCGGTTGTGGAAGTGTCTGGCGGTCTCAGCTGCCGTGCAGTGGGTAGTAGTTGGGAGAAAATAGGCCATTTTTGTGAAGCAGTTGATCATGACCAGGATTGCATCAAAGGATTTCAAAGGGGGGAGCTCTACTATGTAGTCCATTGACATTGACTTCCAGGGGCCAGCAGGGATGTCCAGAGCTCTCAGTAAAACTTCTGGCTTAGAGCAACACGTCTTGGTTCTTCTGCAGGTTTCACAACCATTGATGTAGGCAGCTACTTCTTTGTCCATGCCCAGCCATGCATAGTTCTGCTTGATACTTGAGAGGGATTTGTGTCTGCCTGGGTGGCTGGCCATCTCTGAATTGTGGTGGTCAATCAATACGTTTGTTTGGGTTGGGCCTTCAGGTACATAGATCCTGTTGTGGATCAGCAGGGTGACACCTTTCAGGGAGTACCCTTTCTTTGAGTGATAGCAATCCAGGTCCTTTATCAGGGCTTTGACTAGCTTGGTCAAGTAGATGTCCTGTTTCTGGGCTTTTATCACATTGGGTTTGCTGGCAGCAATCTTTAAGTACTTCAGTTATATCCCTAGGCTGGTGGGGTCTAGCAATGTGTGGGTGTTGCAGTCCTTGATTTCTGTAGAGGAGGGGTTCAGGTTGGCCCTCCTTCTCAAGGCGTCTGGTACCATGTTAATCTTTCCTGGCTTGTAGTCTATAGTCAAGGTGTAGTCAGCTAGTTCCAAGGCCCATCTTTCTTGTTGTTGGTTCAGCTGGCGTGGTTTGAAGAAGTAAACTAAGTTCTTAAGGTCTGTCAGAACCTTTACCAGATGTTTGGCACCGCACAAATACCTGCGCCAGTGCTTCAATGTCTTTATTATAGCTAACATCTCCTTGTCATATATTGGGTAGTTCCCTTCAGCTGGTAGCATCTTCTTGGAGTAATATGATACAGGATGTAGCATACCATCCCCTCCTTCCTGAAGAAGGACCCCACCCACCGCAAAGTTGGACACATCTGTCTCCAGCACAAAAGGTTTATCTGGGTCAGGCATGGCAAGGACTGGGGCAGACGTGAAGGCTTTCTTCAGGGTTACAAACGCAGAGGTGCACTTGTCAGTCCAGACAAATTGGACCTTGTTAGAGCAGAGATGGGTCAGGGGCAATTTAATCTGAGAAATTTTTTGGATAAAATCCCTGCAATAATTTGCCAGGCCCAAAAAGCTTCTCACGTCTTTTCTGCATTTGGGTACTGGCCTGGCTGTTACAGCTTCCACTTTGACCTGCGCCATAGCAAACCCGCCAGTCTTCACCAAATATCCCAGAAATACAACTTCAGACTGAAAGAATTCACATTTCTTTAGCTTGGAGTATAGGTTGGCCTGCAAGAGTTTCTCCAGTATTTGGTCAAGATGTTGGAGGTGTTTGTCATGTGACTTGCTGTATATGAGGATGTCATCCAGATATGCCATGCAGAACTGGTCAAGGTACTTGCCAAGGACAGAGTTGATCATCCGTTGGAAAGTACTGGGGACATTACACAAGCCAAACAGCATGACCAAGTACTCGTACAAACCATATCTAGTTTTGAAGGCTGTCTTGAATTTGTCTCCTTCTTTGATTCTGATCTGGTTGAAGGCGTCTATCAGGTCAATTTTTGAGTACACCTGGGCTCCTGTCAATACTTCACAAAGGTTGTCAGAGTTGGGGATAGGATAGTGGTTCTTTACAGTGATGTTGTTCAGTTTCTGATGATTAACGCAGGGACGCATCCTGCCATCTTTCTTCCCTAAAAACAGCATGGGCAACAAGCAAGGGCTTTTTAACACCCAGATGAACCCTTTTTTGTAATGTCCTCCAGGTATGTTTTCAGTGCAGCTTGTTTGCGGTGATTGCATCTGTATATGGGGCTGTGGTGTGGTTGGGTTCCAGGTAACAGGTCAATGGCATGATTGTAGATTGAGTGACTGGGGAGCTGGGTTGCTGCTTCCTCACTGAAGACGTGGCTCCACTTCTCCAAGGGGGCAGGTAAGCCTCCCATACTGGGTTCCATTCTCAGGGTCAGGAGTGTGTTGGGTTCCTTACTGGTTGGGCCCAACTGGAACGGCACCACATCAAACAAATTGTCTCCTTTCAAGGCAACTGTTTGATTATGGAAGTTCAGAATAGTGCCGTGTCTTTGGGACCAGGAGTCCCATAGGATCAGGGGTGGGGAAGTCATTTCAGTATGATGGGAAACACTGGGTACAAGTTCTGCCCAATTTTCAGGGGCAATTTGGTCGCGCACCTGAAACCCAAGTTGTGGGAGCTGTTTCCCATGATTACTTTGACACTTTCATTTGTGGCCTTCAGTCCAAGGTCCTTGGCAAGGGTGGTGTTGATAAAACTCTCCTCTGCTCTGGTATCAATGAAAGCTCCAACAGTCTGGGATGTTGAGGATGTTTTTGCTTTGAGTTGGATAAATTTTTAAGATTGAGTAGAGGTGTTTATTTGCGCCAAGGAAACTGAGGAGTTACTCTTCTTGGGGAAAGCCTTGGTGAGGTGCCTAGGTTTATGGCAATAGAAACACAAACCTTTGCAGTAGTGACGCTGTAGTTCATTGAGGGACATCCCTGGTTTGCTGGGTGTTGGGGCTTGGTTTGTGCGCTTGGTGGAAGAGGGGGTGCCTTCTTGGTTGAGGCTCAACCCTCTGCACAAGAGGAGTAATTCATCCAGGCCAAGCGTAGGGGGTGGTGATTGAGGAGCTCTTTCAGGGCAGGGCAGGCTCCTTGGCGGTACAAGATGGCTGATAGCTTGTCCCCAAGTTGGGTTCTGGCTTTCAATTTCAGGAACTTGTTGGTGTAAGCTTGCAGAGAGTGTGGTCCTTGTTGGATGTCCAGTAAGCTGATTAGGGCATGGTGGCAGGTATCTTGGTTGTTTCCTGTGGCCATCAATTTGATCTCAAATTGGGAGTAGTCTAGGCAGAACTTGACATCCTTGGCAGTTGCTTTCCTGAACCAGTCTAGGGCATCACTGGAGAGCATGGAGGGTACTCCAATGACTTTCTTGATGTTGTTAGAATATGAGTTTACATTGGCTTGAAAATGGAGGCAGAGGACTGGCATTGCTCTTCTCACTTCTTCTAGGGTGAGCTTCCCCATCTGGGGCATGTCTACTCTGGTTGTGGTCTGGTTTACTATGACATTCTGCACCTGCAAGTTTGGGGTCTTGGTCTTCTCATTGCCAAGCAGGGCGTCTTTCTGTTCAGGGCTGGTTTGGTGTTGTGTTGCTGAGGTGATCAGGTTGGTAGCTAACTTGTACAGATAGTAAGCTGAAATCAATAAAAATAGCATACAAGATGCCCCAAGAGTTAACAACATCTTGGGGCCCAGGCTACTGTGTTTGAGGTAGATTGCCATAATGTCAGGGATCCAACCAGTGGGGGGTTCCTGAGAACTTGCAGGCAGACAGCCCGCAGGCCCAGCAGGGAGAGCCCACCAAAAGATTGGGGCTAACTTTACAATATAAGATAACAATTTTCCAAGGACTGCCCAAGGTCCGCTTACAGACACCATAGAATCAATCAGTCCAGTGAGGGTGATATACATCACCCCAAATATCTGGGTGGAAGTGGATTCATTAGTGGTAACATATTCTTGTGGGCAGTTGGGCCGCAGGGTGAGGGGTGGTGTCATTGGAAACAAATATGCGGGCAGGAAATTATACTTGTTGCAGAATAGAAGAGGGGGGCAGATAATTTTGGTGCCTTCTCTGTAAAGGTCTTCTGTCTCTCTAGCTCTAGCTTCAGGGTTGTGGATTAGGATTTCCTCTAGAGTAAACTCCAAATACACTGGGTTAGGTGGGTACTTGGTGAAATGTACTGGGACAAAGGGAGCTCCTGGTGGACAGTAAAAGTCAGGTGGCTGGTCTGCAGTTTCTTAGGGTAGGTGAGCGTGGGGTGCAGAACTGCAAGACGTAGGCTGTAAATGAAGTAAAACTAATTACAAATAAGGTACAATCTGGTTGAACCAAAAGTTCATATCACTTTATTGCAAGAATGGCAATGGGCATCTTCCTGGTGGTCCAGGGTATAAGTATGCCCATCTGTCATGGTAAAACTTTCACAAATTCCCTTGGCCCGGGTTTTCCTGTTTACTAGGTCTTCCCAGTCCTTGTGGCATCCATTGCGGGGGTTATTTTATTGGCTGGCTTGAACTGAGAATGCTCTAATTTCCTAGTTGGGTTGTGGGGTTGGTTGTCTCTGGGTGGCCCGCATTCTATGGGAAGTTTCTTGGTCTCCCCTTCTGTGTGGGCCTGAGTTATTTCAGGATCTATGGCTGGACCCGCCCGCTGATTGGTTGAGTTAACAGGAACCTTTAGCATGGGAGGTGTTGATGTAGGTGAATTAGATTCATCAAGCTTCAAAGGATTTTCCAAAGTCAAATCCTGCTCTGGTTTGAGCCCAAAAAACTGCGGGCAGCCCACAGGGGATCAGGGTTCAAATCCCGTAGTTGAGGCTTTTCAATAATTCTAGTCAATAAGAGTTTGTCACTTGTGATAGGTACTCTGTAAGGTGGACAGGACCAAATCAGGTACCTGGTGGACAACAAACTGCAGGCGGAGGGGCAGGAAGGCCAGAGGGATTCAAACTGAGTTAGTAAATAGCTAAGATATAATAGTGCAGTAATTGGGAAAACCAATATCTCATAAACTTTTATTTAAAAATGATGATAAAGTCTTAGTGTGGGGTCTATGAGTCTATATAATACCCTGCTTCCAAACTTTACATTTACTATGTGAGGTTCACCATAGGATTGAGAAATATGAGATCAGCTGGTTAGGACGCCCAGATTTTAGAGCAGAAAATGGCACTATTTCTGGGAAGTTGTTCATTTTCTGGATCCTCAGAAAAGGTTGCTTGATCCTACTGTTCTCTAGTCATAGTCATGGGGCAGTCTACAGGTCTGCATTTTCCTTAGGTGGTAAATATTGATTATTTACCAAGCTAGACTCCAAACTCATCAAGCTAATAGTAGGAATTTCTTTGCCTCCATTAGTTAATTTTTCTTTCATTGGGCAGTGTGGTTTTCAAATTTTCACTGGTTTCTTTATCCTAGAAAGTATTTGCAGTCCCAGCTCAAGGGGACTCAATACCAATAAAATATAAGCAGCTGCCCCTATCACAGTAAGTTCCATAATGCCAGGGATTATTCTGCTGAGTAGGAAATCTCAGAAAGCCAGAAAACCTTTAATAAAACTGACTGATTTAACAGACTTGAATCATACAGTTGATTGAAAATGGGTTACAGCTGCTCTAGTTTGTTGGTCAAATTCAATCCCCCCTGTAAGTTGATGTTGATAAATTGACGTAATTTAGGGGTCACCAGATATGAACTTATTTATCAGCATGGTCATCAGAAGTTGGTTACTCAAGGATTCTTTGCAACCTGGACTAGATACTCACTTGACAATGTGGAAGGAATAGGAGCCTAGGATCCAGGCAGTATTGCTTAGTCAATTTTTGATATATATTGTATAATTTTCACTGCTTTAACTCTTAAGAGTTGAGTCCTCCCAAAATTTACTCAATAAAATCAATTATACCTTGGTCTATTATTTATTTAAATTCATCCTGTAGTTGACATTTTTCACTACATCCCCTATAATTTAATTCTTAGCTGGGTTATTAAAGGAAGATGGGGGCCTGCTGTTGGCACTTCATTGCTGCCAAATGTTAATTCAATGACTGTCAATCTTGGAGCTGCTCCTCCTACTTTCAAAGCTGAAACTCTTGTGCTATCTCAATGTCCTGAATTTTATGCTGAAGAAACTCTAATTCTCTTACAGGCTATTTATCTAGGGCTTTTTTGGTTGGAGTTAATCATTTTGCTTAACCCTAGTATCTCATTTGAAAATTTCACAAAACAGTATCTGAAGCTGTGTTGGTGGTTAATCATTAACTCCATGTGGATTTGGGTGGCAATTCCCTACCACACAGAGACAGCTTCTTATTATCCCATAATTTCTGGAAAATTACTCAACTCTTCTACATCTGAGTTTTTAGAAGCAGTTTATCATGAGTTTGTGTTTCTTTTCTCCTGTTCCGTTGAGATATCTGCGTTCACCATGTTTATTTAAATCAGCTCATTTCTGAGTTTTCAGTTTGGACTCTTCTTTAATTTGTGGTTCCCATTTCTGGTAACAGTTGTTGAGAAGGATAATCTGTTTCTTATTTCCGTTGCGTCATGTTGTTTTGGTGTCCAGATTATTTTCCTGCTCCACCCACTGATGAAATTTTGCGTGAAGTTTTGTCAGCTTTATCATTATATTCCAGTTCTAGCCTTAGTCACAAGTCTTAAGTTTATCATGTGATGACAAAGGTTTCTGAGGATGCTCATGAATGGTTGTTATCCACGGTGGAGCACAATCCATGTGTTTTGACTGAAAGTGCATCTTTGTACCCTATGTTAAATAATGTGTGTAATAATAAGGAGCTCAAAGCATATCATAAGTTGTATGTCTTCCAGCAGGGTACTACTCTGCTCTCTATATTCCTTCCTCAGCTTCTTTCCTACTGCTGTACAATTGATGTTCCCAAGGTGAATAAACTCTCAGCATTGTGGTTAGCAGTTGACCAGACTGACCAGGATCTGGCAGTTTGGAATTCCCTGTTAACCACAACTGAGACCCTGGTAAACCAAATTCTTTTTCTGGTCTCAAATCTGTTGACTTTCAAACAAGGTATTATGTAAATTAAAGCCAAACCTGCTGCTTGCTCCTGGTTTTCTGGTAATTGTCCTGCAGTGGCTTTGACTAGTCAGAGTCAGGATTGTTATCCCTGTGTGTCTTCTCAGTTGCAATTGGCTATCTTAAAAAAAATCTGCCAGGGTAAAAAAGCGCCAGTAGTGGCTGTCCCCAAGAGTTTATTGGCTATGCTTCAGCACGTAGTACCCTCAAAGTCTTTGGTAGTCAAGTATAAAGAGTTGCCTCTTGTCCCCATTGATTGTTATTGTCCTGTCTTTCCTGATACCATCAAAAAATGATTGAGTGTTATTTTCAGGAGCACCCTACCTCCTTAGCCACTGTCTGTACCACCAAGGAGAAGCAAGCTCCTGCTGAGGTTGCATCATTTGCAGCAAATGAATCTATTTCTGGTTACCTCTTGTTTTATGGTAGCTTTGATAATGGTCAAAATATCTTCTGGCCAGCAATTCTGTTAGATACTAGTGCTTCTGAGAATTTCATGAGTGTTAAGACTGCCAATTTGCTACAACTCAAGTATCATCCTGGAATACTGGTCAGGGGTGGAAACTGTCAAACATTTCCCTCTTCCCAACTTAAGAAACCAGTGACATTTGTAGTCACAGGTAAATCTTTTACAGCAAGGTTCCCCATATGCTCTACTCTTTTTTACCCTATTATATTAGGAGTGGGCTGGTGGTGGGACCATAATGTATTGACTCTGCTAAAAGAAAATGCATTAAAAGTGGACCACTCTTCAGGCATCATCATTTGTATACTATTGTTAGGTATGTTGTAATTAGAGCAGTCTTCACAGACAATCCAGTCAGTTCCTGTTCCTACTCCAGTAAGTACAGACCTACTGGCATGCCTTCAGCCCTGGTCTGCAACATTTGACGCCACTAGGGGCAAGGTTCTCCCCAAGAAAACTCAGTTTGACTTTGACTTTCAAGTTACTGTTGATCATATTTGTATTGCGTCTCCTATTTACCCTTTGACCTTGAAGGAGGACGCATGTTTAGAGGAGTGGACTCAGAACATGTTGGCAAAAGGATACATCTTCAAGAAGGCTTTTTCAATCTGTTCTCCATTGTTGTTTGTTCAAAAATCCAATGGGTCTCTTTGTCCTTGTGTTGATTACAGGAATTTGAACAACATTAAAATTCCTGCCCCCTACCCTTTACCTCTTGAGACACAAATTTCTCAGTGTGTTGAGAAGGCAAAGGTATTCTCAAAACTTGATCTGTTGAATGTGTTCAATAAAATCAGGATTTCAGAAGGAATGGAATGGTTGACAGAATTCAGAGCTAAGAAAGGTATTTTCTAGTTCTTCATTATGCCTCTTGGATTGAAAAATACTCCGGCTTGCCTTCAGCATTTAATTGATTTGGTCTTGGGGATCTCCTGGGTGTATGTGCCATTGTGTACATGGATGACATCTTGGTGTTCTCTCCAGATGAGGAGTCAAATAAGGCCCACCTGTCAGAAGTTGTAGAGCGCATCCTCCAGGATAATCTAATCATTAAAAGGAGTAAGTGTTAACTCTTTAAACCTAAGGTTACCTTTTTGGGTAACATTATCTTTGAGGATAGTCACAATATTGCCCCTGACAAGGAAGCAGCGGTTTGAGAGTATCCTACTCCTATGACAGTATCCCAACCTCAAAGTTTCCTGGGTACCTGTAATTTCTTAAAAAAAGTTTACCCCTCATTTTTCAGAAGTGGCTGCCCCCTTGTATTCACATACTAGCAGGAAGACAACTTTGGTCTGGATGCCTGAGTGCGCAAACATATTTGCAGCAGTCAAGGCTCTTTTGTTGTCTTCAACTGTGTTGAGACATGTGGATCCTGAGCTTCTTTTTGTGGTTTTCACAGATGCCTCTAAATACTCTGTGGCTGGTGTGCTGTTACAAACTTCTGGCAATAAGTTTGAAAGACCTGTAGGGTATTTCTCCCAGAAGATGGAGGCTCAGGAACACAATTACATGATTTACGGTAAGAAATTGTTGGCAGTTATGTAATCTTTAAAGCATTGGCATCACCATCTCATGTTGGTGTGTCATCTGTTTGTAGTAAGGACCAACCATAAAGCTCTTCTGTATTATTGTCAACCCAGGGTTTTGTTGGGTTGCCAATCCAGATGATATGGTGATCTGACAAGATACAAGTTCTGCTACAAGTTTATTAAGGGAACTGATAATCACTTGGCAGATGCTTTGAGTAGAAATCCATCCAATCTCCCAGATGCTGGCATAGACGTTGAGTTCAACACACACTATGATTCCAGACAAGGCTGTGGTTTCTTTTGTACTCCAACCGCCTGCTACGTGTTTCACTGTGTCCTTAACCAAGGGTGAAGACTTAGACTTATATTCCAAAGTGAAGTTTTTGCAGCCTCTGTCCAAAGGTTACAATTGGTTATTGGAAAGAGCATGTGTACATCCTGTTGGCCAGCCACAGGTTTATCACAAGATAGGACTAATTCTATATCATCAAGTTTTCTTATGGGCCCCAGAAGGAACCATTTGGGATGAAATCATGGAGGCCAATCACATCTGTCCTACAGCAGGCCACCCAGGGAAAAACAAAATGGTGAAGCTAATCCACCAAAAGTTTTCTTGGAAAGGCTTGATGGTTCAGGTGGCAGCTTATGTTTGATATTGCCTGGTATGTGTTTGGTCTAAGGCAAGCAGAGACAAGAATACTGGTTTGTTGGTTCCTTTACAACCAGCTGCAGGGCCCTGGACGTTGGTGTTGGTGGATTTTATTGGAGAACTTCCAAATTCTAATGGGTTTAATGCAATCATGATGGTGGTTGATTGCTTCACAAAAATGGCACACTTTTTCCCCTGCTCAACCACAATTATTTTGGTGAAGACATCTAGGCTGTTTGTGAATAGAATCTTCTCCCTGCATGGCATTCTGATGGAGATTTTAAGTGATTGCGGGCCCCAATTCATTGCTCAGTTCTGGAAAGCTTTTACTAGGATTCTGTGTATCAAATTGTGTTGTTCCACGGCTTTCCACCCCCAATTTGAGGGACAAACAGAGAGGGTAAACCAAAGTTTGGAGGTCTACCTATGTTGCTACACTAATGCGCAACAAGATGACTGTGCTAACCTACCCATGGCAGAGTTTACATATAATAATGCCTCACACATGCCAAATCAGGTTTTGCCATTTTATGCCAACCTGAGTTACAATACCTCATCCAACATTGGTCCTCAATTGATTAGCAATGTGGAAGCTGTGACTGATCAAGCCACTGTATTGAAGCAGGTTCATCAACAGCTCCAAGTTACTCTTGCCACTGCTGTAACAACTTACAAGGAATATACAGATTGCAAGCATTAAGAAGCTCCTACCTACAGACCAGGTGATCTAGTCATGGTGGATGCCCACAATTTGAAATTGAAGGTCCCTTGCCGCAAGTTAGATCCCAAGCAAGTTGGTCCCTTCAAAGTTGAATGCAAATTAGTCCCTCTGCGTATTGGTTAGATTTGCCCCCGGCTTTTAAGATTTTCCATACCTATCATGAATGCCTACTCACTCCATTTAAAGGTTCTGAGACTCCTTTTTCACATCTCATTCTTGTGGAAGAAGAACTTGAGTATGAGTTTAATTGTATTTTGGCTTTCTGTAAGAACTGACACTGACTGGAATATTTGATGTCTTGGAAAGATTATCCCAATTCTGAAAATTCATTGATTCCTCACTATGATTGTCCTAATTCCGCAGATCTTATCCAAGAGTTCTATAATCACAATCCCACTGCCATTAGTCACCCCAAGATTATCTTAGCAGCAACAAAGCTTCCCCCTGCCCATAAGAACTTCTTGTTGTCCCATCTCCCAGATGGCAGTATTGTGCCCTGGGCTAAAGCAGAGGGTAATTTCACAGTAAATTCTATAATGGCAGGAATTATTTTGCCAAGTAGAAAGGCTAAAAAGTCAGAAACCCTTTAACAAAAAGACCAGTTTAACAGAATTGAATCAAAAGGTTGATCAAAAATAGGTTTGTCTGCTCTAGTTCTCCAGTTGAATCTGATACTCCCCACAAGCTGACGTTGATAAATAAAAATAATTTGAGGGTCACCCAATATGATCTTATTTATCAGCATGGTAATCAGAATTTGGTCACTTGTCAAGGATCTGGATATAAAAAGTATTCTGGCTACCGTCAACCCACTTAACATCCAGTCATTGCCCAATTTGGTGCCCTCCCAATATACAGTTTGACATACCAGAAGTGGCAATCAAGCAATATCACATGGATGTCCAAGTATCCAGCAACTCAAACCCATCCCAAACATGACCAAACCTAGGTTGGATCCAACTAAATCTCTGCCACATCTAAAACTATATAAGTCTTAAGTATTATTCAATAAAATATACTTCTCTTCTTTTTCAATTCTATATTTGAAGCTTCCCCAAAAGGCGCTCCTCATCACTGGTAGCAGCTACAGTTTTTTGACCATGCCCATGAAAGAGAAAATGACTGACCAAAACCTGCACACCTTTGCCCATGTACTAAGCCAGGCCACATACCAGGAGACCTGGAAAACATACTTCTGTGTCCACAACATTGACAAAGATATACCTAGTGGATGTACTGTATTTGAAGGTCTGGTCATGCCCAAAGCATGCGCCAAGATAATTCAATACAATTGCTCTCTTCAACCACAAACAAACACACAACCACTTATCACAGGTGAAGTTACCAACACCAAATATATTATTATCAATAAGTTTTTTTGATAGAAACAAGGAAAACGTCATCAACTGGCTAGACAACTCAGCCAATAAACTCTGCACCAGCCACATCCTCATGAGAAATGGGTCCAGGAAGCCAGTAAGTGCCTGTACAAGGCTGCAGCTAACTGGTTTGCCACCTGGGTTGGCTCACAAACTGATGACCAGCTTGACAACTGGGAAGAGTTCAAAGCAGACATCACGCACAATTTCCGCATCACTGAATCCCTCCAAGACATTGCAATACAGCTCAACAATCTTCCACAGAAGACCACTATCATGGCTTACGGAAATGAATTTGAGGAAATAAATTGCAAAATCCAAAACCCAGCTCAATCTGACAACGTACAAACCAGAGCCTCATTAATCAACAGAATTGAACCCTCTGTTGATGCCCTCATCCATCCAGAGGCCAACACCTTGATGCCTGCGCTCATTTCAGAAGCCAAGCACGCGGAAAAACACAAAAATATAGAATATGATGCACACAACGGCAATTGCTCCCCAAACGGCAATGGCAGAGAAAAATCTAATGTCAACAAACTCCAAAACACCAATTATAGCAACAGTAACTCCAATTGCAATAATGACAATTACAGCCAAAGCGCAAACCACTCCTGTCTCAAGAAAAAGGACACCACTGAAGTAAACAATGCTGAAACAGCAACTTGCTATGAATATGACCCCACATTCTCTGAGCTCAAAGGTCTTAAAACAGATGAACAGGGAAAAGAGAAGGGAGAACAGTCTTAAGTGCCCCTATCTCCACCCTACTTGACAAGAAACTGTACCAAGGCAAAAACTTTGCTGCTCGCATCCCACATGTTCCGCAATCCTCAATTTTTATGAGTGTAAACATTAAAGATTGCTCACAACTTCTTGTCTACCCATGTACTTAAAAGTCAAAAACAAAATTTTATTCAACTATGGTGCACAACACACCATGGTTAGCAAATCAATTATAACCAAGTACAAAATACCAGTTGTCAAATCCAACTTTAAATACGCCAGAATGGCACAAAACAAAGGTTCTACTCAAAGGCAAAACAACTCCCTTCAGAATTGACCTCCAAGGCATACAAACGTCCACCAAAGGACTTGTCATAAACAAAATAAACTACAACATTGTAGCAGTCAAGGACTGGTTCACCCTAGTGAACCCCAGTGTATGTTGGAAAACAAAAACCATGACCATCAAACGCAACGGAGTCAACTTTAATATCCTCAAAGAAACCAACAATCTCATTCTAAGAGACACAGTATTTGTACAAGTCATAAACCAAGACAACTCAGAACTTCTAACCAAAGACAGTACCCTCCACATAATGAGATACACCAAATTCAATAATATAAAAACAACTAAGATCCAATGCCTAGAACTAGCAGCACTCCAAAACAAATATGCTCATGTAATCAAGGAAGATATCACAGAGTTACCACCCAAACAGGAGGTCAAACATGGCATTGATCTATGCAAGGCCATGCCTAAACCTGCACCCCTCTACAGGCTCTCCTCTATGGAGACACAAACCCTAAAAGACCCATATTGAGGACAACCTAGACAAAGGTTTCATTTGCCCATCTGAATCCCCGTGGGGACAGCAGTGTTCTTTGTAAAGAAAAAGGATGCACTCTTTGCCTAGTAACTGACTAAAGAGCTCTAAATGCAAGCATAGTAAAGAATAAATATCCCCTTCCACTCATAAAGGATCTGTTTGCAAGACTCTCTGGAGCCAAATGTTTTCCAAAATTGACCTCACCTCAGGTTATAAAAAAGTTGAAGTAAAAGAAAAAGACATACAAAAAACTGTGTTCTGTACACAATTTGGATCTTTTTGAATATAGAGTAATGAACTTTGGGATAACCAACACTCCTGCAATGTTTGTCACTATGATGAACCAAGCGCTAAATGGCCTCTCAAATACATTATGATATCTCAACAATATCATCATATTCTCAAAAACAAAAAAGGAACACCACATGCATGTCTTCAAGACACTCAATCAACTTGCAAAGCACAAACTCTACGCCAAGCCTAGTAAGTGCCAACTTATGGAAAAGGAACTCCTGTTCTTAGGCCACATTGTCTCTGAAGGTGGCATCAAAGCAGATCCAGATAAAATAAAAGCCATAAATAACATGCAGCACCCCAACTAGTTAAAAAAGTTAGATGTTTTCTTGGAATGGTAGCTTACCTAAGGAAGTATATCAAAGACTGTGAATAGCTTACTGCACCAATCAATGACCAAACCAAAGGTAATGCCAAAAGGAAATTCATCTGGACTCCAGAATGCAACAAGAATTTCCAACTATTGAAACAAGCTTTGATTGAAGCACCAATCTTGCAATATCCTAATAACAACAGGTGCTACAAGCTTGAGTTGGATTCCAGCAACACTGCTATTGGCGCAGTCCTACGTATCTGCCAGCCAGGGAAGCAAGAAATCCTGACAGTATGTTACAAAAGTAGAAAACTAAATAACACTGAGAGAGGTACCCAATACATGATAAGGAATTGCTAGCAATATATCACACATGCAAGAAATAGAGATGTTATCTAGAAGGACATTTAAAAGTCCAAGTACTAACTGACCATAAATCCTTAATCTATTTCAAAACTCAGAACCCACTTGCACAGCGCCAAACCAAATGGATGTCCTTGATTGAACAGCTTAACCTGGACATCTAATACAAAAAGGGGGAAGAGCTGATCACAGCTGATGCTCTCTCTAGGCTATGTCAGCCAAGAGAGGATTATCCTGACCACCTGGACCCTGACTGACCCAACCTATATAACACTGAGTTCAAGACAAAAGAGAAAGAACCCTCTACACAACAGCTAACCCATGAAACAATGGTAAGGAACAAAAAATATTCCCATGTATCAAATGGAACTGTATATTAAATCATTAAGGACAAACATGTTCCATACATCCCACTTGCACAAAGAGTTGACACCATACTAAGACGTCACCATCTACTAAGACACACAAAGGCTAACAACCTATACCTCACTTTAAAAGAGATAGTATGATGACCCAATCTCAAACAAGATATAATTGATGTTCTGAAAAAGTGCACACTGTGTGAGAAATACGCCAGCACAAAGGCTCCCCAGCCAACAGTCAACCCAGTACCTGACCCTGAACCATTCAAGGTTTGGGGACTGGACGTGGTGAGCCCCTTCTCAGAAACTAAGACAAATCAATGTTTCCTAATTGTAGCCATTGACTTTGCTACACACTGGCCTATCTTCTGGGAAACAAAGGTTCACAAAGCAGAAACAATAAACTGATTTATTAACAAAGCAATCATAGCTGACTACGGTACTCTAGACTACATCATAACTGATGGAGCAACAGAGTTATCAGTTCACATAGTAAACAACAATTTGAAAGCCAAAAACATCAAACAATCTACAAACTTGCCCTACAGGCCAACAGAAGAGTCAAACACCTAAATGGCAGCCTCTTCAGAACCCTAGAGAAAATAATGGATGGTAAAGCCAAAGACACATGGCCACTATACGTGAAACACACATTATTAGTATCCTGGGTCCACACCAATCAAGGGACAGGCTACTCACCATTTGAACTAAAGTACAGATATAGACCAGAGATAGTTACCTGCAACAAGCAACCATACGTAAAGATCTCCCCAGGGAAACCCCCCACAGTAGAACAAGCACCAACTCTACAACACATACGCCTAAAAGTTAAAATAGCAGAAATAAAAAGGCTCAAAACACAAAAGGTAACCTCTACAGAGAAACCACTCCCCATCAACTCCCCTGTCTGGGTCCTAGCTGGAAACAGAAAGAAGCTAGACTCAGTAAACAGGGGACCAGGAAGAATCATCAAGTACAGACCAGACAGAAACACCTATCTAGTGAAATTCAAAGGTGCCAAAGACCCTGTTGTCAAGAAATACCACAGAGCCCGCCTCTGCCTTAGCAAAGGAGAACACTTGACCCAACTGGTACCAAATAGCAAACAACTCCAGCATCATCAAGTGGCAACCGCCAAGATGAATCCCCCTCCTGATGTGCCAGAGTAACCCCTTAAGGGGGTGTGTGTTGAGGATCTGGATGTATGAGTATTCTGGCTACCACCAACCCACTTAACATCCAGTCATTGCCCAATTTGGTGCCCTTTTAATATACCATTTGACATACCAGAAATGGCAACCAAGCAATATCACATGACTTTCTAATTATCCAGTGACTTGAACCCATCCTTCACATGACCAACCCCTAGGATTGATCCAACTAAATCTCTGCCACAGCTAAAATTATATAAGTCTTAAGTATTATTCAATAAAATATACTTCTCTTCTTTCTCAATTCCATATTTGAAGCTTAACCAAAAGGTGCTCTTCATCACACTAAAGAATTTTTTGCAACTGAGTCTCCTTTCTTGCCTGCTAATGTATTTTACAATACACGGGGGGCGCTCAAGAAGTTGCCCCTTGACATATCTAATAACATGGACCAATAAGAAGGCAATATCAAACTGCAGGCACTTTCTCCTAATTGGAGCGCTACCAATTAACCTGCTGAGCCCTGCACAAGTTATTTCTTGGCTTCAAACCTTATATAGAACATGCTGCCATGCCACCTTCTTGAGGCTTTTCCATATTTTTTATTAATCACAATATTCTAAGATAAACAATACCTTTTTCTATTCATTTATGTTCTTTTTATTAGACTGTTGTCTTCCCCAATCAAATACTGAACTCTAATTGGTTCAGTTGCAAAAGCTTCTTTTTCAAACCAGACTAGGTACTCACTTGAAAATGTGTAAGGAATAAGAGCTCAGGATCTAGGCGGTATTGCTTAGTCAAATTTTGATACATATTGAATAATTTTCCCTGTTTCAACTCTTAAGTGTTGAGTCCTCCCAAAATTTTTACTCAATAAAATCAAATATCCCTTGGTTTAACTTTTATTTCAAATGCATCCAGCAGTTGGCCTTCTGCTCCACATTCCCTACAATCTAATTCTTATCCAGATTATTACAGGAAGATGGGGCCCTGTTGTTGGTACTTTGTTCTTGCATCCACCCAACGTTAATCCAATGCCTAGCAATCTTGGAGTTGTTCCTCCTACATTTGAAACTGAAACTTTGGTTCTATCTCAATGTCCTGAATTTTATGCTGAAGATACCCTGATTCTATTGTAGGCTATTTATCTTGGTCTCTTTTGGTTAGTGTTAATCATTTTTCTTAACCCTAGTATCTCATTTGGAAATTTCACAAAACGGTATTTGAAGCTGCATTGGTGGTTAATTATTAGCTCCATGTGGATTTGGGAGGTGATTCCCCACCACTATGAGATAGCTTTTTACTATCTGGCAATTTCTTTTACATGCACCAGGGCCTGAAAACAGTGTATTTCCACCCCTGGGCAAACAATCAGAAGACACCAGTGTCAAGGAAATGGTAGAATGCGACCAGCCAGCCAACCAAAATTCCCTGCCAAACCTAGAGCCAACTTCCCAGCAGTATATAGCTGGGGAAGCTGGAAATTTTTCCCCTATTGACAACACTTAATAAAAGTTCTGTTGGTTAATGCAATCAGAGAATTTTTTCTTTGTAGGAGTTTACTATATTATCACAAACCTTATACTGTTGGTGCTATCTAATAGATAGTATATTCAGTACCAACACCAGAGATGGGAAACAGAGCGACTTCTTGCTGCCTCTGAACAACCAATGTTAGCCCTTGTTCCTTCCTCTAAAGTGCTGGATCAGAAGATAGTTCCTGCTCCTACATCACTTCTCTCCTTTCCTGGTGTACCTCTGCTTTGCCAACTTTCCATGTCAAGCCAACACATGATCACCACTACTGGAGAGCTCCCCCTCATCTATCTCATCCTTTTCTATGATTAAAGAAAGCTTGGGTTTTCATACCTGACCATGCTGGGGCTTGCTGATTAAGTGATTCCACACATGGGAGTGTGGCGTCCTTGGGCCACCACTGCCAACTATGTGATGAGAATGGCCTCTTTATCTACTGGGCCTTCCAGGATCAACCATTCACTTTGACTGAAGGTTCTCCTGGAAGCAACCCAGGCCATGACACGTTGTCTATCCCTTTTGCTTATGTGAAAACACCCAAAAGCACCTGGTAGATACTAGGGCCAATCACACCATTTCTAACCAAGAGTTTGTGGAATCTCAAAAGTTAGACCAAGTCACCAGTTGCTTCAAGGCAGTGAACATAGCAGACTCCTGCATAGTAGCTGTGGCACTCCTGCTCCTAGGAGGTCACCAAAGTGTGTCCTGGGTTAAAGCCAGGAGCTGGCACTGTGGTGGGTTTGGCATAAGGTTTGGGCTGGGAATATCTTAGGCAAGGGATCAGCGTGTTGAGTTGACATTGCTCCTAATACGGAGATAATGCCCATAATTTTACATTAGCCACAAGATACTAATGTTGCTAGATATGTTATGGGGTGCCTCTATGAGCACCCCCTGTGTATTTTGAGATATTTTAGAAAGCAGGGAGGCATTATCAGTTGAAACACTGCTCCTGGGAGGTCACCAAGGTGTGTCCATGGTCAAAGTCAGGGACTGACTGGGTTGGGGTGACATCCTCAGGGATACTAATTCTATGGGAAAGATAAAACCAAATACTTTGATTATTTCAAAGGGAGAATAGGGATCAAGATAGTCTTTATTAACAGAAGAAATATCATCTTAGAAACCTTCTTATTGGCCACCATTCTGGAGCCCTTTTGACCAGCTACTCTTTCAGCAAAGACTTCTGAATAATTTAGAGTAAATCTGGTTATTCCAAACCAACCAGATGTGTAATCATAAAGATGCAGATCAAGCGCCCAACAAAGTTCTTGCTTTCAACCAAAAATATTTACAAAAAGCTCCTTCAACTTTTCAGCCAGCCTCCTTCTTATAGTGCCTTTTTCCCAACATTTTTGCCTTCATAATGGCTTTTTTCAAAAGCTTAAACTATTGGCGCTCCCTTTTTTCTATAATAAAATAAGCTTACAGCAGTACTTTTTCAAAAGCTTAAAGTATTTATTCACTATTTTCTTGCTTATAATTTGAGCTTTTGGCTTCTGACCAATAATATTCATCAGGAAACATGTCACATCTTAAACAATGGCTGCAGAGCGCAAAAATAGACTATTTCTGAAGTTCCACCACAATCCAACTAGGAGATCAATTTCAACTGCTCAAACCACTCAAAGTGTCAACTCTCTGGGCACCAGAACGTTAACCAGTTCACTGTTACAGCACCAGTCTTCCCTTAATTCAGGTTTAACCAATTTAATTAGTAGAATACTATTTAAAATGTTATTCTTGATTCTCTTAAACATTTTTCACATATATTTACTCTTATAGTAAAGTCCAAGGAAAATGTCTCACCAAAACAGCTTTGTATCTGGATCTTTTAGAAAAATACCTTTATTTACCCTAGGAACTTAATAAAAACCACTTAACTAAAATTTCATCAACATTACTCCTTTATTTTAATACTAAAATGAAGCCAAGGGCAAAACATTCCACCTTTTTCTACCTCTGAAAATCAATTTGGCAAAACAGTGTAATATTTCTCCAGACTTCTTTGGTCTGTTCCTTCTTATTCCAAACTTATTATACCTGTATAGCAATCTACATACATATTAAACCAAGTCTGAAGCCTTTACAAATTTCTTCCACCTGAGCTTCTCTACCATGGTAGTCTCTATTAGTCAACACCTCAGAATCATGCAATAAATCTCTGCAAGTGAATCAAATTAGACTTAACCCTCATAAGTGACCTACAATTTAGGTCATCAGTAACAGCCACTCCTCATATTTTGTCACTGTTTTTACTCACTCAAGTGGTTAGCTTGAGCTTTCAGGCGCAAAGTAACCAACTTCACTTCCAAGAAACCTCCAAATCACCAAGTTCTGCAGCTTTTTCTCTAGACAGCCACCTCAACAATGGTTCTGGGCATAACTATGCTTGCCTAGCAACTTCAAGACCATCTCAAAGCTACCATGAAGACATAGAAAGAGAAACCTTACCCCCAGCTTAAGTAAAGTCACTCAACTGCACATCCCCTGCAGCTGGTACTAGGATCTCAGGGCTCCTTCATCACAGCCCTCTCCAACTATCCAGGAAATCCCTATCATTCCTCTATGTGGACCAAAGGCTACCTTACTACTCTTTCCTGGCTTAGATCTCCTATCTCTCTTAGCAAAAGCTATACACATCAATAAACTAACCAACAATTACCTGTTTCTAGGAATCCAACCTTTATTTTGGCCAAAACAGTCCTCACCTGCAAATTACTTTCATGTGGATTATCACAAGTCTACTACATGTACCGCCTTGAACTGGCTGGGTATACAATCCAGCTGTTGAGGATCAGCAAAATCTTTATAGGAAATGGAGTGATTGGCCCCAGTTTCTACCAGGAGCTTATGGGAATTCCCAAAGAAGCAAAAGGGGTAATCCAAGGAGTGATTTTGTTTTATGTATGACTAGCTTGTAGTACAGGATCATCACTGTGGACTTGGAAGACATCTAAGGTTTGAAATTGTGTATGTTATAGTTGTAGGGGGCTTGGAAAGGAGATATTGGTTTTGTGGGTCAAGCAGGGTTGCAGAGTGTTATGAATCACAATATTAATGCTCTTTCAATTTTTCCTTTAGAAGAGTCACATTTCATGTGTGAAATCCTTTAGTACCCTTTCTCAAATCAAATGGGTCTCACTCCAAATTAGGTAAAGGACTCATTTACATCCCAACTGATGACATGAGTGATCCTTGACTTGCTTATGAGAGTGACAAGTAATTTATCTGTCCTTCTACTGTTTTGTGGTAAACTTTTGCCATGAAAGGATCATTTAGATTCATTCAACAAAATCAAGCTCTGTTTACGCTTTTCCCTGGTGCTTATTTTTGTACTTCAGCTTCCTTCCTAGTTTATCTATAGGAGGTTTCTGATGATCATCATTCCTGAGGCCATGAGGTAAATTCCTTACTTGTCCCTAAAGACTAACCTTTGGCTTAGTACAAGCCCAACCCTACTGCTAGGATTTCCTGCTGTGTTCCTTGGCCAAGCTCAAGTAGACATCATATAGCCTCTTGTGTCTGCAGCCCCCAGGACTTTTCCAATCCTTCAATATGTTCCAGTTATGGCTCCCCCTTGCAAAGGTGCTTGTGGCCATCATCCTGTTGGCAGCATGGCAGCACTCAACTTAGTTGTGGGTGCCACTAGGAGCAGTCCAAAGTCAATTGGAAACATCATCAGTCCTCTAAAATCCCATTTTGGCTTGGTGATTTCCTCCACAATGGCATTAAAGCAGCTTTCAACAGAGGTGCAACACCCCACAGGTACCTACTTACAAATATGGGGATTTGGCCTATTGACAATGAGGGTGGGGAGGATTGAGTTCTCATTGGTAAATGCTTCTGGAGCAACAAAAAGTGTCTTCTACCAGGCAGCAAGGAACTCAGGGGCGCTTCCTGCTTGTTTGATTGTAAGCAGAGGTATTACCACAACAATGGGTGAGAAATTCCTACTGCAATGGGGATTGGCAGCCTCTCTAAATTCAGCCCAGGTGACTTTGTGGTCCTGGTGGGCCCAAGTGATGAACCATGCTGTAGAAGTCCTAACAGGGTATCCTGGGGCTGTGGCCACCCACATGGGCTCTGGTACTTGATAGATGGGATGGTGGGTATTTTTTGGAGTGCAAACAGCTGGCTATGTAGGCGCCTTTCACACGTTTGTGAAGGGTTCTGGCGGTTATTTCAAAATTTGTTGGGAGATATATGGCAATGGGAGAGTGATACAGGAGTTGTAATTCCCAGCAATATTTGATTATAAACACTGGTTAATACAGGTTGGTCTTGATAGATAATGCAATCTTTCATGATCTCTTCATCCAGGATGGGCAGGAAGATTCCTTGGTGAGAGGTAGTCATACAGCCCACACTCTGCCCTTGCTTGGGGGACTTTCTTAAAGGTGGGTTGTTAATTTAACCTACCACTGCTGCCCCTGTTGCAAATGAACTAAGTATAGCTCAGAATTTGAATCAGGGAAGACAACAGTTTAAGAAGAAAATGAAAAATAGTAGGAATAAGATAAGATTTAGCTTTTTAGGAAACAGTAGGTAATATACCAGAAGGGGAAGCCTGTCATGGTAGATTCCATAATGTTGGGAATTATCTGCCCAAGTAAGAAAGATAAAAAACTGGAAATCAATTAACAAAATTAACTGATTTGATGGATCTAAATCAAACAGTTGATCAAAAATGGGTTACAGCTGCTCTAGTCCGCCAGTTGTATTTAATTCCCCCTTGCAAGCTGATGTTGATAAATTGACGTAATATGAGAGTCACCAGATATGATCTTATTTATCAGCATGATCATCAGAAGTTGGTCACACAAGGGTTCTTTGCAAACTAGACTAAGTATTCACTTGACAATGCAGAAGTGATAGGAGCCAAGGATCCTGGTGGTACTTCTTAGTCAAATTTTGATATATTGAATAATTTTCACTGTTTCAACTCTTAATAGTTGAGTCCTCCCAATATTTTCTCAAACAAAAATCACATATTCCCTGGTCTAACTTTACTTTTGAAAATGCATCCTGTAGTTGGATTGTTACACCACATTCCCTACAATTTGATCCTTAGCCGGATTATTACAGGAAGATGGGGGCCTGCCATTAGTACTTTATTGTTGCCTCTGCCCAATGTTAATCCAATGCCTGCCAATCTTGGAGTTTTTCCCACTGTATCCAAAACTGAGATATTTGTAACAACTCAATGTCCTGAATTATACACTGAAGACTCATTGATTCTCTCTCAGGTTATTTATCTTGGGCTCCCTTGGTTAGGGCTAATCATTTTACTTAATCCTAGTATTTATTTGGAAATTTCACAAAATGGTATTTGAAGCTGTGGTGGTTAATAATTAACTCTATGTGGATTTGGGTGGTGATTCCCCATCACATGGAGAAGGCTTCTTATTATCCTGTGATTTCTGTCACACTAAGCCAGGTCTATTAGGAAATACGGGAAAAGATAAATTAGTTAGTAGTGTATGTTCCATTTTACATTTTAAAAACAGCCCAGATAAATTTAATTATTGGTTTGATTCAGGGATGGAGATTTAACCTGAGACTTTCCTGGACTTAATTGGTCAACTAGATGATAATTTTAGTATTAATCTTAATATTGACCATTTATTACCTTCAAAAAAGACTGCAGCCAATCACCTAGCGCCAAATCAACTTCAAAACAATTCCAAACTATCAATGGTGATGTTCACACAGCAGCTGATGCTGTTACCTTGGATTCTGGTTTTCAAAACTATGTTTCTGTTGTCTTCTTTTCTCCAGGAATAAACTGGGGGAAACTTGGACATCTCCATCACATGACAGAATTGATAGGCAACATATCTATAGCAAATATTTCCACAGTGTTTCTGAAGTCATGTTTTTGCTTATTTCTATTACAAACCATAGTATGAGTTCAAGTTGCCCCAAATTCCCCAGATGCATCTCCAAACTTAGTGGCCTCCTTTATTTTTCCTTCCAAACTATTTTCTTACTAACTTGCTATTGATGCAGAGCGCCTTTTGAGGAAGCTTCAAATATGGAATTTAAAAAAAAGATAAGTATATTTTATTGAATAATACTTAAAACTTATATAGCTTTAGCTGTGGTGGAGATTTAGTTGGATCAAACCTAGGGGTTGGTTATGTGCAGGATAGATTCAAGTCACTGAATAATTGGACAGTCATGTGATATTGCTTGGTTGCCATTTCTGGTATGTCAAATGGTATATTAAAAGGGCACCAAATTGAGCAATGACTGGATATTAAGTGGGTTGGTGGTAGCCAGAATACTCATACATTCAGATCCTCAACACACACCCTTAAGGGGTACTCTGGCACATCAGGAGGGGGAATCATCTTGACGGCTGCTGCTTGATGTTTCTGGAGTTGTTTGCTATTTGGTACCAGTTGGGTCAAGTGTTCTCCTTTGCTAAGGCAGAGGCGGGCTCTGTGGTATTTCTTGACAACAGGGTCTTTGGCACCTTTGAATTTCACTAGATAGGTGTTTCTGTCTGGTCTGTACTTGATGATTCTTCCTGGTCCCCTGTTTACTGAGTCTAGCTTCTTTCTGTTTCCAGCTAGGACCCAGACAGGGGAGTTGATGGGGAGTGGTTCCTCTGTAGAGGTTACCCTTTGTGTTTTGAGCCTTTTTATTTCTGCTATTTTAACTTTTAGGCGTATGTGTTGTAGAGTTGGTGCTTGTTCTACTGTGGGGGGTTTCCCTGTGGAGATCTTTACGTATGGTTGCTTGTTGCAGGTAACTATCTCTGGTCTATATCTGTACTTTAGTTCAAACGGTGAGTAGCCTGTCCCTTGATTGGTGTGGACCCAGGATACTAATAATATGTGTTTCACGTATAGTGGCCATGTGTCTTTGGCTTTGTCATCCATTATTTTCTCTAGGGTTCTGACAAGGCTGCCATTTAGGTGTTTGACTCTTCTGTTGGCCTGTAGGGCAAGTTTGTAGAGTGTTTGATGTTTTTGGCTTTCAAATTGTTGTTTACTATGTGAACTGATAACTCTGTTGCTCCATCAGCTATGATGTAGTCTAGAGTACCATAGTCAGCTATGATTGCTTTGTTAATAAATAAGTTTATTGTTTCTGCTTTGTGAACCTTTGTTGGTCAGAAGATAGGCCAGTGTGTAGCAAAGTCAATGGCTACAATTAGGAAACATTGATTTGTCTTAGTTTCTGAGAAGGGGCTCACCACGTCCAGTCCCCAAACCTTGAATGGTTCAGGGTCAGGTACTGGGTTGACTGTTGGCTGGGGAGCCTTTGTGCTGGCGTATTTCTCACACACTGTGCACTTTTTCAGAACATCAATTATATATTGTGAGATTGGGCCACCATACTATCTCTTTTAAAATAAGGTATATGTTGTTATCATTTGTGTGTCTTAGTAGGTAGTGACATCTTAGTATGGTGTCAACTCTTTGTGCAAGTGGAATGTATGGAACATGTTTGTCCTTAATGATTCAATATACAGTGCCATTTGATACATGGAAATATTTTTTGTTCCTTACCATTGTATCATGGGTTAGTTGGTGTGTAGAGGGGTCTTTCCCTTTTGGCTTGTACTCAGTGTTGTATAGGTTTGGCTTTTCAGGGTCCAGGTGGTCAGGGTGATCCTATTTTGGCTGACATAGCCTAGAGAGAGCATCAGCTGTGACCAGCTCTGCCCCCTTTTTGTATTAGATGTCCAGGTTAAGCTGTTCAAGTAATGACATCCATTTGACTTGGCGCTGTGCAATTGGGTTCTGAGTTTTGAAATAGATTAAGGATTTATGGTCAGTTAGTACTTGGACTTTTAAATGTCCTTCTAGATAACATCTCTATTTCTTGCATGTGTGATATATTGCTAGCAATTACTTATCATGTATTGGGTACCTCTGTTCAGTTTTATTTAGTTTTCTACTTTTTTAACATACTGGCAGGAATTTTTGCTGCTCTGGCTGGAGTATTCATAAGACTGTGCCAATGGCAGTGTTGCTGGAATCTGGCTCAAGCTTGCAGCACCTGTTATTATTAGGATATTGCAAGACTGGTACTTCAATCAAGGTTTGTTTCAATAGTTAGAAATTCTTGTTGCATTCTGGAATCCAGATGAATTTATTTTTTGTCATTACCCTTGGTTTGGTCATTGAATGGTGTGATGATCTTTCTGTAGTCTTTGATGTATTTCCTTAGGTAAGTTACCATTCCAAGAAAGCATCTAACTTGTTTAACCAGGTGGGGTGTTGCATGTTATTTATGGCTTTTATTTTATCTGGATCTGCTTTGATGCCACCTCCAGAGACAATGTGGCCTAAGAACAGGAGTTCCTTTTCCATAAGTTGGCACTTACTAGGCTTGACGTAGAGTTTGTGCTTTTCAAGTTGATTGAGTGTCTTGCAGACATGCACGAGGTATTCCTCTTTTGTTTTTGAAAATATAATGATATTGTTGAGGTAGCATAATGTATTTGAGATACCATTTAGCGCTTGGTTCATCATAGCAATAAACATTGTGGAAGCGTTGGTTATCCCAAAGTTCATTACTCTACATTTGAAAGATCTAAATTGTGTACAGAACACAGTTTTCTTATGTCTTTTTCTTTTTACTTCAACTTGGTTAATCCTGAAGTGAGGTCGATTTTGGAGAAAAATTTGGCTCCAGAGAGTCTTGCAAACAGATCCTCTATGAATGGAAGGGGATATTTATTCTTTACTGTGCTTGCATTTAGAGCTCTGTAGTCTGTTACTAGGCAAATAGTACCTTCCTTTTTCTTTACAAAGAACACTGCTGCCCCCCACAGGGATTCAGACAGGCTAAGGAAACCTTTGGCTAGGTGTCCTAAATATGGGTCTTTTAGGGTTTGTGTCTCCATGGGGGAGAGCCTGTAGAGGGGTGCAAGTTTAGGTATGGCCTTGCATAGATCAATGCCATGTTTGACCTCCCGTTTGGGTGGTAACTCTGTGAGCTCTTCCTTGATTACATGAGCATATTTGTTTAGGAGTGCTGCAAGTTATAGGCATTGGATCTTGGTTGTTTGTATATTATTGAATTTGGTGTACCTCATCATGTGGAGGGTACTATCTTTGGTTAGACGTTCTGAGTTGTCTTGGTTTATGACTTGTACAAATACTGTGTCTCTTATAATGAGATTGTTGGGTTTCTTGAGGAATTTAAAATTGACTCTGTTGCGTTTGATGGTCATGGTTTTTGTTTTCCAACATACACTGGGGTTCACCAGGGTGAACCAGTCTATGACTGCTACAATGTTGTAGTTTATTTTGTTTATGAAAAGTCCTTCGGTGGACGTTTGTATGCCTTGGAGGTCAATTCTGAAGGGAGTTGTTTTGCCTTTGAGTAGAACCTTTGATTTGTCTGCCATTCTGGCATATTTGAAGTTGGATTTGACAACTGGTATTTTGTACTTGGTTACAATTGGTTTACTAACCATGGTGTATTGTGCACCAGAGTCAAATAAAATTTTATGTGTATGAGATTTATAAGCGCATGGGTAGACAAGAAGTTTTTAGCAATCTTTAATTTTTATGTCCATAAAAATGGAGGATTGCAGGACACGTGAGATGCAAGCAGCAAAGTTTTTGCCTTGGTACAGTTTCTTGTCATGTTGGGGGGAGACAGGGGACTTAAGACTGTTCCCCCTCCTCTTTTCTCTGTCCCTCTGTTTTGAGACAAGCAAGGTCAGAGAATGTGGGGTCAGATTCATAGTGGGCTGCTATTTCAGCATTGTTTACTTCAGCGGTGTCCTCTTTCTTGCGACAGGAGAAATTTTTGCTCTGGCTGCAATTGCCATTGTTACAATTACAGTTGCCGTTGCTATGATTGGTATTTTGGCACTTGTTGTCATTGGAGTTTTCTCTGCCATTGTTGTTTGAGGAGTGGTTGCCCTTGTGTGCAGCATATTCCATGTTTGCGTGTTTGGCTTCTGCAATAAGTGCAGGTATGGAGGTGTTGGCCTCTGGACAGATGAGGGCAGCAACAGTGGGTTTCATTATGTTGATGAATGAGGCTCTGGTGTGCATGTTGTCAGTTTGTGCTAGGTTTTGAATCTTGCAATGTATCTCTTCAAATTCATTGGCGTAAGCTGTGATAGTGGTCTTCTGAGGAAGATTTCTGAGCTGTATTGCAATGTCTTGGAGGGATTTGATGACACGGAAGCTGTGAGTGATATTTGCTTTGAACTCTTTCCAGTTGTCAAGCTTGTTGTCAGTTTGTGAGCCAACCCAGGAGGCAAACCAGTTAGCTACAATCTTGTACAGGCGTATGCTGGCTTCCTGGTCCCATTTTTCATGAGGATGTGGCTGGCGCAGAGTTTGGTGGCTGAGTGGTCTAGCCAGTTGATGACGTTTTCCTTGTTTTTACCAAAGAACTTGTTGATACCAATGTACTTGGTGTTGGTGATTTTGCCTATGGTAGGTGGTTGTATTTTGTTTGTGGTTGGAGAGAGCAACTGTACTGTAAATTCAAAACCTAAACGTAAAAATGCGGGATTGTCAAATCCTTGGTCCAAATTTTGAATCACTTTTGCGGCAACTCAGCTAAGTGAAAAGTAAAAATTAAATAAAATTAACCATTTAATTTGACTTTTTTAGTTTATTTAAATTGACAGATTTTGAATCTCTTGAGCAGATAACTCAACTGACAAAAGACAAAACACAACAAACAAATGTGGGATACATTAATCAGAAATGCGGGATTCTAATGTACAATTTAAGATTTCCTGTATGTCAAACAAATCATAGACATCATGTAAAAATTAACAAATCTGAAATTGCAGGATTGTCAAATCCAAGTTTCAAGTTTCAAATCATAATTGCAAGGAATTTGAAATAAATATAATTTATGGGTGTCTCAAAAAGGAAGTCAAAGGATCTAGAGTGGATTTATGCTAATTCTTTTAGGAATCACAGGCATTCTCAAAAAACACCCTATTCTAGTTTAGGACAGCTAAAATTTAGATCATAATATACCAACTTACCATATATAACAATAAAATTAACTAAAATATACATTCCTCTTATTGCGTTTAAAATTATAATACAATTTATATTATGTCTTCTTCCAACACCAACCAAGTCAACAAGCTTTTCCCTGGCCTTGACAAAATCATGCAGGGCTACACTGGGTCTCTTAACGGCAAAGCCTCTTTCTATGGCCACTCCCAACCCACAGGCCCCTCCGCAAGCACCACCCAGGAGTGTGTTCTTTCTCCTGTGTCCTCAAGCATGGCCCTGTTTGCCCATCAGGCACAGGCAGCTGCTAACCCAAATCATATAGCAACACTAGAATCTGTAATTGACCAAGTGAGCCATGGGGTCACCAATGGAAGCCAGAATCCAGAAACAGCAAATCAGATGGCACTGTCTGGTTCTCAAGGCAGACACACCCCGCCTCCAGCCAATCAGCCTGCAAGACGCAGAAGAAAATTAATCACTCCAGAGATTGTTCTCAAAATGGTTGAAAAGCAAGGGATGCTTATGTCCCTTGGGTAAATTGCAGCAGCAATGGGGTTTGCAAAGTCCACTGTAGCTGCAACCCTGCAAGCCCATGCCAACTATGGCCCCCTACCAAGAAGATCCCAACTGGTGCCTGTTCTTCAAATGAAGGTGAAAAAGCCCATCCTCTCATGATGGCTATTATGGAGTGTGACACACAAATGCCCTTGGTCCAGGTCCATATCCAACTGGGACTCCATGGCATTTTCACCAATAAGAGAACAGTGAATTTGTGGATGCACGGAGTTGTGGTTGCCACCAGACTCTTATCCAATCAGGTTCTTGGTAGCCCCATTTTGGTGGACACTGACCCCTATGATTGTACTGTTTTCAATTTCATCAAAGGAAGGGCAATGAGGACTCGTAATGACGTCATCTTCCTGCCATATGCCAAGATTTTGGCAAGTATTCAAGACTTTGGAGAAAAGCGCATCCAGTCTGATGTATTCAAGCCGGACCAGTCTTGTATTGTTTTGTTGGGGTTTTGTTGGCAGTTTGCCCATTGGGCATCACTCACTACTCTGCAATATTGAACACCACAGATGGATATGCTTACCAGATGGAGCTCAAGGCCATGCTGGAGGAGTGGGCCACATAAAACACCATGCACATAGTTGTACTTAGTGCTGAGATGGAGCATCAGGAATGGGAAACCCAAGAAATCAGAGCTGTGAGGAATACCTGGTGGTCCTACCCCATCAACCATGCCAACATGCATCTTGCAGATGTATGTCTCTACAATTTTGGTTCTGCCCTCAGGCGCTTAAAGCCTGCCACCTACAATGAACTATGCACTCAAATTAATAAGGGGTATGAGCTTTCCCTTTCGCGTCCATCCAGGACTTATTTGATCTCATCATCTTCTATGCAAGTGATAGTGATAAGTCCAGAAAGGATCCCTGTCTCCCCCCATGCCATTCATCTGTTTCACCAAGCCCGCATATGTGATGGAAGACAAATTTGAGCAAGTGAAGCAATCAGCTCTTGCTGCCCCTTCCCAGTCAACAAACCCTGCCTCCCCAACCCCCCCATCAAGCCACTTGCCTTCCAACCCTGATTCTAAGCCACCACCTGTTCCCTCCCCACTATCTCTGATGCCACCCCTTTTACAGGCGCAGATGAAGGCAATGTTCTTTCTACCCATTCCCTCCCCTACTTGTCATTTGATGAGTAAATAAATCTTTTCTTTGTGATAACTTATTAAAATTAATATCTCTCTTTCAATTCATAATCAATTTTCTTTTTCTTTTTACATTATCAACATTTCCCATATGTAAAGAATTTTGTACATTTGATGTGATAATATATAATTATTTCCAGGGATATTTTTATCATTGTTAATAAATTAAAGACAATAAACGTAAATATTGCATTAGAATATTGCAATTAGACGTCAACTCTTGATATTTTGAAATTATGTGCATAACTCAAGCATTTTGTTTAATAAAATCCATTGTAAACTTGGCCTTTTCATTATAATTTAATGAAATGGACTGTGTTTATATTAGAGAGCCATTAACGCTTAGTACAAATATTGATACATAGTGCATTTTAAAGCCTGTATATTTACCTATTGGTAATGATTCTATAAACTTTTTAGTTTGATTTTGCGAGGTAATAATAATGTGATGTGTTATTAAATTACTGTTTATTGTCATTAATTGGCTGATTTTCTTTGCTGTGGCAATTGTGCATTTTCTGATATTTACACACTAGTATCCAATTGGTTGGTTTCACATTCGATGGCACAGGAAATAGGAAATCAAGCCGCCACTCTGAGACCAGATGTGGTAGGGGTGGCGGCTTCTTTTCCTATTGCCTGTGTGATTGGATGGAAGCCAACCAATTGGATACTAGTGCATAAATATCAGAAAATGCACAATTGCCACAGCAAAGAAAATCAGCCAATTAATGACAAAAAACAGTAATTTAATAACACATCACATTATTATTACCTTGCAAAATTCAACTAAAAAATTATAGAATTATTACCAATAGGTAAATATCCAGGCTGTAAAATGCACTATTTATCAATATTTGTACTAAGTGTTAATGGCTCTCTAATATAAACACAGTCCATTCAATTAAACTATAATGGAAAAGGCTAAGTTTACAATGGATTTTATTAAAAAAAATACATTGAGTTATGCAAATAATATCAAAATATCAAGAGTTGACGTCTAATTGCAATATTCTAATGCAATATTTACGTTTATTGTCTTTAATTTAGTAATAATGATGAAAACTATTCACGCGTTGAAGATAGCACTATAAAAACCAGTTTTTTGATGTAATTCAAAAAAATTAGATTCAGCCCTCCAAAAGACTGTTGAGCTTGAATACAACATAAGGGAAATTGTGGTATATCAACTGGGAAATGAGGGAAGATCCCTGGTCCAGCAAAATGAAACTGCAAAAAATAGCCTGGGAACAATGGCCAACAAAGAACACAAAGAAATATTTTTTTAAATCTTCAAAAGGAAATATTCAAGCAGTTGGATTTCAAAAGTGAAAGTTACAACTTGTGGGAATTTGCAAAAACCAATAGAAAGAATACTCAAAAAATTAAACTAATTGAAGGAAATGAAATCCCACATGAAATAAACACAAATGAAGAGGAAAATGATCAAATGGAAACAGATGGAAACAAAACTCAGTAAGAAGCAGGAGCGCTTCCAGAAATACAGAAAATTTATCAAATGAAAAACAAGAGAAACACAAGTTGCAAGAAAGATAAGAAAAATTAAGCCTAGGAAAATTAATGAAGAGCATCCAACACTCATGAAGTTTGCCAAAGTGGCGCCTGTGGCTGAGGGGGCCACAGGGGAAAAAATTAGTAAGTCTTTTTATGTTTTACTTATATTTATTTTATTCATCACTAGGAATGAGGATGAGGTCGCAGAAGTGGCAGCTTATACACCGAGTTGGTTTTACAGGGGTTACCAGTCACTGGTGGCCCCTGTAAAACAAATAAATAAAAACCAAATAAATAAAATGATTCAACATGATATGAATATTTTTTAATATTGAAGCTCAAGATAGGGAATATTCACCACCCGCGGGGTGCTTGCCATGGATAAGGGAAGCATATGAACTAGGATCAAATATCAAAATCAAAGAAATGAATGAAATTTGTGGGGATATCAAATAGACTTCAATGAATATATTTATGAAAGTATTTAACACTTTCCCTTTTCAAACATCAAAAAATATGAAAAAAATTAATAAAAACCAACTTTCAAATAGGAACTGAATATCTAAAAACTGAAATTTTTAATGAATTATTCAAGGCATTGTCAAATAAAGTTGGGGATGCAGTCCTTGTGAACACATTTAAACCTTTATTTATTTTGTTTGCAGAGGCATGAGGGGGAGATACAAGTCAGGCGCCCCCTGGAACCCTCTTCAAATTTAATCAAACATCCTATATCAATAGATTAGATCAAGTCTTCAAAAAATTGTGCATGTTCTTGGAAAAATATACCTCACAAAGAATTCACGCCGCAGTATACCTGGGAATCCTACTTCACTGCATATTAAAAACCAATGTCAAAAAGTTGGAGGATGTACCTATTCAAATTGATATATGCCGCTTAGCACTCAAACGCCAGAAGACACTGCTGGGGTATATGACAGTTGAGCATGTCCTGTATGACTCCTTTGCATTGGCAATGTTGTATGGGTACTATGTGCCCCCTGAAAAAACCTATTAATCATTTGCTCACCCAGATTCCTTTTATCAAACGTTCAACAACCACCGGGGTACAGGGTGCCACCCCTCTAGCAAACACCCAGGGTTGTCCACCACATACAGAAGAGTACGTGGATTCAATTGGACGCTCTAGCCAAAATTTTAGTTTTGGGGTATAATTCCCCGGAATAATCACATTCCCCTTTGCAATTAGCATCCCTGTCAGGATTTCTGAATATTGACTAATTAACGGATTCAACAAAATAACACGGGCCAGCAGTTAATTGCTCTTAGGAAGGGTTTCAACAAAATAATGCGGGATGCAGGTTGTGGGATCAGTGATCAAATCATATCCTGGCATCAACATACTCATGCATTACAATTAATTAATGGTATATGCAATTACTGTTCATTTATTAATCCACCTCAACCATCACCTCAAACATGCTTCCCATAATAATTACTATTCTAAAACTTTAAATGAATCCCAGAACAAGAGGGCTGTCATATGAACTGTCATCTGCATTATATCTAGAAGAGTCCAACATGGAATGGGCCATCAGGCCAACCACTCTAAGATAAAAGGCTTTGAGCCTATTTTATTAGAGTAGCTCTGATTAAGTGAAACAATCATCTCTGTGAACTATAGCTGTCACTGGCTAGCTAGCCCTAGAAGTGGCCCAGCTAGACAGAAAGAATATCAATCTGAGGAAGAGTCAATTTAGCCTTCAATTGAAACCACCCCAAAAAGGCTGGGCCTCCTGCTGTGTTGCCCTAATGCTACTTCAGTCTCCTTTAGCACCGTGAGCTAACTCAGATAAAACGCAGGCAGGCAGGCCACCTTAAATTCAGTCCCTTAGAATAAAAGACTGATGAATTTTTAACAACTTGATGATTGATCCAAGTCTTATTTCCTCAATGTGATCATCTTTTTAGAGTTTATTAGTGGAGAACAAAAGATCATACTGTCGCCATACTGTATTAAACCCTATAGTAAAATGTAGGGACAACAACTTATGAACCTATATCCAGAAGTAGGAAAAACCGTCCCAAATCCTTTGGGCCTTGGGCCCTGTCAGACTTGCTACTTCTGATGGCAACAAAATATTCCAGGCCAAAGGTTACGCCAAAGTCACAGGTTCTCTGTACTTTCCTAATGTTAGAAGACTTAGGATATCATCAGGCGGATGATAAAATACCATGGTCCGCAATTTTCTGACAATCCCCTTAATAAATATTTTTCCCTTGCAACTTAAACTTTAATTTTTTTATTTTAATATTAAATATTTTCACTGAAATATGTAATATTAAAATTTTAATTTTAAATATTAAAATTTTAGTATCTAAAAGTTAATATTAAAAGTTTAATTTTACATATTTCAATATTAAAATTTTTAATATCAAATATTTTGATATTAGAATAAATCAAAATTTAATAAAAATAGTTAAATTTCAAATATTTAAACTTTAATATTTAACTTTTATAATTTATAATTATAATTTTACTTTTAATATTTTAATTTTATTTTAAATTTTAGTAGGTAAATTATAACATTAATATATCTAAATATATTACAAGACATTAGTTATAGTTGTGACCACGTCAAATAATAAAAATAAGTTAAAAATGATTTTATTTACTAGCTTTTCAAGTACAGGTTCATTTATTACATATACAGTAGTTTTAAAAGCTATGGCAACAACCAAAAATACCTCAGATTTAAACAAAATGATTTCAGATTTAAATGAAATCCAAGTTGCGCGAGATTCAGGATTCAATTATTTTATAAAATTTCAGTTAATAAATGGACTTTCAAACAAAAAACAAAAATTCACTTGCCCATTATACAAAATTATATCAAACATCAAGCGGTGTAGTTTAAACCACAAAAAAAATGAACTGACATAACAAGTGAAATGGATGGATGCTGTTCTGGAGTATATTATAATCCAATCAGGATTCATGAGGCACCAACAGAAGAACTAAAATGAAACAAAACTTGAGCAATCTAGAAGCAAGATTACACAAGCACAAAACAAAATGAACTCACACAAGATGTGTATTATGAGCAGCCTAAAATAGAAAAATAACAGTTTAATAGCCAATCAACAGCTATCCAATTTAGGAACAGAGGCATTTTATCCATTTTCATGACTCCAGATTTGTATGAAAAGGTTTTGAGAACCTTCCAAATATGGACTTGAGATTACAATAAAAATAAATCATTAAATTTTAAATTTTCTACTTTTAGTGATTTTATCCTAGGTTTTTTACAATGGTTTTTACTAGCAATATCTTTGACAGCGCCATCAGCCAAGCCAGCTTCAATGGAGGCAAGGCTCAGAACGTGGAGGCACCTGTTTACACCCAAGTCTTTGAGGCGGGTAACAAGGAAGCTGACCTGTTACTGTCCCCCAACCCATATGGCTTTGACTTGTTTGAGAATCACTTAGCATCTAGCTCTGCTCCTGCTCCTGTACCCACCCTCGCACAAGCTGCCCACCAACCAACCAATCAGGATGGCAACCTTGATTTGGAACAATTTCCTGCCACCAGCCAACCTGCCTCTCCTACAGCCAATCAGGCTTCAGCTCCCCTGGCCCAGCGCCCCAAGCAACAAATCATCACTGCCAAAATTCTTCAGGAAATTGTGGCACTGAATCTACAGGGTCTGTCCTGGGAACAGATTGCCGCCCAGTTGCACTTTACCCAAGCTACTGTCATGTGGGAATTCAACAACCTGATGAACAGGGGGAATCTGATCAGGGCGGCCAAGAAGCCCAAGAAGGCCCCCAAGTCACAAATATCTGAGACATACCCAATCATGCTTGACCTCCTCCAGCGGGATCCCAAGCTTCCCTTGACCCAGGTCCAGAAGCAGCTTGCGCATCATAACATATGGGTCTCTGAGTGCATGGTGCAGCTCTGGATGTATGGGAAGGTGGCTTCCATACGGGTTCTTACCAATTTTGCCGGCAATCAATGTGATGGCACTGAGGATTCCCTGTATGACACTGCCATCAAATCAACCCTGGTCTGATGCCTGACTAGTCTAACTGATGATGTCATGTTCATCTCCTATTACAAGCTATCAATAGCTTTTGATGATTTTGGCAAGCAAAGAAAAGCCGCTGCAAAGAATAAAAGGAAGAAGGTCAAGAAGGGGATGTTCATTGGTGCATTTATGGCTGTTTCAGCCAAGGGTTTTGTCTACCATCAGACAAACCCAGATTTCATTGATGGCTACTCATACAGCCACATCCTCAGTGGATTACTTGGCTCCTGGGATGGCTCAAATTCCAAGTACTGGGTTTTCTTGAGCCACCAGATGGAGGGTAGCTCCACTACCCTTTAGGCCATCCAGGGACGCAGGCACCAGGCCTCAGTCTACCCCACCAGCCACTCAGATATCCATCTGGGTGATGTTGTCTTCTTCAACATCAGAGACACATTATGGGAGCGCCGCCCTCATGTTTTCAATGACCTCTATCTTGGGGTCCTTGACCACAATTCTCTCTTTGGTCACCAAATGGTGGCTGACTTGATTGCACAAATGGTTTTTCATGTGAACATGGGCAACCAATCACACAAGGATAAGTGTCTCCCACCCTGTGCCACAGCCACCCACCAGCCCATCCAGCCAATGACAGACTAGGAATATGACAAGCGTTATATGGTGGTCATCACACGCAATCCTCCTATCCCTACCCCTGCCACCACCACCCACCTCTCCAGCCCCACCCACCCAATCCCAGACCTCCCAGGCCAGCACTTCCTCAACGTCTTCCTTCCCACGCTAATCTGCTACTAGCTATCACTCTTCCCTGTCCCAATAAACCCCCTGTTGCCAAACATTTTCTATTTATATTATCTTTATTTTGAATTTAATTGTTCATGTTCTCTTTGTTTGTAGTTTATTTTATTCTTTATGTTCAGCTTACTTCTATAAAATCATATATTTACTATGCCGTGTATCTAGATCCAGAACACAGTTATTTTTAGCACTTAAACATAGCCCCCTGTGAAAATATTAACAATAATTTGGTGATCAGCTAAATTTGAATTAGAAAATTATAGTATTAACTGTTTTTAGATAAAGTTGTTACTGATCCAAATTCAAAACCTTAATGATAAACTTTAAGCCAATCAGGAGCCAAGTGATAAAGTGATTGTTGTGACATAAAGGGTTATGCAATCATTCTTTGATGCATGTGCGCTAATTAATATGATTGGCTGGATGTTTTGCCACTGTACACCATTGCCGCTGTGGCAAGTTGTTGATGGACTAGTGCCCAATCAGCTGCTGGGTTAGCACTAGTCCACCAGCAACTTGCCACAGCAGCAATGGTGTACAATGGCAAAACATCCAGCCAATCATATTAATTAGCGCACATGCATAAAAGAATGATTGAATGACCCTTTATGTCACAATAATCACTTTATCACTTGGCTCCTGATTGGTTTAAAGTTTATCATTAAGGTTTTGAATTCAGATCAGTAACAACTTTATCTAAAAACAGTTAACACTATAATTTTATAATTCAAATTTAGCTGATCACCAAATTGTTGTTAATATTTTCACAAGGGGCTATGTCAAGCACCAAAAATAATATGGTAATCAAGGAAACAATGCCAACACAAAGCAAATGACACATATTGAGATGAGCGTAAAACATATACAAAATGGGTAAAAAGATGGGATAATGTAGTAGATGGGAATACAAAAAGGAATAAACAAAGAGGCAACAGAATCAAAATAATACAGAATTTATTGGGGCAAAAGCTATAAAAACATATGGAAAGGTTAGTAAAAAATCAATGAGAGAATTGGAGAAGCTGCTAAAAGACCTTGACTTGGAAATTGCCAAAATCAAGGAAATCAACTGCAAGGTCAAAGCCAAAGTGAAGTCTGCCGTCCTTAAAGGGGACAAAATAGACAAGGTGTCTGCAAAGGCCCTTATGACCAAAATACCAGACACCCCAGAGAAGACAATTGAGCGCTTACTAAATATTCAAAAAACTGTGGTTGAGGGCCTGCAATTTAAGGCATACAATCTTTCTGCGCTGTCCGTCTGGGTTGATGACCCTAAAATGTATGCCCATCTCAAGCCGGCCAAGCGCGCCAGGAAAGAGGACACAGAATTGCCTGCTCAACTTCTTGCGCCAAGAATGGCCAAGCTGGCGGAGGCTGAAGGCAAGGAAGAAACACAAGAAGGTAGCCTAAAAAACAAAATTAATAAATTTTCAAAAAACTTACCCTTTTTCTTAGAAAATGTAGACGGCAAACTCTGCCAAGTCCTGGTCCCCTTTGTCCTGGCCACCTTTTATGCAAATTATGCCACTCATGTGGCAAAGCAATTGTATCAGTCCCCCCTGTTGTGCAGAAAATGGGAGACGGTATCTACAGGTCCTTTACAATGTTGTGGAAGGCGTTGGCAGAACTTACACATGCCAAGGGAGCATCCAAGTGGGCAGTTACTGCCTACAAGGATGCCTAACTGGTCCGCCTGGACCCAGTATTCCTCAGTGGAGTTTACTGTGTAAACTCTATTGAGCTTGTTTGGGACATCCTGGCAACGCTCCCATTCAAGAATTTACCGGAGATAGGCCAGGCCCATGCAGCTGCTTGCTTCTGCTACCCCTTGGAGCACACAATTTCTACCTATTGGAGAACTTTGGGCGCACAGTGGGCAAATTGGCTGTTGCAGACACAACAGCCGTCAAGAAGACAAAAATCCTCCTTGCCAACTTTGGGTTGGCCTGGAGTGCCAACAAGACGGGGCTTTGCGCAGCCATGGAGCTGACCTTTGAAAAGACCAGACACAACAAGAAGATCAGCGCAGTCTATAATAAACTATGTGAGTTCACAGAAGCCTTTGCCCTGCAAAGGCTTCATCTGGTTGTTTACCTGGGTTTCCTATTCTACTTTGGGATGGGCGCGTCTGTAGAGGACCTGGTTGGGGTCCTTCTGGGAATCAACAAGGCCTGGCTTGCACTCAACAGGAAGAAGGTCCCCCCTGGATACGACTCAGTGGACCATGTAATCCAAGACGCCCTGGTCCTGGCTGGGATATACGGGTTTGTAGCCCCGCCTGAAAAGCTGCTGCTTCACTCCCACCTAACCCTACTGCCTTTCACCAGCAGGAGGGAGTATTTCAATAAGGGTGTATCCACTGTTTACGGTGTGGCAGTGGAGGTTGTGCGCCACCTCCATTGCAGGGTGGGTACATACTGACAAACCCACTACAGGTGCACACAATAAAAATATGATTCCAATAAATTTTATTACAATTTATATTATTCTAATTATAATAAATTTTTATTATTTTTATTTCAGCAAACCAGTTTTGCAAAATATATTGCAGAAACAGCTTTCATAAAAGCATAAGATTATACGTTAATAAAATAAATTCTAACTTGTATATTTTACATTTAATTTTTTTAAACTATTTTTATATTTATTTGACCAAAGTAATTTAAATATTTTTGCGTAATCCAATATTGAGCGTTTGGGATTACCTCAGATGGCATAATAAAATAATGTATAATTAAATAAATAAATTATTTACATCTATTGATGGATCTTCTGAATGTGATTGTGGGTGTGGAAACATCTAAATATAAAATGATAATTAATAAATCTTGAATAGTAAATAAGAGAATATAAAAAAATTGGACACACTAAGCCTTTAATTGATTGGCTGTTTGGCTAGGCACGCGGGGATGAACAAATCAGCATGGCCATAGAAATTGTCCACGGTCTCAGCTGGGAGGGTATGGATCCTGTCCTGCTTCAAATTAAAGAGCTCCTCAGTCCCAGTTGGGGTTCCTTGCTTGACAACTTGCTTGAGCCACCCAAAGATTTCCTTGATGGTATTTAGGAAGGGCAAATAGGCTGGGAGGAAGAGAAGGCGTAAATTTGCCGTGGCCAATTGCTGGGGGCCCACTGCAATGCTTGTGTCAATCATTGAGAATTCCTCAAGAATATCAGCCACCTTGTGGAGACCAACATTGTTCAACACAATCACATTGGTGAAGCCCGGGCTTGTGTGCCTCAGGTGCTCCTGGACCAATTGGAGGAATGATAAGAACATACGGCTGTTGTGAGAACCCAATATCATTTGATAAAGCTCATCCCCCTTTAGACCAAGGAGAGTCACCATTGAGTAGGCTGTGGTGCAAACTGCAGCACGCCAAGCCATCCTGTCATTGGAGCCTTTGGGGATATAGCCATAGCATTGCGCATAGACAAGGCAAATGCCAATTTTTCAATATAGTAAAATTTGACCATCACCTTGGCTTTGAGGGCAGTGTACGCCTCTGCATAGTTTTTCTGGGTCTTGATATTGGTTGGGCTGTTTCTATTATAGGGAGATACCCCAAGCTTTTTCCAAGAAAATCACATTCCCTTTACAAGATGGTAGTAAAAGGAAATTAAGGCCTCAACCCTAAAAGTAGACTTGACCATTGCCTGTATATTTGCCAGTTCAAGATGGCAATCTCAGGTTATCCACTGGCGGATTACCCATTTGTGCTCCTTGGTGAGCATGGTGGAAATGTGCATTGATTTCTCCGCGGCAAGGACACAACCTGTGTTAATGAAATTGTTGAAGGTCTTGGCGGCGTACTTGGGATCCACTCCAACAAGGGCCGTGGCCGCCTTGTAATCACCCAATTCCCACATTAGCTTAAGCAGGATGATGCGTTTGATGTCAGGGATGCGCTTCTGGGTGGGCTTTTTAGCAGTGGGGATTGACTTGTTGGCATTGGGCACAACACAGGGAATGGGAACCTTGTTGTAGAAGGCTGCAACCTTTTTGAGCACCAGCTGTCCCTCATTGGTTTGATAGAACTCAGGCTCCTTGTCATCCTCCTGATTGCCATCACTGACGTAGGGCTTGTAGCTAGTATCAAGTACAGGCTTCACCTTCTCCATCATGTCTGACGGGACCAACTCTTGCCGGTACACAACGTCAAACACATACAAAGTAAGCTCTACCTTCTTATCTCTAACTTTCTTGATAGTGATAACCTTAGTGGGCTTCCGGGTCAGCTTTGAGACCCAAGGGTTTATGCTCTGCACCCTAGCAGTTTGTGCTCCTTGAACTGGCTGTGTCAGTGCAGTGTCACTATGGAACTCTCCTCTCCTGTCTCCTCCTTGAGTAGGCACTTGGATTGCACTAACTCTATTCTTTGACCCACGGGGGCAACTGCAACTGCAGTGCACAACAGGTGTATTGGTACTCTGGTGTTGTGTTCCATCCATTTTACAATTTAATAAAATATTAAATAAAACTCAATTAAGTTACTCCACAATTTTAATTTTTGCTTTTATCTGAATATGGATATTTAATTAGAGTTTTCCCACCCAATATCCCAATTATAGATTTTTTATTTCTTAATTAGTTGTTTTTGGTTTTACAATGCCTATTTTAGAATACTCAAAAAAATTCACCCATTTTCCTAGATTTTACTGCCAAATTCAAACACCCAACACAATATTTTTAAAATTTATGTTTCAGATCTTGTGTCTTATTTTAGATACCTTGGTATCATTCATGATTACAATCTATTGCACACATTGCGTGAGTGATTTTGTTTACGTAGTGAGTTGCTATTGTGTTTTGTTTTTTGGTTTGAGTTTTGACACACCTTGCTTGGGTGTATTTTGTCACCAATTAACATAGTAAACATATGTACACCAAAAGTCAACTCACACCATTTTGTTTGTGAATCAATGTATTTTGAATGGTTTTGCTTTGTGTGTGAGCCCTACATTGCTGTGTTGACTCATTTTGACCATTAACACCAATAAACCCTGGAAACAGAAGTATATTTTAGCCTGAGAGTTGGATTTTGTTTAAATCTGAGGTATTTTTGGTTGTTGCTGTAGCTTTTAAAACTACTTTACAAACAACAAGAATTGAATTTATCCACATCATGTGGCCTGCTCCACTTATATTCTAAACAAATGATTGTTTAGAACTCAAATTACATTTCCCTTGTAATATGATTTGATAAACATATTTGATATACTTGACCTGCGTCCTAAGTACTAATTAATAAGTGATACATAAAAATCATTGGTGGTTGTGTTGTGTGGCTATAGTGGCACTGAAATAATAAGGATCAGATGATGACCTGCAAGGTCTGATTTGTGGCTTAAAAAACCAGAGTACCAACAAGGATTCACAATTATTTAAATAAAATTAGTCTATTTCTATTTTTTAATTTATTTATTTGTTAGCACAACAGTCAATATAATATTCAGTGCATTATAATAAAAATATGTGTCTTAATATCTAGTATAATTAATTTTACTTACTTTTTCTACTACTCTTATATGTCTATAATACAATCAAATGTTATGTCATTATATATAAATAATAATTTTGGAGTCCTACTAAAAACAAAATAAATAAAAATAAAACAAATAAAACAAATAAAACCTAGAGCGCCCATTTATCTGATTGGCTCAGAGGCCAGGGCTTTGGGAAGGAAGGATTCTGAGTGCTTGTAAAAAGCCACTACCACATTGGGTGGCATTGCAAATTGACTGACCTCAAGGATGTTGAAGAGATCCTTGGTGTCCTGAGGGAGGCCTTGCTTCATCTTATTTTTGATCCACCCAAAGACCTCCTCAATTGGGTTAAGGAATGGAGACTATGGGGGGAGGAAGAGGAGTCTCATTGGACAGTCAGCCAGGCGCTGGCTGGCCAAATGGCTATTTTTATCAATGGACAGGAACTCAGACACAACCAGATCCACTTTGTGGAGACTGACATTATCCAACACAACAATGTTGGTTGTACTGTGGTAATTGATCCAGAGATACTCCTTGAAAGTTTGGAGAAAATCAAGAAATTCCTGCTATTATGGGAGCCCTTGATCATCTGATACTGGTCTAACCCGCAAGGACCAAGAAGCGCTACCATGGAATAGGTCTGGGAACAGACGGCTGAAAAATGGGCTACACCGTCCTTGGGCTCCTTCTCAACCCACCCATGCCTAGACCTTATTGAGGAGGAAAACAACAATTTTTCAATATAGAAGAACTGGACATTCCCAGTCTCCTTTAGTGCCAGATATGTCTTGGCATAAATGTGTTGATCCTTGATGGTCTTCTCATTGTTTCTGTTGTACGGCAAAACTCCCAGTACTTTCCAGGAGAAGCCCAAATCAACCATAGTTTTGTAGACAAGGGTTTTGGAAACAGAAAGCCTGAACTCTGTTGCAAGCATTGATTGGACAGCAAGTGAGTCCAGGTGGCAATCCTTGGTAACCCACTGTTTTATTGCATCAATATGCACAGGCTGCAAGAGTTTGGGCTGCTGCTTAGCCTTGGCAGATTTTGTAACTCACCTGGTGTTACCATACTTGGTGTTGATGTCAGCTATGTATCTGGCTGTGACACCAAATTGGGACGCAATATCCCAAACTGCCATTCCCCTGTTCAAGAAGTTGAGGAGAGCTTCACACTCACTATCTGTCAACTGACACCGGCCCTTGTCAGATATCACAGCATCCTGGCTAGCAGGCTTGACACAGGGGATGGGGACCTTTGTGTAGAAGGTGGGATCACACTTGATTGCACTGGTGCCGTCAATGGTGGAATATGATACAGGCGCAGATGGCTCTTCAGTGGTGGCCAATGGCTCATAGGAGGTTTCAAAGACACGGGGGGCAGGAAGTAGCAACTCTTGGATCAAGAGTGCGGGGCCAGGTGACAACTGGGTACACAGTGAAGGTGTATGTAATCTCATTATTCCCAATGACCTTTGTATAGGAGACTTTGGTTGCAGGCCTTGAGAGCAGCTTCTGTCTTGGATTGAGGCTACTGTTCCTGGCTTGAGATGTGGGTGGTGGTTGGCTGGCGCTGACACCTTGGGAGGCCTGTGTGTTGGCATTAATCCCTTCAATTTGGGTTCTGGGTCTGTTCTTGAACCCTCTGGGACACCCTTGTGGACAGGCTGCCCCGCGGGCTGGTGCAGGAGCTGGTTGGGAATGTGATTGACGGTCCATAAAAATAAAATAAAAATATTTTTTAGATTAAATATTTATTTATTTAGATTTATTGGTTTAGCTGTGAGTAGTTGTTTTCTCTTGATTTAGCCTTGAATAGTAGCAGATTTTCTATATCCATGATTTGAAGTGTATAATATTGTATCCTTTCCAGTTTTGGATGATTTTAAAGTTTAATCACTTTTTATGTCTAAAAATGGTTGTTGAGATTGAATTTTTCATTTGATTTTATCCAGAGTGGAGCTTCTATATTTGGGTTGGTGTTTCCTAGTGTGCTTATTGTACATTCAATTTGGATTCCTCTTCCCGCAATTAATATCTGAGTTTGCTAGTGTCATTCAAAAGTGTTTTGAAATTTGGTTCATGGATTTGACAATCCCGCAATTTCAAAAAACATAGTAAACTTAATGAAAATGGTTGAGGGATTTGAACGCTTCAAAATTGATTCCAGTTAATTCATTTCATCCATTGTAAATATGTAGTTTGACTTGAACTTTGCAAAGTGTCTATGAGTTCCTGCATTTTCAAATATTCAAATAAATACTCAAAGAATTCAATTTAATTAAAAAAGGCCATCCCACCAAAGTGATTTGAAACTTGGACCAAGGATTTGACAATCCTGCATTTTTATGTTTAGGTTCTGGATTTACAGTATTGAATTATCTTGGTGCATGCTTTGGGCATGACCAGTCCTTCAAATACGGTGCATCCACTAGGTATATCTTTGTCAATGTTGTGGACACAGAAGTATGTTTTCCAGGTATCCTGAGATATAGCCTGGTTGAGTATGTGAGCAAAGGTGGGCGGGTTTTGGTCAGTCATTTTCTCTTTCATGGGTGTGGTCAAAAACCTGTAGCTGCTACCAGTGATGAGGAGCACCTTTTGGGGAAGCTTCAAATATGGAATTATGAAAGAAGAGAAGTATATTTTATTGGGTAATACTTTAGACTTATATAGCTTTAGCTGTGGCAGAGATTTAGTTGGATCAAACCTAGGTTTGGTCATATGCAGGATGGGTTTGAGTTGCTGGATACTTGGACAGCCATGTGATATTTCTTGGTTGCCATTTCCAGTATTTCAAATGGTATATTGAAAGGGCACCAAATTGGGCAATGAATGGATGTTAAGTGGGTTGGCAGTAGCCAGAATACTTGTACATCCAGATCCTTGACACTATATAAAGCTGGTAAGTTATATTTTAATACTTGTTCAATCAGTAAAGTCTTTATTCACCCCAAGTGAGTTATTGTCCATTCTTAGCTTGACTTAAACCTTTTCTTAATCATAACCATGATATTACCCAAGACTTCTTTTATGAAGTTTCTTGGATATAATTGGATGATCTTGCTGCCAGCTGTATTGGCCAGCATTTTGATAGGTCCGCGTGCAGACTCTGGCACTTCTCCCAAAACTCAATTCTTGGATAGCTCCTGGCGCCAAGTAATACCAGGAGTATGGTATACTGTCACCCCCTTTTTCCACAATCCACCTCAGAAAGAAGAACCTCAGAACTACCAATAAGTACAAAAAACTGTTGAACCACAGGTCTTTTGCCCATTGGCCTCTGCCTTTCTCTTGTGCTAATTAGGAGCGTACTTCTTCCTTGGCTGATTCAATCTGCTCTTAGGCCAATATAGTCTAGTTGGGGAACTCTTTCATCTTGGTATGGTGTCCCTACCTGTAGGTTCATTGGTAACTGGTCTAAATCACTCTGCAATCATTCACCACCTTGGAAGATTACTTCCAAGTGGGTGGGTGCCTGACACTAATCCTGTGATTAGTATTCAAGATGATAAGGATTATCTTGAGGACCTGGGAGTGCAGTATATGAAATAGACTTCTTCAGACAGGCTGGAAAGAGCATACCAAACTAAGGTGAATCTTTTTAAGGAAATATCAAATTGTTGATGGAAAAAAGCTAAAGAAAGGGTATCACAATTGAGATTTGAACCTAGCACAGGTAAGCTTGTTAATGTATGAATGAGTCTGTCCATGACAGATGGGGCTATTTATGATATAGTTTTAATTTTTATTGAGAGGATCAGTAAAGGATAGTGTAAGCAGGTGAATAGGCTTTAGATGTTGGCTCTCTGTTGCTATTAGACCACGCTGCCATGATTAATACACATTGAATTATTATTTAATCGGATGGATTTCTTTAAAGCTCCACAGATTTTGCTTGGCTTAAATTAGAGGGCCAAGACTAATGGAATTAGTAGTCAAATAAATGGCTTTTGGATTGCATTGAATAGAGAGCGAATCGTTAACAAACGACACGAAAAGCTGGTGGTGTTTACGGATTCGCAATAGCGTCGAATAAGATGGATAGCGCAGTTAAAAGGTGCTTAAGAGTTTATAGTTACTTTAGATAAACTGAAAGCTCATGTAGAATTGGCCATGGATCCAGATTTAAACATTCTAGCCGTTGTAAAAGATGGTTTAGTTTGTTTGCGGAGTGCATAAATGATGTGATTGGCTAGAGGAGATGTACCTGGACAAATTTGGATGTTATATGGTGTGTAAGCTGTAAACATAGTTATATACATGTGTTCTTGCAGGAAGGGATTGTAGGGCAGTGGGTTGGACAATTAGTTGATGAGTATGTCATGGGAGAAGAGGTATGTTAATTAAGCGTGGCATAGGAGATTGAAACTGGGTTGATGTCATTGTGATGAAAGTGGAGAGCACTCTGGAAGGTGAGAAATGCTTTGCGTTAAGGACAGATTCACAGTGGCTGGAGCTTGGATGAGCTGTTGAATCTAAGCTGATGTGTAAGGTTGAGAAGCGGGTAGTCTCGACGGAAGCCATGTGTTTGAAAGGGGATGTGTTGATAATGGCTTGGAATATGCCTTTGATCCAGTCTGATTTTCTTGTTTCATAACTGAGTGGGGAGATGGAGCTTTCATCAGCTATCTGCAGCCTGTCCAGTTATCAAGTCTCAGTTATAGACACGGAGAATATCGGATGAAAATAAAACGGCTCGTGGTGGGTAAGGGGAGGTTGGATCAGCAAATGGATCGTCCGGTGGTATTCTTGACAAGCCAAATTCGGCTCAAAGTTAATGGGTTTGGGGTCGTATAAGATTCTTCTACGCAATGATTGGCTGATTATTAGTTTAGAATTTATATTCTGCATTCATACCGAGGTAGATTGAGATATTGATTATGGTATCTTGGTTGTTGAGTTTTACCTGCAAGGGCTAATTGCCAGTCAATATTGGTAGTAGTGTAATATTACTGGCGTGATGTTTAAATAAAGATCGCATAGGGGTGATCCGTTAATGTTTCTTTGCAAGTTTAGCATACAGGGGGGTTGACCAGGATGCTATTTCTTAATTATCTGGCAATGTATAAATTAATGCTTTTATTTCAATATTGATGGTTAATAACACGTGGGTTTATTATGTTATTTATATTATTGATTCGTAAATTGATTTTATGCAGATCTTGGTTTGATTAAATTGGATATTAGATTGGTATGAAAGTGCATGGGTTAATTATAGTACTATATTTTGGTAAATAAATGCATTGAAGTTATTATTGTTTTTAATGGGGCAAGAGTAAATAATACAGTGCTATCTGGAATTAACAAGGTCGGGTGTGAGGGTGAGCTGCAAGGTGAGCTGGCGACCGTTTAGGGTGACGCCATAGCCTGAGGTTATGATGCGGTCGAACTCGCTTACTGGCTGGTCCTTGCGCATTTCGTAGCCCAGCTGGAAGTGGATGTCGTCTTCATAGACGGGGAGAGGAGATGTGATATTGAAGCGGCGTTCATTGAAGCGAACAGCTTCCGAATTAATCGAACAGACGGAGCTCTTCCTAGATGTAGGAGTGGCAGGAGATAGACATGGTGAGCTGGCATTACTCTGGAAGATGGACGCCAAGGAGGGGGACCTGGGTTTGTTGATCTTCAGGGCTGCAGGTACATGCAGTGTATCGTGTGAAAAGCGTCGCTTGAAATTTTGAAAGAAGCCTTGCTTTTGTCTGAATTCGGGAGCCTCATTTGCCATCTTGGCGTTGTTGAATTCAGTATTGAACATGCTGGTGGCTTGAATGCGGAACATTTGCTTAAATAGCCCCAAAAGATCGTCAGTCCCTTCTGTTATGGATAAAGTAACAGTGTGATTTGTTTAGGGGGCATAGCTATGGCTCAGGTTAAAACAATCCATTGGACAAAAACAAGGGTTAGGATCATTATGTATGCCGATATAAAATCTATTGCAAATGAAGAAAAGCCATCTATTGTTGACTGAACTTGTAAGTGTCATAGACTTTGTAGCATTATCTAACAAGAGGCGAAGCTTAAAAAGGAAGGTACCCCTTACTGCCCGACACAGCAAAATTGCAGTAAAGCACCCCTGAATACGATTGTTGACAGGGTTTAACTGTCAGCTTACACCGAACAGCTAAGCAATTTGATTATTTAATAAATTTTCTTTTAATAGAACAGCATGCTTATTGTTAGAAGATGTTAAATGCGGTTTACAATAAAGATTCTGGTGCCCAAGTTGTTCCACTGCGGTATACTACAAACATACCCCTCAACATAACCAATTGATTAAATGCTATAATCTGTTTGGGGAGCATTCACCTACATTAAAGTTTAAACATCACAATAATTTAGTCCCGCTTTCCGGGAACTATCCTTGGGCAGGGCAACGAACCCTTGTCTGACTTCCATTTGATGAATGCCATCATAACATCCCACTTGCCTCCATTCTGACTACTCCAGGCCATCTCTCTCTGGGATCCAAACATTTGTTGATAGCATCAATCTCGCATACTCTACCAGATATAATCAATATAAAATAATCCAATTGATCAATCAACCAATCAACTAATTAAAATCAGTGGGAAGCCAAAAGGCAAAGTTCAACAAACCATTTAGCTTCAAAAGGAATGATCATACAAACTTTCCCGCAGGAACTTCCTGCACCTCATTCCAGCAGCCAATCAATAGCAAGATAGTATTTCCTTTACTCCTCCTTATTGAATACATGGCAATACAATATCTTCCCCTGGCTCAACCTACGCCTAAATTATCATCTTGCCATTGTAGCGCTTTAATTTCAGGTGAAATAAAACTGAGGGCTTAATCAATACAAGGTTTATTTACAAACCATTCAACATTGATTGCAGCAGCTACTTGGATGTTTAGACATCGTAAAATTGTTGTAGCTGAACTATTATAGCACATTACTAGTTTTTGGTAAAGACAGCAGTTCAGAGAGTGATAGAAAAAAGGATTACTAATAAGTCAATCTTTATTGAAAAAAGGGATTCCTATACCAAGCAATAAGCCAATCGATTCAACAAGGGGTGATACTTATAGCAGTGATCCAAATAAAGTATGAACATATGCTAAATAAAGCCATTCTTAGGATTTTCATTGTAATTGAATTCACTCCTTATAAGATAGTGCAATATCCCATCAAATTGAGGGAATTATTGGAAGACATGAGGTTATATATGACATGGAGTAACTCACTTAACCACCCTGCATATTGTGGGATACAGTAGCAACTGGGATATCTATTTTGGTAAGAACCTTTCCCCCTTTCTCCTTCCTATCCTATGATATTTGATAGTTATGAGAATCTGTGGAGCATCTAAGACATTGTAGTAAAAGTGTTTCTGAGTGGGAATAGTTTGGCAGGAGTGCAATCAGCCATTACAGAGTTCTTTGATATTACTCTTGACATCTTCTAAACATTCAGTGTGGTTATCCATAACTGCAGCTATCTTGAAGGATCTAATACTTTGAGGGTATAAGTTATCTTATCAAGGGTCAATAGTATATACATGGTCTTCAACATTGCAATGGGCTTCCAGGTGTTTGTTTCCCCCTGAATATGTGCTTCTTGGGCCTTGTATACCACTAGGCAAGAAACAGTGTAACTTCAGGAGGACATGTGGTGTTCCTTATCCTGAGAGGTTACCAAAATGTGTCTTGAGACAAAGTCAGGGACTGACTGGGTTGGGGTGCCATCCTTAGGGATACTGGTTCTATGAAAAAGATAAAGGCAAATACTTTGATGATTCCAAAAGGGAGAATAGGGTTAAGAAAGGCTCTATTAGCACAGAAGAAATATCCTCTTAGAAATCTTGTGTGGTATAAATTGTTTTTTGTCTTGTTCATAAACTTGTTCTTTTTAAAAACCTTCTGATTTTTCACCATTTTTGGAGTCCTTTTGACCAGCTACTACTTCAGCAAAGACTTCTGAACACTTCAGAGTAAATCTTGTTATTTCAAACCAACCAAACATGTAATCATAAAGATGAATATTAAGCACCCAACAAAGCTCCTGCTTGCAACCAAAATATTTACAAAAAGCTCCTTCAACTTTTAAGCCAGCCTCCTTCTTATAGTGCCTTTTTCCCAACATTTTTGCCTTCATAATGGCTTTTTTCAAAAGCTTAAACTATTGGCGCTCCCTTTTTCTATAATAAAATAAGCTTACAGCAGTACTTTTTCAAAAGCTTAAAGTATTTATTTACTATTTTCTTGCTTATAATTTGAGCTTTTGGCTTCTGACAAATAATATTCATCAGGAAACATGTCACATCTTAAACAATGGCTGCAGAGCGCAAAAATAGACTATTTCTGAAGTTCCACCACAATCCAACTAGGAGATCAAAATACACTGCTCAAACCACTCAAAGTGTTAACTCTTTGCACACCAAAGTGTTAACCAGGTCACTATTGCAACACAAATATTCCATGCCTTCTGGTATATTCTCTTAAATCAATCATCCTTCCTCTATTTGTTCTCTATGTATCTATTTGTTGTGAATGCCGCCCTTCACTGTGTTTTGATTTTGCCTTTGATGGGTTATTTTGAGGACAAATCTCTCTCTTTTGCTTTTGCCCTTCAAATTAGTCTGGCTCTGAATTGGGAAATTCAATTGTTCAGTTTCCTGATTCTGCGCAACTCACTTGCCCCACTCATGCTTGTGGCAAGTGATCCTACCATCCATGTACTTTTTTGTGATAAAGCTATACAGTATATATTCCATTTTGCTTCTACCAATAAAATTTAAGTTTTATTCACATTTTTATCTTTTTGTCTTCAGGTACTTTGGCACCTCTCTAGCCACAACTAGCAGATATCATTCAGGGCCACAAGGTAATTGCATAGCCTTTCCTGCCATTCTAACCAAGACTTAGTACAAATCCAAAACTAAGGTTAGGATTTCCTGCTGTGACTCTGTGCCGCGCCTCAGATCATGACAAAAATGGTGCTCACTACAGGGGCTGTAAGCCCCTTGGTTATCCCTTTTGCAACTACATTTTCAGGCCCTTTGCCTCCTCCCATACAAGAGCCAGCTTCACCTGAAATCACTGGTCCTCATATTGAGGAAGACATCACAGACCCCCTATTGTCCCTACTGTGCTGAACCTTGGGAACGGTCCCTGCCTATTGGCCTACCCCTTAGGTACCCTTGACTTAGAACAGGCCATGGCAGTAGCCCTTGGGATAGCCCGTGAAAGGCCCCCTGCGCCTCCAATTACAGTTCAGTTGAGCAGAATACTAAAAATTGATTGTGGTTCCACAATTTCCACAGCATCTCCTTGCTGCAGCTGGCTCTGTTGAACACCTATTGTCCTCCTTTGTACAAGCCACCCTAGCCCACCATCAATGGTGTTAGGGCTCCATGTTCAGGAGATTTTGTCCCTACAAGCAGCCGTCACAAACCACTGGGATCAATTTGCTGTCTGTCAACAATGAAACACTCCCTGTTTCCCTTGGTATCAGACAATCAGTGTGACTCTGTCACTTCTCATCCCCGCTTGGTCAATTCCATTGAGCAAATGCTCCAGTCCATTCCTGAATACGTCAGGGAGCGTCTACATGAGTTTCACCAGTTGAAACAGCCCTGGAGAACCCAAGTAGATTCCACCTTGAACGCCTATCTCACTGATTTTGAACAACTTGTACAGCAGCTTAATGTGTTCAGCGCTTACTCCTTTCAGCAACTGCAACAAGTATCAGATCTTGCTGCTAAAGGCCTTTGTGAGCTCAGTGAAGAATTTGATCAAGAAAGGGGTGTCACTGCTGCTGCTATTGCCAAGCTCCAGACTCAAGTGAATGAATTATCTACACCCAAGCCAGACGCTCTGCCCTCTCCCCCATCTGAAAATTTGGTGAATAGAGAGCAGAGACTATGGGATGTCATTCAAGAGCTACAAGTGTCTACCTGTAGACAAGGTTGCCCTACTAAAGCCTCTCAGCCTGATCCTCAGGTGCTTGCTCTGACAACCTAAGTTACTGAGCTACAGAAAGAGCTTGCTGCCCTACGCAAAATGGTGGTAATTGCTGCTAGCCCAGTTGGAGTTATTGATGAAGATGGCTGTTGCCCTGGCTTGTCAGGAGCCCCTCAAATTCAATGTGCTAGAGAGTTGATTGCTCTAGCTAATGAGGTGGACCATTTGAAACAAGACCACAACAAACTCAGTAGAGACGTGCAAGAAATGAGTGAATTGATCAACTCAGTAAACAACAGGTTTGCCCCTTGCCTCTCAGTGGGGCCTTCCCTTACCTCCCAGCTGGCCAAGCTTTCCTCAGTAGTAACAACACAGGGCCAACGCCTAGATGTTACTGAGCAGCAGACCACCCTAGCTACTAATACAGGTACCCACACTGCTGAGACCCTGACTACTCTTGAGGAAAGTGTTTGCCAGCTGTGGGCCAGACATCCCCCCTCTGAATCTGAAGCAGAATTCTCCCTGCGCATAAATGTACTCAATAGCAACAATGGTGGCCCAACTCCAGAAACACATTTCAAGCCTACCTTTAAGCAAGTCTTTGACCCCAAAACCTCAACCATTTCAGCTTTCCTAACTATCTATGAAACTGCCATGAGAAGAGCCTTTGATGAGGTTAAGAAGGAACACATTCTAACCTGTCTGCACCCAATCTGCCAAGAGGTAGTAGTTCCAGAGCTGCCCATCATCAAGACCTGGGGAGATATGAAGCAGCTTCTGATTGACAAATTTGGTGGTGACCTTAGTCTGAAAGTGAATAAGGATGCCTTCATGCACATTGCTTTCAAACCTAAGGAGACTCTAGCTGAATTTGCAGATAGATTCTACATGGAAGGACAGCAACTGATAACAAGCAGACAACTGACAACTCATGAAGCTTACATGGCTTTTGCTCAAGCTCTCAAGGTTAACCAGCTTCTGTGTCTTCACTTTAAGGCTCATAAATCAATGCTTTATTCTATGAAGAGCATAAAGACATTGTTGTAGGATATGCACCTTACCCATTCTGGAGCAGTTGTGCGGGAGAACTGTGCCGCCTCTAATTATGGTTTATCTTCCTGTGGCCCTTGCATCCTCACAATAAACTTTTGAAATCCTCCTAGACGTCAAGGTTGCCACAACTGTGGCCAGACAAGTCACCATTCCAAAGTCTGCACCAATCCTTGGGTTGAAGGAGCTAATCCCAAGGAACAGGCGGGAAAAGAATAGTCAACCTAGCAACAGAGACACTCTTGGTTGACAATTCTTCCCTGTCTCCTTCAATCCCCCTCCCTCCATTGCTGACTCTGAGCCTGCTGATACTGGGGCACCTTCCATTCTGCTGTTATTTCACAACATCTCTGATGACTCTGATATGGATGATTCAGATGTGGAAGATCCCAACGCCTATGGGTATTCAGTTCTTGCTGTCCCTGAAACTATTGAGGTCCCTTATAAGCTACATTCTGGGAAATCTACAACAACTGCCAAGCCGCTGCTGGAAGCCAAGGAGGTTGTCCCTTCCCTTACCTCACTCAAGCTAAGAGGCCCCCGTGCTTGTAGAGTCATCTGAAGAAGCTGCTGAGGTTGCCAACACTGTATTCAATAACGTTTCAGTATTGCTTCCTCTCCAGGCTTGAGATGCATGATCAAAAAATGGGACAAAGAGCTAGCAGAAGCCCAAGACATTCTGGCCGTCCTCCCTCCCTTTGGCTGTACTACCACTCATGTGGAAATATCTATCCAAAAAGTGAAAATCAAGGCCGTCTTATACATGGGGTCTCCTGTTAATATTGTCTCCTCAAAGCTTGTAAAGAAGCTCAAACTTGCCCCTAACCTTAATTACCACCAGTTGTATGGCACAGCTGGGTATCCATGACTTGTGCTACTGGGGCTTATTCTGCTCTTCCTATGCAGTTTGGCAAGCTCCTCTTAGTCTTGCCTGCTGTTGTCTTGGAGAATGAGAGTTATGACCTCCTAGTGGGTACTCAATTCCTTATGGAATACAATGGAATCATCAACTTGAAGGATGGTTACCTCTCCATCATAGGGTATAAAGTCCCTCTGATCTTTGAAGAACCTGTCAAAGTCCCAGGGGAGCGCCTCAAGACGTGTGCCTTAGAGTATCCCACTGGTGTTTTTACCCTAAAATACTGTACACATCTATCCAACATGAAGTGTCCCCCTATGGCTTGCCCTGTGTCTGAAGGGATTCCTCTCTTTGCCACTTCTGCTGTAACCATTCCCCCTGGGTCTCAAGCCATCCTAGACTCACAAATATCTTTTTAGCTACCTGAGTGTACATTTCTAGAGCTATACTCTCCTCCCTCTCTAGGACGCAACAAGCCCTACCTATGCCCAGGAATCTTGGATGTCTCTCATAAAGACCCTGTTCAATTGCTGATCACTAATTTAACTGCTCTCCCCATACAAGTGTCTAGAGGGCAGGTTTTTGGCTATGGCAAGTTGTTGAATGCTCCTGATGTCCTGTTACTACATGCCTTGGCTTGTTTCAGGATTTTAATTTACCTGAAGACAAGCCCCAATTCCTGTCCCTGTTCACTGTGCAAGATTTCCTGCAACTATCCCTGGTACAACAGAAGGAGGTGCTGGATTTGCTAGATCAGTTTTTGGATATCTTTGCTAAAGATAGAACTGGTCATGTCTAGTCAAAGGTGTCATTCACCAGATCAATACTGATGACGCTCCCCCTTCTGTGCTAAACCTTATTGCCACAGTTGTGTGGAAGATGCTCAAGTGTCTAAAGAGCTCAAGCAACTATTAGATGCTGGGCTATTATCTCATTCCCAAAGTCCATGGGCCTCCCCCTGCTTATACTGAAGAAGAAGGATGGATGTCATTGTATTGTGATGGATTACTGCTGCTTGAACTCCTTAGCCAAAAAGTATTTCTATCCCCTACCACACATTGATGATGCTCTCTGCTGCCTTGGCAGCTCCAAGTTCTTCTCCTCTATGGATTTAGCTTCCAGATACTGGCAAGTTGATCTCTCTCCTGAGGATAGGCAAAAGGCCGCGCTCATCACTTCTGAAGGACTTTTTGAGTCTACATGCATGCTGCAAGGGCTCTGCAATTCCCCAGCTACTTTCCAATGAGCCATGGACTCCATCCTCCGTGATTTAAAGCTCTCATGTGTCCTAGTGTACTTAGACAATATAACAGTATTCAGTGCTACCTTTACAGATCACCTGGCTCATCTCAAGGAAGTGTTCATAAAGATTAGAGAGGCAGGCCTTAAGTTGAAACCATCTAAGTGTGCTTTCTTCAAGGAATGCCTTGAATTCTTGGGCCATGAGGTAACCCAGACCAGGATTCACCCAATGACCAAGAAATTTGAGGCCATTGACAAAATGCTTCCATCCATCAATCTGCAAGAGGTTCAAGTCTTTCTGGGTATGATGGGATACTACAGGCAGTTCATCCCCAGATTTGCTAACACTAGTGAGCCTTTGATCTAACTGTTGCGTAACGTCCCTTTTGAATGGACTGCTAGCCAGTAACAAGCCTTTGAGACCCTTAAACAAAAACTCAAAGAGGCTCCCACCCTGGTGTATTCTGACTACAATAAGGAATTCATCCTATATACTGATGCTAGTGACCTGGCTATTGGGGCTATTTTGGCTCAAATAGATGATTAAGGTGTAGATCATCCTGTAGCTTATACCTCTTGTGTCCTCAAAAAGCATGAGAAGAATTACAGTGTCACAGAGAAAGAATGTCTTGCTGTGTTGCATGCCGTCAAGCAGTTCCATCATTATGTATATGGCACCTATTTCACAGTGGTCACTGACCATGCCTTGCTTAAGTGGTTACAATAGCTTAAGCAACCAGAAGTACAAATAGACAGATGGGCTCTCTGCCTGAAAGGCTACAGCTTTACTGTGCTACACTTTCCTGGGATTCAACATCAAAACACTGATGGATTGTCCAGAATGCCCATCCTTGCGCTACACCCTGCTGAGGCTGATTGACTATATGAACTAATTGGGTATGCTTCCTACTGGGAGAACAAGACAGAAGAAGTTAGTATGCCCTATCCAAACTATCTGAAGACACGCTCATTTGTGACAACCAACTTTTCAAGAAAGTACAAGACTGCTACCTACCTTATGTAAGGCCTAGTCTTTGTCTTTTGTTGATGCTTCAAGCTCATAAGGAGACGGGACATGGAGGCATTGTCAAGACCTATGACTGGCTCCATAAAAAATATTTCTGGGAGAACCTTTGCCTGCTATTTCCAGATGTCATTGCTAGTTGCCATGATTGCCAGCTCCATTAAGCACAAGCTGTCTCACACAAGTTCAAGCTAGTCTCCCCTCAACACGCCTTTCATACTGTCAGCATTGACGCTGTAGGGCCTCTCCCCTGCTCTCACTCTGGTTGCCACTTTATCCTAATTGCTGTTGATTATTTTAGCAAGTGGGTAGAAGCTTGCCCTACTAAATATATCACTGCCAAGACAACTGCTGCCTTTCTGTTGCAAGATGTATTCTTTTGCCATGGCTGTCCTCAAGTGTTGTTATCTGACAATGGGACTAACTTCAACGCCAAGTTAGTAACCTCTGTTGTTGAAGCCTTGGGATCTCATCAGTCTTTCTCTGCCCTCTATAATCCTTCTACCACTGGGGCAGTTGAGAGTGCAAACTTGACTCTGGTCTCTATCATGAGGAAAATTACTTATTCTGACACTGAAAATTGGGATCTATATTTACCCGCGGCTCTCTTTGCTTATTGCCTTAGCAGACATTGTGTCAATGGGTACTCCCCCTTTGCTATGATGTATGGGCGTGAGGCCACCACTCTGTTGCTCCTGGGGGCTCCCCTCCTCACCTCTGATAAGGCTGTGAACCCAGATGACCATATCAAAGATTTAGTCAACCACATCATTGATATACAGGCTACTGCATACACCTCTGCGTACAAGACCAAAATGCTTGAGCTCTCTCCTGACAATGCTAGACGCTCTCCCTTGCCTGAGTTCAATATTGGAGACCATGTTCTCTACTATCAGCATAGAGTAGGAGGACACGCTCACAAGTTAGATATGTTGTGGGTTGGATCACTGAAAGTGACCTTCAAGTGAGGATCAGAGTACACTGTGAAACTCCTCTCTAGTGGTCTACTGTTTGCACGAGTACATGCCAAGTTCCTCTGAAAGTACCACCCCCTAAGGCCAATCTAGAGGGGGGCAATGTTGTGAATGCCGCCATTTACCTTGTTTTGATTTTGCCTTTGATAGGTTATTTCAAGGATGAATCTCTCTCTTTCTCTTTTGCCCTTCAAAATAAGTCTGGCTCCAAATTGGGAAATTCAATTGTTCAGTTTTCTGATTCTGCGCAACTTACTTGCCCCACTCATGCTTGTGGCAAGTGATCCTACCGTCCATGTACTGTTTTGTGGTAAAGCTACACAGTATATATTCCATTTTGCTTCTATCAATAAAATTTAAGTTGTATTCACATTTTTGTCTTTGTGTCTTCACGTACTTTGGCGCCTCTCTAGCCACGCCTATCAGATATTCTTCAATCAGGTCCACAAGGTAATCACATAGCCTTCCCTGCCATTCTAACCAAGATTTAGTACAAATCCAATCCTAAGGTTAGGATTCCCTGTTGTGTATCTGTGCTGCGCCTCAGGTCACAACACTATTCTATTTATCTTTCTATTTATTCCTTATATATGTTTTAATCTTTTTCTCTCAATCTTACTATTTTATTCTTTACTCTCTTTCTTAGCCACTATAGATGACTTACATCTAGGATCTCTCTTTTAGCTACTAAAGATAACTTTCATCTGGATTTTTTTCTCTTTTAGCCACTATAGATGTCTTCCACTTGGGCTTTTCTCCCTCTATTGTATCTGCCATAGCTGTCTTTCACATAGGCTTTCCGAGGCAAGAATTAAATCTATTCCTGATACTTTCTTCTCCTTTTTTATCCCCAAGTGTTTAGCTTAGAATCTTATAGTAAAAAAATCCCCTTCCTGGGCATCACTCTGATCCATTGGGTTCAGCAGCTGTTTCTCTGGACAGCTACTCTTCAGGCTATCCCAGACACCCTATTCTTGAACAGAGATATAAAGGCTCTTTCTTAAAACTACCCAGAAGACATAGGCAGATAAACTCTTACATCCTTTATTTTAAGAGGCAATAATGACCTTGCTGATTTCTCCCCCAGTTGTTCCTCTGAAAAGGCAATGCTGAATCAACATCCTCTATTTATAAGGGAAACCCAGCTGCATTATCACCCCAGCTAATCTATAGATGATTACACTTCCTTAGCATAACTGTCAGGATTGACAATTCTTCCTCTCTGGAAATCCAGGCCTGGGAGCAGGAATCAAACCCCAAGCCTGAAACTCCCTGGGCTGCCGGGCCTGTGGACCGCAGGACCTCCTGCCCATGTTTTTCTGGGATTGAGCCCCCACAAGCTGATACCAAGAATGTTGACCCATGCAGTAAAACAAGCCAAACCAAGGAAATTATTGCACCAAATAGAAGACTAATCACAGCACCTAATGGAGGTACTTATTTGACAACTATTAGCTTCATGAACTTGAAGTCTACACCAGCAACCAATCAAGAGCCAACCCAGGAAAGAGGCATGGGCCCGCAGCCTGGTCCCATGACCACAACACTAAAGCAAGATAATCAGGTAGCCAAATTGAGATTCTTGACCAATGAAAGAACTCCCGGGCTGAGTGCCATTTTGCTGCCTTTGGACTCAAGCACCCAGTTCCCCTGGCCCTGCCCTTCCTAATGCCCTGATGAACCCCCCATGGAAAATGTTAAGTTTGGAGGTGGGGTATTATATAGACCAAAGGACCCTGCGCTCAAAACTTATTGCCATTTTTGAATAAAGGTTATGTTATTTTGGCTCACACAGCTATTGCCTTATTTTGTATTTGCTGTCTATCAATTCAGTTCAAGATCTCCTGGCCTGCCTGCCCCACCACCCACTATTTTACGTCCTCCTGGTGTACCCTTTGGACCCGTCCATTTTACCAACTACCCTCTGAAATATGAATACAAGGAATACATCCCGGAAAAGATGCTCAAACTTGATCCCTTGGCCCGCATAAAATCTGCAATTAGATACAACCGACAAGGCCCGTAGATATTTTCAACACCCAAGTTGTTCAGAGGAAAATTCAACTATCTCCATGCTTACAACTTGCCCATGGAACCGCCTGTGACCCCAAAACCTATGCCTGCTTCCTCGCCCAACCTCCCAACCAACCATTCTGGCAAGTTGTTTGGGATTGTGTACATCACCCTCACAGGGGTGATTGACACTATAATCCCAGCCGCCGGCCTGTGGGCTTGAATGGGGAAGTTTGCCTCCTACCTTTTAAATTTAGCTCCCCTCTTGTGGTGGGCATTGCCTGCAAAAAACCTGGCCCAAGTTACCCCTGAAAACAACAGGCCGGCCACCCAAGACTGGATCCCTGACAATAACCATCCCTGGGTACTCTCTTTACCCTTCTTAGGTACCAATAGAGGGCTATCATACTATCATCCTAAGTCAAAACCAAACAAACAATATCTATCTCTATCAGGAAACACTTCTCTATTTGGCCAACTGCTGACCTCACCTGAAAACCATATCTACTTATGAATCATCACAAATTCAGGACAAGGAGAAATCCCTGGCGGCATTTGTGGTTTTTTTATCCTCCTCTCCTCTCATTCCTCTTCCCCATAAAAGCCTTCATTAGACCTTGATCCCTGCCTTTTTCCTACGCCTGGGCCAACTGATGGCCCCTCCCTGATTAATCTCACCTCTTGACCAGAGCTGTAGGATACTGATACTGATACTGAGACAATACAGGAAGTTCTCCTCTATTGTGCTCCTGCATTAAATATTAAGACCTGCCAGATTACTCTCTGTTCTAATTAGCTATCTCACAGATAGCAAAGCAAAATTTGTTGCTACCCTATGCTGAAGGGTTGGCCTGGCCTTAAATCAAGGTTTCCAGCAAGAATGGCTGTGGGGTTCCTGTTTGACAGACCCCGTGGGGTGTCTTGGGCCATAGCCAGGGACCAACTGGAATTATTTTTCATTCTTTAGTAGCAGTAGGTGGCTTGCTTGAAGTTGCTTATACTTGGCCTTATTGCAGCAAACTCTTCCAATACTTTCCCTATAACTAGGCGGGCATCCCCACCATGCACCTGTACTTAAGCTGGCGCTAGCCCCTATGTGGGCCTGTACCAATCTTTTAACAGCCAAGTAAATTCATTCCCAATAAATTCCCTTCCCCTATCTGTCATCTCAATGTGTCTAGTTAATCTCTCCCACTCCTCCTGGGAAGTCTTACTAGTGGTGAACCTTTGGTAGCTTTGGCAGTAGGTGTCTTCCTCCCTTAGGCTAGGGTAGAAGATATTGGGCAATTCACTCATAGGGTCTATCTGTACTACTTGGAAATTTGGGCAGGGGCCAAAATGGTCCTTTATTTGCTTTCATAAGGAAGATCCCCTTAGAAACCTTCTGGTATATGGCCCAGGGATCTGGGGAAAAACTGATAGGTGCTAATACTTGGAGTCCTCCAACAATCTCTTGGGCTCCTTGTACTTGGTCTTGGACTCCTGCACCTTAGTCTCAGACTCCTTATCCTTAGTCTTGGACTCCTTCTCCTTAAACTTGGATCCATGTGCCTCAGAATTAGACTTCTGCGCTGCGCTTAGGATCCAGCTCCTTATTTCAAGCTCCAGCTCCTTAATCTTGGGCTCCAGCTCCGTTATCTTGGGCTTCAGCTCTCTTTATAGCTCCTTGTTTCCATCCTTGTTCCTCTCATATCTCTGGTTTTTTCAGGCTTAAGCTATCCAGTTTCTTCTGCCCTATAATATATTAATCCTTTTAACTTACTTTAGCCAATTAAAAACCAGCTTTTTCTGCTTCATTCCCTCAATTTTTAGCCTTGAACCCTTCAGTTAAAGCCCTTAAAACAGTGATCAAACAAGCTTTGACCTACAGCCAATCAAATGCCAAGATTTAATTGTTTTGCCAAAACTTTTATCCAAATGACTTGCTCTTGACCCTGGTCTAAACCTGGCGCTTTCTTGCTCCAGATAAACACCTGCTCTGTGTTTTGAACAATTTTGACGTGATTCCTGTCACATTTCTCTGGGTAAACTTGAGCGTTTTCAACTATGTTTTACTTGGGAGATTTTCAAACCCTACTTTATTCAACGTTTCTCTGAGTTTCTCTGTGTTTTTCTCAACATTTTAACCATTGGAACTTTCCTGTTGCTTGCTCCTTGCTTCTCTTAGTCATTTTGGAAAAACTCCAGCCTTTGTCCTTAAAGTTTCTCTGTCCTGTTTCTGGCCAATTTGGCTCCTTCTTAATCAATTGATTCCTTATAAATTTACAGTATATTTTCTGTAAATCATTTCCTTTTTGTACTTATTTTGGCAACAGTGCCCATATTGACAATAATAATGTCAACAGTGGCCATGTTAACACTTTATTGACATAGCCACTGTCAATTCAAAACTCTAAATCTCCTGTTTTTTGCTAGACGCGCTAGCTTAATTCTTTTTTTAAAGCGTTCAGGGGTGTGAACCCAGAAAACACGACAAAACTGTGGCCATCTTGACACAATTTAATTTTAAGCTTAATAAATAAACTCAATTTAACCAGATTTTCCCTTGATGTTTACCAATAAAAATTAGTTTATTTTTTATTTGTTTTCACAGCATAAAAGAGTCAACGTCAATACTTTTTAAGCCAAACTTATTTTTAATAACAAAACTGAAACAAATACAGTAAAAAAGTAAGTTCACATTTAAAATATTTTTTATTGAATTATTATATTGAAAAAGACAGTGTGCATACATTTGATTGTTGGAATGTTCATGTTATAAATATATATGTGGCACTTATTACAACTTTAATATATTAAGTGGATTTGTGGCTAACAGCAATCCAATAATTTATACTGATTTACTATGTAAGTTACTATAGAATTTATTATTAAAAATAATGTTGACACTCTTAAATGTTGTTTATTTGCTTGTGATCATCTGTCAGGGTGGAGTTAAGCAAATTAGAGTGGCACAATTAAGCCTAGATTAATATGTCACCTCATATAAAGAATGTTGTAAGTGATGTTGTCAATACTTTACCCTTTTCAATACTGAAGACTACTTTCTTAACAACTTCATATATATGCAATGGTAAAATATCATATTACCACTATCCAAATATTGTTTTTAATAAAAGAATAAAGAACTTTGATACTTTTTTTACTTATTTTCATATTTTTTAATTTTTATATGTGAACAAAAATACATAGAAAACGGCTAATTTTTGTTAGTCTGCGTAAATTTAATTAAGTGTACTATGAAAAAACATAGTAAATTTTTAAAAAAATGTCAACAGTGATAAGATTGTCAAAAATAATGTCTACAATTTTTGTAATTGATAGTGAGAATTCAGCTTTTTTTACTAATTGTCACTCATAAAGTTGACGCTTTTCAGTTCTCACATATAAAACTTTATGTTTTACATAATAAAAACTTCACATTTTTTGATATTTTGTATTTTTAACTTTTCTCTTCCATACTTTTTATTTTTTAAAATAGAATTTATATTCAAATATAGTACTTTCACATAAATATCTTAACTTTTAATTTTTATTTAAAACTATAATAAATTAAAACCTATACAAGTATTTTTCACCTTTTAAATGCCAAAAAAAGCCATATAAGATTTACTTTTTATATTATATGCTTTTTAAGTTGTTTTTTTTGTTTTTTACATACATTACTTTATTTTAAACCCTTTTACTTATTATTTTAGGACAAAAACACTTCCAAACAGCCCAAAGGAACCAAGTGTCCTTCAAAGCCAACCAAATCCACCAAAAAGAAGCCTGTCTCATCAAAGAAGGCCACTCCAAAACCATCCCTAAAGCCCTCCCCTGAGCCCTCTCCTGAGAAGAGCCCTGCTCACTCCACTGGGGGGGAGGAATATGATGGCTCTCTTACATACCACAGTTTTTACAACTCAGATTCTGACAAGGAGCCAACCAAGAAGAAGTGCTCAGCCCAAAAATCCCCACCCAAGGATAAGTCTCCTGCACATGAGGAGCACCACAATAAGCCCCCTTATGCTTCCCTGCCACCACCAAACTCCCCCCTTCAAGCTCATCTGGGAATGATTCAAAGCCACGCCCCGATTACTTCCCTGGCTTTTGCCATGCTCTTGCTGGCCCCTGGGACCCTCTGTTGACCCACAACATCTATAATGTTGATGGCAAATTTAAGATTCCCTCTTCCTTGCCTAAGTATTTTCCTATCATGAGCATAAAAGGTGGGCCTTCCATGGTGGCCAATGGTTATATTTTCTCTTGTAAAAATTTCAACTGGGGCTTCAAGAGCCGTCATTACACCTGCAAGGACTGCTCCTGTCCAGTGCGGCTCAAGACTGAGTGCTGGGACTTGGTCCAAACCATCAAGGGTGAACACAGTTGTGTGATGCCAAATACCATCATAGCCCAGATCCTCAAGTGGTATCTTTTCCAGGTGATGCCCACCTCCAAAGATCTTTCTGCCACCCAGCTGGCTGTGCTTGCTTGCAAGTACCTCTCCCCAACCAACTTGAAGAGGGTGCCAACCCACAATCAGTTGGACAAGTTTGTAAGTGATAGACATCAAGCCTCCAATCCCCTGGCCAAGAGCGCCACTAAAATTGAAGACCTGGTTCTCACAGATGCCCTCAAAAAAATTGAGGATGGTGAAATGTTCCTGCTTCATGACAATACGCAGGAAGTGGAGGATAAGATTATAGCCTATGCCACAACACAAAACCTAGAGCATCTCAATACTGCTACCACCTGGCTGTGCAATAGCACATTTGCTACTTGCCCTTCTCTCTTTAAGCAGCTTTGGGTCCTGCATGAGAAGTTTAATGACCAGGTTATCCCTCTTGTGTTCTTTCTCCTTCCTGGTGCCAAGACTGAAGTCTATATCAGAGCCTTCAAGATTGTCCAGGATGCTTTGAGCTCCCTTCCCACCAACCAGCTCCCCCCTCCCACCCACACCACAAGGGCAAGTCCCTCCTCCTCTGAGAAGGATGAGGCAACCATAGCCGCTGAGCAGCTAGCTTATGCATGCTCACTTGGGCCAAAGGTTATAATAATGGACTTTGAGCAAGCTCAGTTCAGAGCCTTCCAGGCCACCTTCAATGGAGAAGTCCAGGGCTGCTTCTTCCATTTTAGGCAGGCCCTTGTCAAGAACCTCAAGAGTGAGAAGGACTTTTTGCAAAGTATCTTAACAATGGTAAGGGGAAGTGCTGCTTTGCCTTGACTCAGTTTGCTGCCTTGGCTTTTGTGCGCCTGGAGCATACTGGGATTGGCTTTGAGGCCCTCCTGGAGGACGCTTACATCAAGAAGCACTCCACCATATTCAAAGGTTACTTGGATTACTTCACGCGCCAATGGGTGGACAAGAAATTGACTTCCCAGAGAGGTAAGAGCGGGGCCACTGCCCCTTGGAATTACCAGGGCGCCTGCCTCAAGGGGGAGATGAAGACCACCTCTAGCCTTGAGGTTTGGCACAAGCACCTGAAGGTGAAGTTTGGGTCAAACCCCAAATATAACAAGTTCTTCCAGAAGCTGCAGGAGGAGTAGGCCCGGACTGTCTCTAAGTTTTGCGACCTGGCCAACTGGGTGGCCCCCAAGAAGCAAAAGTCTAAGGAGCAGGACTACCAGGAGGACATTCAGAAGGTGGTAAAGAAAAAGTATAAGGTGGCAGAGATTAAGAAGTACCTTGAGGATGTTGCCACTGCTCTTGCTGGTGGCTTTAATTAGATTAATAAACCTTTCTTTACCTGTATATTTTTTACTTTTAAACTTTTAATTTTTTAATCTATTTATAGTGTAATAATCTTTTTAGGTATAAATGGTAAGTTTCAGATACAGTTTCAATGTGGTTTAGTAAGAAATATCTTATATTTTGTTAATTTATCTTTAAGGTATGCAATTTCTTCAGTTATGCTTATATAAAGTATAATAAATTAAATTTAGAGTTTTCTTATATTTTGTAGTTATTATGATATATAAAATATCTTTATTTTTATTTCATTGGAATTTTAATTTTTATGTAAATAAAAAATAATTTTATAATAAAGAGTATAATTTACATAGTAAACTGAAACATAGTTGCTTATATCTCCTTATTTTTATTACTTATGGTAATTTTTTATTGCAGTTTAGAATTCTCTGGGGCCATTTTATTATAATAAAGTATTTTAAACTAAATTTATTGAAAATGTTCAGGGTAAACTGTGCTGTTACTTAAAAAAGTGTTGACATCCAGGAAACAACATTAAGTAAAACCAGGCCGTCACTTTACTATAGTGTTGACATTAAAAGTGTCAACATGGCCACTGTCAACATTTTTAATGTTGACATGTGCGCTGTTGCCCTTATTTCTCATATGATATTCATATAAATCTTTTTATCATGTCTCTTTGGAAGTTTAATTAAATTCTTTTTAACTGCTTCTTTCTTATTCTCAATCCTTATTTCAACAGTCCAAGTACATCATTCCTGCTCCCTCATCTGCTTCTGCTGGTCCTTCTCAACCAACTTCTATTTCTCCAGTTAATCCTTCTCTATTATATTCTATTCCTTCAGCTAGTCCTTCTTCATGATCTTCTGGTCCTTTAGCTAGTCCTTTCCATGACCTTTCCCATCCTTTATCTAGTCCTTGCTATGAACCACCTAGGTTCCATCCCTTACTATAATCTTCCAGTCCTTCAACTAGTCTTTAGTGTGATATTTCACTATTAATTTATGTGGTTCCTTTTTCAGTCCCTGTTACCAACACCTCAGACTCAGGCAATATTTCTACAAGGCTATTGGCGTTTGACTGGGCCCCTGCAAGTGATCTCCACTTGGGCCATTCAACCACAGACAATCTTCATGTCAGTGCAGTTATCTTTACTCACTCAGGTAGTTAAGTCTGAGCTTTCAGGGGCAAAGTAATCAACTTTACTTCCCAGAGGCCTGATCATTATCAAGTCCTGTAGCTGCTTCCCCCAAGCAGCTACCATGATAACACCTCTGAGCATATCCATGCCCTCAAAAGTAGATTCAGGACCTCCCCAAAGCCTACATGGAAACACAGATGAGGACACCTTATCAGTCTGTTAGGTAAGATGCTTACACACAGACCTCCTGTGAGCGCACATGGGTGTGTAGAGCTATTTCAGCTCCTCTCTTCCCTAGCAGCTAATGTTACTTGCTAGGTATAAGAGCCATTCTTTCACTGGTAGTCCTCTATTGCCTAATGGTGTCAGACACCATCCAGCACACTAGCAGCCAATGTTACCTGCTAGGCTGGTAAACTCCCCACCCCTAGTAGTTCTTTGTTACCTACTGGGTGGAGACCTTATACTCCCCTAGTAGCCAATGTTACCTACTAGGTTCAGACCTATCAACTAGCACCTTACAACCAATGTTACCTGCTATGTTTCTCCATTCCCCACCCTAGTAGCCAATGTTGCCTACTTGGTGAAGACACCTAACCAGCCCCCAGCAGCCAATGTTACCTGTTGGACTGGTTCATCCTTGCCTCTAGTAACCAATGTTACCTACTAGGCCTCTACCTGTCCCAAAACAACTATACTTTTGCCAACTTTTATTGCAAAGTCTTTATTGAGGCCAAATCAGCCCTTGCCTGCACTTCATCTTCCATGTGGATTGTCACAGTGACTGTTGGATTCTTGCACAATGTAGCAAAAAAGAGATGACTTCAACAAATGTTGAGCCAGCTCTTTGAAAGGAGAGAAATGTTGGCAAAGCTGGAGAAAGCATCTGCTATCATTTTCTAGCATTAAAACAATGATTACACCTAAACACAGAATCTACTAGACTGGATTTTCTGTTGGCAAATAGCTTTTAAATTGAGGTTAAATTGCTTGTAATCAAAAAGGATCACACCCAAAAGTATTCACTTAGTGTCACATCTCATACCAGAGTCTAGCTGTACTCCCACAGAAGAGGCAGGCCAATCCTGGAAGGCCATGTACACAATAGGTACAATCCTGACAAGATAGTTCACAGCAGTGGCTTAAGGAGATAAACTTCCAGTGTGGGGCACAACCTGATTGGCTAGTCCCAACACTGTAATATAGATAAACCCTAGTTTGCTGAAATTTTGGGCAGAAAGATCATCTGGCAGACAAGTAGTGGCTGGTATCTCCTTAATAATTGTTTGAATCTGGTCTCTATAGCGGCCAGGAGGGAGATCCAGGTGGTGGGGGTAGTAGAACTCCAATTCAAGTGCACAAGCTGAAATAACCAAGGGGATGGGATCAGGACTAGGCGAGTAGGAGAAGGTATGAGAATATTGTATTGTTGATTCACATAGAGATACAAACAGAATAATATATTGGTGAAAAAATAAACTATTCCTGTAATCAAATGATGGTTCCTGGGCATAAAAGACGTCTATTATGATGATTTCAACAGTGAAGAAGGCTTCTCTTCTTCACTACTTGTACTTAATGGGAATAGCTTAGTTCTTTGTGACACCATAGGTCCGGTGACAATATCTTCAATGACATTGACAATTTGTTAGGAAACTTGTATGTTGGGTCCTAGGGATGGATGCACATTGGCTGCTTCTTCATAACAATGGGTTTGACTGCAGCCTGTCAAGGTGCCATAGCTATTAATAAAACCTGAAAGGAATTGGTTATCTGATTGCTCAATTGAGCAATTGCTTGTATAATTTACTATTTCCCAATATAAAAAAGATCAACTTTTATGTTTGATATTGATCCCAGGGCTTTACAGCATGTGGGCCTTTCAAACCCCTGATCATTTGTGGTCAAAAAGAGGCTTCTCTTAAAGGGCAAATGAACATTGTTTCCACACATTTTTTGTTCTTTATCCAGGCAGGCTAGTTGATTTTCTTGTGCATACTGGGCCATGACACTTAGATCAAGATATGTGATAAGTTCATTTTATAATAAAAATGTTAGGTATTTATACCCTTAAGCGGCTTGTGTGATATCAAAAGATATATTGGTGTATTCACATTATTCTTCACAGCTTGGATTAGAGGGTTTGAAACCTTTGAGGAATCAAGCGCATTTATATTTTTTATAGTGGAGCTGATTTCACTCAACTAATTTTAGAAGAACCCATTTTATCTGTATTTTTAGATTGTGGGAGACTGTCAGAGCCCAGAATGGGCCAGACAAAACCCTATGTTACATAGCTTCAACGCCTGAAATTGAGCAATTGCACAACCAATTGATTGTGTTGTTGATTACACAGATTTACCCAAAGGAAACTTTAATTCCAAGTGTGGAATCAAACCCTGGTCAAGGCCAAGCCTGGGGGCAATTGGAAACTGTCCTAAAGCCAAGCAAAAAATATTTTAATTAGCCCACACCCTCTGAAACCCAGAATTGGGGACTTGGGTTGCCAAATGGACCAAAATCCCCCTACCAGCTTCCCCAGGGCAAAAATAATGAAAGGATCTATCTAACTGACAAATCAGGAGTCACTAATAGGGCCCAGCTTGAGAATATCCCATTGACAACCAATAAGAAGTTGCCAGTAAGTCCAATTGCAGTTTCCCAGCAGGATATAGCTAGGAACACTGGCATCCCCTTTCTTTGTTGACATCTTCATCTAATAAACTTTGTTGGTTAATGCACACTGAGCATTTATACTTTGCAGGGGTTTATTACATTATTAAAAAATTTTATACTGCTGGTGCTTTAAAACAGAGAGTACCTCCAGTACCAACGCCAGTGCTGGGAAATGAAGTAACTTCTAGCTGCCCCCAACCAACCACCGCCAGCCTTTACCCCATCTCCTAGAGTGCTGGACCAAGAAATAATTCCTGCTTCCACACTACGCCTCTCCTTTCCTGGTGTTCCTCTGCTTCAATAACTTGCCCAGCCAAGCCTGATCATGAGCGCCGCCACAGGAGAACTTCCTCTCATTCCTTCTGCTTCATCATATGACTACAGTAAGCTTGGATTCGCCTATTTGACCATGCTGGGGCTCACTGAGCAAGTGATACCCCACATGGGAGTGTGGTGTCCTTGGGCTACTGCTGCCAATTATGTGATGTGGATGGTCCCTGTCATTTACTGGGCCTTCCAGGCTTGATCCTTCCCCTCAACCAAAGGTTCCCCTGGGAGTCACCCAGGCCATGACAGAGACTCAGTCCATCTGGCTCAGTTGTAGAAGATAAGTTTGAATTATTTGCAGAGTCAAGAAAATATCCCAAACACTCAGAGTGTTTCAACTCTTTGACAATGTCAGTGCTAAATTCTTATCCAAGCTGCTATGTACTATGAATGTCTCCACACTCTTTTAATCCTTCAAAGAAGCAAACCCAGCTGTTGGAGCTGCCATGGCTACTGTGAGAAAGGGGGCTATACTAATAAAGTACAGCACCATCCTGGTAGAACCATCCACCAGGATGTTTCAGGAAACCAGATATAGGTAGAGGCATTAGGTGACTCAGGACAGGGTACTGCCGGGCCAGTGGGTAATGCCAACCATAGGATGGGTGCTAACTTGATAATATATGATATGTATTGCCCAAGAAAAGACCAGGGCCCTGAGCTGGGTACCATAGAGTCCACCAATCCTGTCAAAGTAATGTAGAGTACTCCAAACAGTTGAGTGGACGTGTTCTTGGTGGCAGTGGAATATTCCATTGGGTGGTTGGGTTGCAGGGTTAAGGGCAGAGTCATGGGGACAAAGTAGGCAGGCAGATAATTGTACTTGTCTTTCAAAAATCTTGGCAGCACCTTGTACCACTTTCCTTTGCATCCTATGTATTTAATCTCTCTAGTCCTTGTCAAGGGATTGGCAATGAGGATGGTCTCCAAGTCAAACTCTGAGTAAGCAGGGTTGGGTGGGTATTTGGTAAAATGCACAGGTCTAAAGGGGGCTCCAGGGGGATGGTATAGTGCCTGAGGCGGGCCGGCAGGTTGGTCTCTATAGGGGTTGGTTTCCTGATTGTCTACTTGGCCAGAGTTGAGATGAAAGATCACCAAGACTAGATAAGGTAGGACTTGTTCAAACAAAAGGTTCATAAAACTTTATTATTGAAAACAACAATGGGGACATTCCCATTTTTGCCAGGGTTCTTATACTAAGTGGTTTTGCTTCTTTTCTTTTTGCTGGGTTCAGGTTTGTAGACAAAGCACTGGCAGGGCATGGATCTTGGCTTAGAGTCTTGAGGGCAGGATATCCAGGTAGCGCCTGCTCAGGTGAATAGAAGTGGCAATGCTTTGTTCCGCCACCACTGTTCACCTTATCACCTGAGTTGGCTAATTGCATTACCCATTCTGGACTGAAGACTGGCAGAAGTTGGTGATCATTGGCAGGGCTAGCAGAAGGCCTTGATTTAACCTCCTTTAGGCAAGCTACAACTTCTGTGTAGGTCTGGGTCTTTGGTGGAACAAGGTTGACAGAAATCTGGTGACCATTTATGGAATCATCTTTTATAAGCTGGCAGGTCTTAGAATAATTCAACAACTTGGGTTTGTGACTTAGCATGTTGGCAAGTTCCTGTCCATCCTGGGTGACTTGATTAGCCTTTGGAGGATCAGGGTTTGATTCCAGGTTTTCCATTGTTGATATTGAACTTCCAGTCTCAACACTTGGCAGGCCAACAGGTTCCTGTTCCTCCTGGTTGGGGCAAGGAATCTCTGGTGGGCCAGGGGTTGGACCAACTGGCAGTCTGGTAGGCTCCCATCTACCCTGGTCAATGCAAGGCATCTCATGAAAGCAGGGGTTTAATTCCCGGGCTTTTAATACAAGTATTAAAATGTCATTTATAACAGGATGCCATTCAGACCAAGACTGGGATGTCTGTGCTAAGAGGCCTCCAGGGAGAGGTAGGCTGGGACAAGGGTGAGAAATAGGCGTTTAAATCTATATCTAAGGCAACCAACAATAAACACATAGAACAATCCAAGTTGGGGTGGGAATCCTGATTCATAGGAGGAAGTTTCTATAAGGATGAGAGGAAATGATTCAAAACCAACCTAAGTTTGGTGTTGTTCTGATCTGCAGAAGGGGATTCCTCAGTTTCTGGCTCCTGAAAAGATGTGAGGTCCTCGGGATAGAGACCTATCCAAGCCAACTTGAAAAATGTGTCAAGGATGATGAGAACCTGGGTCAGATATTAAAAGGGATTTGAGAGCAGGCTCTATTAGGTACAGAGTGTTGTGCATCCAAGGAGAGTATATCCCAAATTTCTGAGGTTTTAGTCTGTAACAACAGGAAGACAGGTACCATGATTACCATAAATGACTTAAAGAAATGATACCAAGCTCTGTAAAATGAGTTTCAATAAAAAACTCCGGGCAGACAGGCCACAAGAACTGAGGGGCTCAAGTAGTTATGGGTTTTTTAAAATGAGGTTTTCAGAGGAAAAAAGTGGCGGATTTCCCTGTTTTCTTATGCTTTGAATAGGGTTTGGATCTTCTTATACTGTATCCCAACAAAAAAACACAGGCAGGCGGGAATCAGGGCAGGCAGATCAAAGGAAGGTAGGGGGAGGCAGCAGACAACTGCAGAAGTCAGGACAGTAGTCTATGTTATTAAATTAAAACCATAAAATACAAAGTAGATTAGCAAAAAAAGCAGGAGTTTTATTTAATAATTGGAAATGTTAAGCAAGAAACCTGTTGGCCCTTGCTTCTATTATATGCATGAGAGGGGGTGACAATAATGGTGTGTCTTAGGAAGGGGTTTGGTGAGCAGCAGCAGGAAACCAGTTAGATAAGACAACCTAATTAACCCTTTGCCTAGACCCAAGAAATAGGAGCAACGTGGCCATGTGTAGTGGAATTCAGCCTTATTGGCTAGGCTTATTCCAAGGAACCAGGAACAACATTTTTATTGTTAATTACAATTGACGTCACATATCAGGAAACCAACCCTGATTGGCCAGCTTCTAGTGTTTGGGAACTGGCAGGTCACAGACTGGGTGGGCAGGGCCCACCAAAGGATTGGTGCTAACTTAATGAGTTAGGACATTGACTTGCCCACCCACGACCACAGACCGGCGGCAGGGACAATAGTATCTATTACTCCCGTGAGAGTAATGTATACGGTTCCAAAAAGCTTGTTGGTATGGTCCAGTGGGAGTTCGGTGGCAGAGGCAGGCATTGGTTTGGGGGTGACAGATGATTCCATATCCATTTGGTAGGCAGGAAGGAAGTTGTATTTATCTCTGAACAGGCGGGGTTTGGTAACGTACCAAGGGCCTTCTTGGTTGTATCTGGTTAACTCTGTAGTTCTAGCCAAGGGATCCCGGGCTAGTATGTTGTCGGCGGTGTAGACTTTGTACTTGGGCTTTAAGGGGTACTCTGTGAAATGGACAGGACCAAAGGGAGCACCAGGTGGGCAGTACGTAGCTGGTGGGCTGACAGGGGGGTCAGATGATCTTTGAGTTAACTGGCAGATGACAAGAATAAAATACAGTAATAATTGGGTCATTATTTGTTAGATTAATCTGTTTCCTATTAAATGTGCTACTTAACACTTTAAAATTTTGTTTTAATTTTCTTATCAATAAATTTAAATAATTACAATAATTTTATCAAAAAAATCTTATTTAATCCTTATAATATAAAAAACTATATTAAATTAATCATTTTCTACTTACAGCTAAATTAAACTGTATTAAAAGATAGTAACAATCTTATTTCATATACCATTATTTCTTGAAAGCTGATTAGTACAAAATGACATCATTCTAAAAAGAGCAACATAAAAATACAATAAAAACTGATATGATTCTTTTTGTTGGAAATTGAATTGTTGCCTAAAATCTTAGCTTTTTTAAAATATTTAATTTAAAATATAATAATTTTTGAATCCCTCTTTTTAAAAAGAGGGCATATAGCTTTTTTGCATATTTAATAAATAAATATTAAATAATTTTGGATTTGTTTTATAAAAAAATCTAGTAAAAAGTTAAAAAATCTAAAACTAAAATTAAAACTGAACTTTCATTAAAATTTCAGTGATCTCATTTAGCATAAGTAATTTATTCTTAAGTTAGGTTTTATAGAAAATATATAATAAGAACTTATAAGAGATTAAAAGTTTTTCTTTTCAAAATTTTAAGTATTTAAATTAATAAAATAGCTTTATACAACTATTTAATAAAATTGTATTTTTATACAGTATGCTAGAGATAATATGTATAAAAAATCCAAACATAAACAAGAATGTATCAAAATCTTGGTTTATTTAATTAAATTTTATAAAGGTTAAAATTTATTTAAACTAAATGGAAAATGATCTTAGTCATTGTATCTATAAAAATAAGATACAAATTTAATTATACAAGCAAATATTTATATGTGATTAAAAATAACATTTTTGTTTTGATAGATTTAAGATATATAAAGCTCATTTTTTAAGAACTGTTAAAAGTTATAATAAACTTAAGTTTATTTTAAAAAAGGTTTTTGAGTGGTTACTAAAAGTAAGCTAAATAATGATTTATACTTTAAATTTAGTTTACTGATTAAAATACCATACTTTAAGAGTTAATTAGCATATTTTATTTCAAATAATAATTTTATAAGCTTACATTTAAAGCCACTTCAAGATACTAAATTGGTATTGAAATATAAAGTTGCAGCACAATTCTGAAAGCTGAGATTAAGGGCTTTCTAATGATACTAGTTTGAGCAATATTGAAGTACTATTTGCTGAAATATCAACAGTTAATCATAATAAAAAAAGGGGTAAATAAACAATGATATCAGACTTCAGGGGTGATATTGATAAATTAAGGAGATTAGTTGGGGGTCAGTTGGGGATTTATGCCTGTAGTGCAAAAGCTCAGCTAACATGGTATTTAAACAGCTCAACTTTACAGAAATTTACTTTACAATCCACACCTTTACTCCTCTCTGATAACTGCACATCTATTTCCAAGAAAGAACTGCCTGAACCAAGCCAAGGAACCCAACCACTATCATTATGGAACCTATCAAGTTTGCACCTCAGATGACACCCTTCTTCTCACTGGGGGCTCTACTAAGAGAGAAAGAATCTCTATGCTTAAACAAGCATTCCTTTTTACTGCTGGTAGTGATCTTAACAGCTTTGTTGAGCATTTCTTATTAAAAACAGAGTTTGGAAAAAGTACCTTCTTACCTGTCATAAAAAATTCTAAGACTGATGATTTCCTTAACAACCTAAAGGAATTGATGTCAGAGTCCCCTGCCAAGCACCTTCCTTCCCTAAGAGCATTGGTTACATCAAGCTACAGTCTGAAAGAGCTTTGGGATTGTGGATTTAAAATGACAAAAAATGAGTATTCATATTCTAAAAAAATAAAAAATGCTAAAAAAGCATCATTAAACTCAAAAAAGAAAAAAGGAAAAAATGATTCAGTAAAAAAAAGAAGACATAAAAAATATTTTAAAACATATACTAAAAATTCATTTCCAACTAGCCAATTCACTAAAAAATCCCCTGGATTGATTTATGAAGAATTACAAAAAGAATTGAGTGAATACTCAACTAAAATAAAATAGTTATTATTGAAAACAAAAAAAGAAGTTTATGAAGATATGAAAATAAAAAACAATATTTCTATTTCACTTTCAACTTTTTATAAGCTTATTCCTAATAATATAATTAAAAGCAAAAAGCAAACTGATATGTGTAACATTTGCAACTTAAAAAATCATTAGAAATGAAGAAAAAGGATTTGAGTATAAAGAAGTTGCCATTGCCTTAATCTATTAAAGAAAATTTGGAATCTATTGACCTACATGAAAAGTTTTATAAGCATCAAAATAAAGAATATATTAGTGATATAAATAATCTTGATAATAATTCATGTGCTATAGTAATAGACTATAAAGAAAACTTTAAAATAGGTGGGGGTCCTATAGAGACAAATAATTGTTTTTATGAGAAAATACCTATTTCTTTATTAGGATTTGGAATTGCTTTTAAAGAAAATGAGAAAATTAAATATGAGTATCATGACTTTTTATCTGAAATTTTATCTCATGACTCTTTGTTTTCAGGTCAGTGTTTGATAAGTCTGCTTAAAAATAATAAATTTAAGAATATTAAAAATATTAAAGTTTGGACTGATAATGGTAATCATTTCAGATCTTATGAATTCTTATATTATCTTTTTAAAGAGGTACCTAAAATTATAAAAGGAACAATTAAGTTTAATAGATTTGTTGAGTGTCATGGCAAAAGTATTGTTGATGGTCATTTTGGTGTATTATCTAAAATATTTAAACAAAAGGAAAATGAGATGTATATAAAAAATATAAATGATCTCAAAATGGTTTTTGAGAGAGAGGAAGAAAGAAAGGGTTTATATGAGACACTTGTAAATAATTCAGATGTTTCCCAAAAAATCTTTTTTCACATCTATGATAGAAAATCTAGGCCTAAAAAAAGCTGGCTTGAATTCAAAGCATTTTATGTTAATCTTTCATATTTAATGAAAGATGGTGAGCTGTATGTTTCACCTTTGACATTTGAGGATGTTAAGGAGTACTCTAAAATAAATTATTGTGCAAAGCTCTGCACATATGACAGAGAAACAAAGAGAGCTGATACTACTAAAGGATTAGTAGGACATGTTCATGAAGTTGGATGCATAACAAAAACTTATATTTCACATAGGGTAAATAGTCTTTTAAATACAACAACTTTTTTTTCTAAAAATAACTAAGAAATTAATTATATGAGCCAAAGATAGGGTAATAGTAATTATAGCTTTAGGGCTGCTATTACTCTCCCATGCAACTCATATATTTGATTCTTGGCTTATTAAAATAGAAAAAAGGGTTTTATCAAAAAATACAGTTAATAGAAATAAGATTTATTTCTATTATTTGTATATTTTACACTCTTAAACTTTTCTTCAGTAAACTAAGCATTATATTAATGTTCAAAAAACATAAGTTTATGACTTAAATGATACCAAAGAAGTTAAAAGGCTTTGAAATGCTTAGGCTGGTGCCTTGGCTTAATCTAACAAATAAAGACCCAATTGGGGAAACCAATATCTCATAGCCTTTATTTAAAAATGACTATAGGGGTTGATCTTGGCCTGGCAGGTATTTATACCACACTGTCAGGCTTCAATACCTGGTCAGGTTTTCTGGGCTTGGGCAGGTTGGCATTGGGGGTCTCAGATGGCAGTGTGGCGCTCAGCACTGGTGGTTTGCCACTGGCCGCTTCAGGATGAGAAGACTTTGAATCCTTCTGTTTGTTGATTTGGGTATTGGGTGCCTCCTTGGGTTCAGTGCCTCCCCTGAAACTTTGGAGGAGTTTGGAATAACTCTTGTGGAGAAACTTGCGTATTTCACCAAGTAAACCACTAGTGTCAGGTGTTGGCACATCAGGGAAATTCTCAGCATCTTGCACTGGCAGTTTGCTTGTAGAATCCTGCAGGACGGCTAAGTGTTTGGGTCCTGGCAGGCTGGTAACAACTTTATCAATCAGAAGTGGGTTATTGGGTTCTCAGTCCTTGGGTCTGGCGGTCTGCAAAGGGGTTTTCCCAGGGTTTGACTCTGGTTCCGTATTTTGAGATTTAGGAGAATCCAAATTGTCATTCCTGACATCATCTGCTTCTTTCCCCAAAAGTCCCCCTTTCAGGGCCTTCTTCCCAAGGTATTGTTAGATGGCCTGTTTGGCATTGGTTAGGTTGCTTGAGGGTTCCCAGGTGCTTTCTTCCAGGGGTAGCCTAACCACTTGACGTAGTACTGGGGGGTCTTGTAGTGGACTCAGTTGCTGTGGATGTATTCAACTTTGTACTCATTTGAGTGGTCCTTCTGGATTGGCAGGGGGCTAGGCTTGATCTTCTGGTGAGGAAGGGAGTTTCTGTCTTTTTTGAATAGCAGTGCGGTGGAAAATTCCATGGATCTTCCATGTGGGGGGTAGGTCTAACTTGAAGGCAACTTCTCCAATGAGCTTGGTGATCTTGTGTGGCCCGCTTCTTCTGTGAGCTAATTTTCTGCAAGGCACATGCAGGGGCACCTTACAGAAGTCCAAATAGACCTTGTCTCTAACTTAGAGGGGTTTACCAGGGGTCTGTGTTTGATCAGCAAAGGCCTTGTATGTCTGTACTGCTTTATTCAGGTTTGCTAGGCATATAGTTTGGGTGTCATGGATCTGTTCAATCCAGGCACGTCCAGACAGGCTGGTTTCCTTGTTTCCAATGCTAGGGTCCCATGAGGGGTCAAACCCGTAGTTGGCTTTGAAAGAGGACATTCCAGTAGATGCATGGTCTTTGCTGTTGTAGGCGTACTGTGCCATGGGTAGCATCTCAGCCCAGTTATCTTGGTTGGCGTTGGCGTAGCATTGTAGGTATTGTTCAAGTATTTGGTTTACTTGTTCAGTCTGGCCATTGGTCTGTGGGTGGTATGAGGTGGATACACAGCGCTTTACTCCCAAGTCCTTCATCACCTGAGTCCAGTAGTCAGAGGTGAATTGTGGTCCTCTATCAGTGATAATTTCTGCCAGAGTGCTGTGTTGAGTTAGGATGAGGTCGTGGAAATGTCTAGCTGTCTCTGTGGCAGTGCAGTGGGTGGTGGTAGGGACAAAATAGGACATTTTAGTGAATCTATCTACCATGACTAAGATTGCATTGAACAAATTAGAAGGGAGCAGTTCCACAATATAATTCATTGACATAGACTGCCAGGGTCCTGCTGATATGTCTAGTGGTCTTAGCAAGCCTTCAGGTTTGGATCTATGGGGTTTGGTCCTTCCACATGTCTCACAGCCTTTGATATAGGCGGCCACGTATTTGTCCAGTTGGGGCCAAGCATAATTCTTCTTGATTCCTTGGATTGTCTTGAGTCTGCCAGGGTGACCGGCCATCTCTGAGTTGTGATAGTCTATGAGTACTTTGGTCCTTGTTTCACCTTCTGGTACACAGATCCAGTTGTGTAATAGCAGGGTGGTTTCTTTCAATGAGAATCCCTTCTTGTAGTGACGGCTATCTGGGTCTGAGGTCAAGTTGGCAATGAGTTCTGCTGAATACTTGTCTAATTTCTGCGCCTTAATTATGTCAGGCTTACGGGCTATGATCTTCATGTACATCAGTTGGATGCCTAGGCTGATGGTATTGAGGAGTATGTGGGTGTTATAGTCCTTGGTCTCAGCTGTGGTGGGAATCATATCTGCTCTTCTGCTCAGTGTGTCAGGTACTATGTTGACTTTTCTGGGTTTGTAGTCAATTTTCAGGGTGTAGTTGGCCAGTTCTAGAGCCCATCTCTCCTATCTTTGGTTCAGCTGTCTGGGCTTAAAGAAGTAAACCAAGTTCTTGTAGCCGGTTAGGACCTTTACTGGGAATTCAGCGCCACATAGGTACCAGAGCCAATGGTTCAGGGTCTTCATTATTGCAAGCATCTCCTTGTTGTAGATCAGGTAGTTTCCTTCTGCAGGCAGCATCTTCTTGGAGTAATATGCTACAGGATGTATCATACTATCCCCTTTCTCCTAAAGAAGGACCCGCCCACTGTAAATTTGGATGTGTTGGTTTCCAGTAAAAATGGCTTGGATGGGTCAGATATTGCCAGGACAGGTGCAGAGGTGAACACAAGTTTTAGGGCCTCAAATGCTGATGTGAACTTGTCAGTCCAAGAAAAGATGACCTTTTCAGAGCAAAGGCATGTCAGGGGCAGAGTAATGTGAGAAAATTTTTGGATGAAATCCCTGCAATAATTTGCCAGGCCCAAAAAACTTCTCACATCCTTTCTGCATTTGGGTACTGGCCAAGCTGTTATTGCTTCTACTTTGTCCTGTGCCATAGAAAAACTGCCATTCTTCACCACATATCCAGGAATTTGACCTCAGTTTGAAAGAATTCACATTTCTTAAGTTTGGCGTTTAGGTTGGCTTGGGAGAGTTTTTTCAGTATCAGGTCCAGGTGTTGGAGGTGCTCTTTGTGTGACTTTCTGTAGATGAGGATGTTGCCCAAGTATGCGACACAAAATTGGTCAAGGTATTCCCCAAGGACAGTATTGATCATCCTTTGGAAAGTGCTGGGGGTGTTGCACAGGCCAAATGGCATTACTAGGTACTTGTACAACTCATATTGGGTTTTGAAGGCTGTTTTGTATTTGTCTCTGTCTTTGATTTGGATTTGATTGAACGCATCTCTAAGGTCAATTTTTGAGTACACCTGGGCTCCAGTCAGTACATCACAGAGGTTGTCAGCATTGGGGATGGAGTAGCAGTTCTTCACTGTAATGTCATTCAGCTTCTGGTAGTTTATACATGGACACATCCCACCATCTTTTTTCCTACAAACAGCATGGGTGACAAGCAGGGGGCTTTTGACACTCAGATGAAACCCTTTTTTGTCATATCCTCCAGGTATGCTTTCAAGGCTACTTGTTTGTGGTGGTTGCAGCTGTAGCTGGGGCCGTGGTGAGGTTGGGTTCCTGGTATTAGGTCTATGGCGTGGTTGTAGATTGAATGGCTGGGTAGTTTTGTGGCTTCTTCTTCACTAAATATATAGTCCCATTTCTGTAGGTGAGTAGGTAGTATCCCGATGCTAGGTTCTATCTTTATGGTTAAGAGTTTGTTGGTAGGGGTTTGGCCATGGCTCATGCAAAAGGGGGTGGTGTCACAAGATTCAGGACGGCCCAGCGTGGCAGTTTGTTTTTGATAGTTCAGGATCAGGCCATGTCTTTTGGACCAGGAGTTGCCCAGTATAAGGGGGTGGGGTAGTCCTGGCAAGAGGATCAGGGACAACGGGTACACATTATGTCCAATTGTCAACAGAAGTTCTTGCTCACACTCATAGCCAGTGTCCAAAGAGCTGTTTCCCATGACTACTTGTAGGCTACGCTCTGAGGCTGTCAAGCCTAGTTCCTTTGCCAGACTGGCGTCAATGAAGCTTTCATCAGCTCCTGTATCAATAAAAGCTTTGATCTGGCGCTTGTTTCCCAATAGTTCTATGGTCACTTGGATGAATTTGTAAGACTGGGAAGAAGTGTTTATTTGCGCCAGTGTGATTGGGGCAGTGTTCTTCTTAGGGCAGGCTCTGGTCAAGTGGCCCACCTCATGGCAGTGAAAACAGAGTCCTTTGTGGTAGTGTTTTTGGAGCTCTTCAGGTGTCATTCCTGTTCTGTTGGGGGTTGATGCTCGGGTTTGGCAGGTCTGGGAGGGGCCAGCATTCTCTTGGTTCATGCTAAGGCCCTTGCACAGGGGAACTAGATTGTCTAAGCTGAGGGTGGGCGGGTGGTGCTTCAACAGGTCCTTCATTGCTAGGTTGACACCCTTTCGGAAGATAATGGCTGCCAGTTTGTCTTCCAGTTGGGTGTGGGTCTTTAGTTTGAGGAATTTATCAATGTACGCTTGGATGGGACAGGCGCTCTGCCGGATTTCCAACAAGGAGTTCAGGGCATAGTATCTGGTGTTGTGGTCTTCTCCTGTGGCCATCAACTTGGCTTCAAACTTGGCATAATCTAGGAAGAATTCCATGTCTTCAGCGGTGGCTTTGCCAAACCAATCAAGGGCGTCTCCTGATAGCATGGCAGCTACTCCAAGCACCTTCTTGGTGTTGCTGGAATAGGACGGGTCATTGGCTTGAAAATGTAGTTGGAGCACTGGTATGGCGCGGCAGGCCTCTTCAAGAGTGAGTTTTCTCATCTGGGGCATCTCCACTTTGATGAGGGATTGGTTGACTATCACATTCTGAACCTGAGAGGAGGGTCCTTTGGCAGTTTTGGCGGTGGGGTCAGATTTCTTGGGGTTGTTTGGGTTCACGTTCACATTCTTTCATGCAGAAGAAATTAGGTTCTTGGTCATCATAAATGTGTAATAAGTGATTATCATTACAAAAAACATACAAGATGCCCCAAGAATAATCAACATCTTGGGGCTCAAGGTACCAGGTTTAAAATAGATTGTCATAATGTCAGGGAACCAACCCTGATTGGCTGGCTTGCTAGCGTTTGGGAACTGGCGGGTTGCGGACTGGGTGAGCAGGGCCCACCAAAGGATTGGTGCTAACTTAATGAGTTAGGACATTGACTTGCCCACCCACAACCACAGACCAGCGGCAGGGACAATAGTATCTATTACTCCCATGAGAGTAATGTATATGGTTCCAAAAAGCTTGTTGGTATGGTCCAGTGGGAGTTTGGTGGCAGAGGCAGGCATTGGTTTGGGGATGACAGGTGATTCCATGTCCATTTGGTAGGCAGGAAGGAAGTTGTATTTATCTCTGAACAGGCAGGGTTTGGTAACGTACCACGGGCCTTCTTGGTTGTATCTGGTTAACTCTGTAGTTCTGGCCAAGGGATCCCGGGCTAGTATGTTGTTGGCAGTGTAGTCCTTGTACTCAGGCTTTAAGGGGTACTCTGTGAAATGGGCAGGACCAAAGGGAGCACCGGGCGGGCAGTACGTAGCTGGCGGGCTGGCAGGGGGGTCAGATGATCTTTGAGTTAACTGGCAGATGACAAGAATAAAATACAGCAATAATTGGGGAAACCAATATCTCATAACTTTATTTAAAAATGATGATGGGATTTGATCTTGGCCTGGAAGGTATTTATATCACACTGTCAGGCTTCACTACCTGGTTGGGTTTTCTGGGCTTGGGCAGGTTGGCATTGGGGGTCTCAGATGACAGTGTGGCACTTGGTACTGGCAGTTTGCCACTGGTTGCTTTGGGATAAGAAGACTTCAAATCCTTCTGTTTGTTGATTTGGGTATTGGGTGCCTCCTTGGGTTCAGTGCCTCCCCTGGGATTTTGGGGGAGTTTGGAATAACTCTCATAGAGAAACTTGTGTATTTCACCAAGCAAACCGCCAGTATCAGACGTTGGCACCTCAGGGAAATTCCTGGCATCTTGCACTGGTGGTTTGCTTGCAGAATCCTGCAGGGCAGCTAAGGGTTTGGGTCCTGGCGGACTGGTAACAACTTTATCAATCAGTAGTGGGTTATTGGGTTCCCAGCCCATGGTTCTGGCGGTCCGCAAAGGGTTTTGCCCAGGGTTTGACTCTGGTTCCATATTTTGATATTTAGGAGCATCCAAATTGCCATTCCTGACATCACAGTCAGAATGATCTCTGAACAAACTTTCCTGGTCTGAGGAACCCCTGGGCTGTTTTGCAGCATCTCTGATCACTCCTCTTGGGAAAGCAATTCCCTGAGTGACTCCCCAATTAATCATTTAGTTGATGGCACTCTTATTATTTGCCCATCTATTATGGGGATCAAAATTTTTGAGTCTTAAGAGGAATACTACTTGGACAAGCCCCATGACTGCCACAATGTACATGAACAACATGTGGCTTCTCATGATCTATATAATACCATAAACTCATATACAATAAAGTATTATTCTCTTCTTAATTTTTCCTCTTTATCTTGTTTATTATACTTCTCAGAAGTATATACTTGACAGGCAGGATAATTGGTTGGACAATATTCCACTATGTACAGAACCTTGTAACCAAATTCTCCATCTCCAGGATAGATGGACCTAGTGAGATTTGGCGGGCTGCATTTTTCTGTCAAGCTTCCAATTGCTTTAAATCAGGTCTGCACCAGGAAATCAGGTAGTCCAAACATACTAGTGTCTCCTATGTAGTTGGAATAGGTTCCCAAGAAGAGGGGGAGTTTTTAGCAAAGGCTATCACAAACCACTCATCTATGGTGTAGGCAAGATCTTTCAGGTTGCGCAAAGGTTGTGCCTGGACGTGACCCACCTTTTTTGTGGGCCTAGGGAAAATATCCTTATCTAAGGCTAACAAAAACCCTCGAAATTTACAGAAATTGAAGGCTCATAAAGCACTGCACTCAGTTAACCCTCATTGCCACTGGGAAAGACACCCCTAAGAAGAGACATTCTCATAAGAGGCCCTCAAAAATCACATACTTGTCAGGAGCCTTCCTTCTCAGCTAGTAAAACACCAAGAGCAACCACCCCTTTAAGGTAGCCATGTTTATTGCTTAGTAAAATAACACTTTTTTATGCTGAAAAGTACTAAGTTTTTATCAATGGTCATAGAAATCAAATGATCACTTTCAGCGGACTATATTACTTTCAGATTTTCTTGGAAGGCTCAACAAAGCCGCTGCTTTAAGTTGTATAACGCCACTCAACACTTCACCTGATTTTCAGTTTGGTTTAACATGGTCCATTTCTATAATAATGCTTTACCAATGTTGACTACAGTAGGCTGTGGGGTAGTGTTGAGATTTTGATTGTTAAACTCAAACTTTTGAAGCTGACCTTCAAGATATTTCTTTACCTAACACATTAGAAACCGCCAATAAATGGTGTTATCTTACTCTAGTTTGAGCTGATTAATCACTTGAGTTTGATTCAGGTCCAGGAAGAGAACAGCCAAAAAAATTATATGTTCCCACCAAAGCCAATTTAGGTATTGCATCCCACTTAATCCTGCTGGTCAAGTCCATATATTGACCATTCACATTAACTAAATATACTAGCATTGAAATTGATCTTTTCTCTGCCCCTGAAGTCTTCCTAGAACCAGGTGCTCTTGATGCCTTGGCCTTCCTCTTGGGAATAGTCACTTGAACACTATCTCTTGCTATTTTTGGAGTTCTTAAGCAATAACTCTTAACATGCTGTTATCTGTTCTCCTGGTTGCCTTTCAAACCCTTCCATCTAATCCAGTTGGGAGGAATTTTACCACTAGCTAAGGTTTATTAGATTTGATGTCATTAGGTTGAAAGGCATATCTTATATTCACTTATTTTAAGTGCAATTAATCAACTTATTGATTGATAAATAGTGGGTGCCTTTATGTTCCAACTAAGCATTGAATGTTTTGTAAGTTAACAATTATTGATGGCCCCTGGTAGTATGCAAATACCTGAGTTATCAATTTCAGAAGCTAATAAATATTCACAGCTCTGATTCTAATATTCTGTATCCATTAAGCTGTGAGGATCTAAGCATTTGATTGATTAACCATTATGAATCTTGAAATTTATATTCCTCCTAATTGGTGCTTTTATGATATACAATTACAAAACTCATTTCCATGGTCTTTATTTCCTTATTCTTTGATTTTGACAACCCTTCAAGTATCTTACTATGTATACTTGGTTTATATATGAAATAAAGGCAGTTTTTACCCTTTAACTAATTTTTAAATCCTTACTTAGATTTTACTACCCTGCTATTCAGGGCAACCCTCAGAATTTAAAATCCTCCATGTCAACAATCACCAAAAAATATTTTTGTATTTTTAGTGTATTTTTATTGATTTTATTACCCTAAATAATTTTTTATGCTAAAAGTTAAATTGAATTTTAATTTCCAATTTTTAATTAAAATTGTAAAAGACAAAGCCAAGATAAAATTTGGGATTGTTGGCATGGATCAAGTTTCATTCTGATAATTTGAATTCTGATGGTTACCCTATTCAGGTATAGTGAAAGGAACATAATTAGGGACTAACTATCAACTCAAGATTGACACACAGTTGAATTCATGACATCAATTCTCTGGGCCTAGTTTTTTCAGTCTGGTCTTAATCCCTTTAATTGGCATGGAATAATTAACTCTGGGGATTATAACCTTGATTATACAGCTATTGAGCTTCCTAGAACCCCTATTTAGAGAATTCCTAAACCCTATCTATATAAATATTGAATTTAACCTATGAGTTTTAAACCTTTCTTTCAGGTCCCAAGATGTCTCTGACAAGCCTTACTCCCACATTGCTTTAGCACTGCAAAAATTATGGACCCCCTGTAACAATGCCCCCTCAGATGCAAAGCCATCTATCAGCAACCCCAAATGGCCCAGGATTTGCAAGGCCCATATGCTGCAAAACCCAGAAACTATTGCCATAATAAAAACTGTACCATAAACCAATTTGGGAAGTGGTGGATTTTAAAAGCAATCAATTAATCTTATAGTTTGACAATTGAATTGTTGCAGGTTTTAAAAGTTGCTGTGATACCCAGCCAGACAAAAGCCAATCATGTTATTCCATGGCATCAACCAATGTGCTTCCCCTGCATGCACAAACCTGCAAGACTCCAAACTAGATATTAGTGATACCAGAAATGATGCCACCAGTCAACTGGTGGTGCAAGAAATTCATACTCATCCATTAAGTATAAAAGATGAGGAAAGAAAGCCTTCCTCATTGTTGACATCATCACAATAAAGGTCTATGCAGTATGAGTACCTTTGGCTTTCAGGAGCTTATTATATTGTTGGAATTTATATTTTTTATTTGCCGCTCTACACAAAGCCCAACAGCAATATTCCTTCTCTTTCCTGTGGCCACCAGGTTTTTCCCCATCTCTCCTGGTTACCTCATCTCACATCCTGGACCCAGAGTTCTACCACACTCATCACTTGATCCTCCCTCCTGGATACCCATCTGCCATCTCAAAAGGCCAGTTTTCAACACCAATGACATATATTCATATTTCCCCCCTTGCCAGAGGCTCTTCTTCTCAATACTTAACTAAAATGGGGGTTGTCTACATAACAGTGTTTGGGTTAGCCAATCAGTTTTTACCCCATACTGGGAACTGATTTTCTTGAGTCACTTCTTTCAATTACCTGGTCAGCATTGCCCATATTGTCTACATGGCCTTTCAGTCCCAGCCAGCCTTTCTTGCAGGGTTACAGTTAGAAGCCAATATGGGCTGTGACACTGTTGAAAAATTGTTTTCTTGTGTGATAGCTTAACTATCAAGTATGGGGTGAACTCAAAACGTAAACCCAGATGTAAGAGCTAGGACTGCTATAATTGGTGTGAGAATTGGGGAGCGGGTTAGAGGAAATATAACCAAGCTCTCAACCACAATAAAATTTCTGTTTTAGCAACAACCAAAAGGTTGCTTGTTGTGAATCCCGCTATTCACTTTATTTCAATTTTGCCTTTGGTGGGCCATTTTGAAGACAAATCTCTTGCTTTTGCTTTCGCCTCTCAAAATGAGTCAATGGCTGGATTGGGAAATACAATTGTTCAGGTTCTTGACTCTGTGCAACTCACTTGCCCCACTCATGCTTGTGGCAAGTGATCCTACTGTCCTGGTAGTGTTTTGTGGTACTGCCAACCACTATATATTCCATTTTCCTATTCACCAATAAAATTAAGTTCTATTCACATTTTTGTCTTTGTGTCTTCTGTACTTCTGTGCCTCTCTCTAGCCACAACTAGTAGAGATTATTCATCCAGGGCCGCAAGGTAAACGCATAGCCTTCCCTGTCATCTAACCAAGACTTAGTACAAATCCAATCCTAAGGTTAGGATTTCCTGTTGTGTGTCTGTGCTGCGCCTCAGAACACAACAAAAATGGTGCTCACTACAGGGGCTGTAAGCCCCTCAGTTATCCCTTTTGCATCCACGTTTTCAGGTCCTTTGCCTCCGCCTATACAAGAGCCAACTTCACCTGAAATTACTAGTCCTCCTATTGAGGAAGATATTGCCAACCCGCCTATTGTCCCTACTGTACTGAACCTCGGGAATGGTCCCTGCCTAGTTGCTTACCCCATGGGTACCCCTGACTTAGAACAAGTCATGTCAGTAGCCCTTGGGATAGCCCGTGAAGGAGCCATCCCTTGCCTTCAGCTGCAGTTCAGTTGGGCGGAATACTACAAATTAATTGTGGCCCCTCAATTTCCACAACATCTCCTCTCAGCGGCTGGCTCCGCTGAGCACTTACTATTGTCCTTTGTGCAGCCTGCCTTGGCCCACCATCAAATGGTGTTGGGGCTCCACATCCAAGAAATCTTGTCTCTACAAGCAGCAGTTACTCATCACTGGGATCAGTTTGCTGCCTACCAACAGTGGATTCATTCCCTGTTTTCCTTGGTATCTGACAATCAGCGCAACTCTGTTACCTCCCAGACCTGTTTGGTTAATTCTATCAAATAAATGTGCCAGTCCATCCCCAAATACGTGAGAGAGTGTCTACACAAGTTTCACCAGCTAGAACAACCCTGGTAAACTCAAGTAGATTCCACCTTAAACGCTTATCTCACTGACTTCAAACAACTTGTGCAACAGCTCAATGCATTCAGCATGTATTCCTTTGAGCAACTACAGCAGGTAGTGGAATTTGCTGTTAACAGCCTTAATGAACTCAGTGTGGTGTTTGATCAAGAGAGAGCTACCACTGCTGCTGCTATAGCCAAACTCCAGAGTCAAGTGAATGAATTAGCTACGCCCAAGCCAGATGTTCCGCCCTCTCCCCCTTCTGATGATTTGGCAGATCAAGAGCAAAGAATATGGGACGCTATTTGAGAGCTACGTACAACTACTTGCAGTCAAGGACGTCCTGCTGAGGCTCCTCAACCTGACCCCCAGGTGCTTGAGTTGACTGCTCAAGTTGCAGAGCTACAGCAAGAACTTGCCGCCCTACGTGAAATGATGGCAACTGCTGCTAGCCCAGTTGGGGTTGTTGATGAAGATGGTTGCTGCCCTGGCTTACCAGGAGCTCCTCAAATCCAATGCGCTAGGGAACTAATTGCCCTAGCTAACAAGGTGGACCAATTGAAGCGGGACCATACTGAACTGGATAGGGACGTACAAGAGATGAATGACGTGATTGACTCTGTGAATGATAGGTTTGCCCCTTGCCTCTCAGTGGGGCCATCCCTTACTTCTAGACTGGCTGAGCTCTCTACAATAGTGACCACCCAAGGTCAATGCCTAGATGTTACTGCACAACAGACCACTCAAGCTTTTGATACAGGTGCCCGCGCTGTTGAGACCCTGACTACCCTTGAAGAGAGTGTTTGTCAGCTATGGGCTAGACAGCCCCCCTCTGAATCCAAGGCAGAGTTTTTCCCCGCGTATAAACGTACTCAATAGCAACAATGGTGGCCCAACTCCCAAAGCACACTTCAAGCCTACCTTTAAGCAAGTCTTCAATCCCAAAACCTCAACCATTGCAGCTTTCCTAACTATCTACAAAACTGCCATGAGATAAGCTTCAGAAAAAGTTAAGAAAGAACATATTCTGACCTGTCTACATCCTACTTGCCAGGAGGTGGTGGTGCCTGAGCTGCCCTCCATTGAGACATGGGAAGATATGAAGCAGCTTCTGATTGACAAGTTTGGTGGTGACCTTAGCCTGGAAGTAAAGAAGGACGCCTTCATGAATATTGCTTTCAAGCCTAAAGAGACTCTAGCTGAGTTTGCAGACAGATTCTACATGGAAGGACAACAACTGATAACAAGCAGACAGTTGACAGCCCATGAAGCTTACATGGCTTGCGCTCAAGCCCTCAAAGTTAACCAGCTTCTGTGTCTTCACTTCAAAGCCCATAAAGCTATGCTTTCCTCTATGAAGAGCATAAAGACGCTGTTGCAGGATATGCACCTTACCCATTCTGGAGCAGTTGTTAGGGAAGGTCAAGCTACTTCTAACTCTGGTTCTTCTTCCCGTGGTCCTTGCATTCTTACCATGAACTTGCAAAATACTCCTCAACACCAAGGTTGCCACAACTGTGGTCAGATAGGTCATCATTCTTGAGTTTGCATCAACCCACAGGTTGAAGGAGCTGATCTGAAAGAGCAAGCGGGAAAAGAACAGTCAACCTAGAGGCAGAGACGCTCTTGGTTGACAATTCTTCCCAGTCTCTTTCAATCCCTCCCTCTATATCTGACGCCAAGCCTGCTGATAATGAGGCTCCTCCTATCCTCCTCTTGTTTCACAATATCTCTGACAACTCTGACCTGGATGACTCTGATGCTGACGATGCTGATGTATATGGATACTCTGTTCTGGCTGTTCCTGAAACCATTAAAGTCCCCTATAAATTATGTTCAGGAAAGACTACAACTACCGCTAAGCCTTTGCCTGAAGTCAAAGAAATTGTCTCTTGCCCTTACCTCACTCAGGCTAAGAGGTCCCCTGTGCTAGTGGAATTGTCAGAAGAAGCTGCCAAGGTTGCTGATGCTGTCTTCAAGAATGTATCTGTTTTTCTCTCTCTCCAGACTGTTTATAAGGAGTTCCCAGGATTAAGATGCATGATTGAGAGGTAGGATAAGGAACTAGAAGAGGCTCAAGATATCTTGGCTGTCCTTCCACCCTTTGGCTGCACTACAACTTGAGTGGAGATATCCATTCAAAAAGTGAAGATCAAGGCCGTTTTAGACACTGGCTTGCCAGTCAACATTGTCTCTTCCAAGCTAGTGAAGAAACTCAAACTTTCCCCTGACCTTAATTATCACCAGTCCTATGGCACGGTTGGGCTGTCTATGACCCGCGCCATAGGGGCGTACTCTGCTCTACCCATGCAGTTTGGTAAGCTTCTCCTAGCTGCGCCAGCAGTTGTCTTGGAAAACAAGAGTTACAATCTCTTAGTTGGCACTCAGTTCCTTGGGGAATATAATGGGATAATCAACTTGAAAGATGTTTACCTCTCTATTCTGGGATATGAAGTCCCTCTGATCTTTGAAGAGCTAGTTAAAGTTCCCAGGAAACGGCTCAAGACATGTGCTTTAGAATATCCCACTGGGGTTTTCAACCTCAAATATTGCACCCACTCCTCAAATATTAAATGTCCACCCATGGCTTGTCCTGCGTCTGAAGGGATCCCTCTCCTAGCCATGTCTGCTATCACCATCCCACCTGGCTCCCAGGCCATCCTAGACTCCCAGATATCATATGAACTACCTGAATAAACCTTCTTGGAGTTGCACTCTCCCCCCTTGTTAGGATGCAATAAATCTTATCTCTGTCCTGGAATCCTAGATGTCTCCCATAAGGACCCTGTTCAATTGCTGGTGGCCAACCTGACTGCCCTCCCCATGACCATGTCTAGGGGGCAGGTTGTTGGTTATGGCAAGTTATTGAGCGCTCCTGATGTCTTTTTCCTTCATCTCTTTGGTACGTTCTAGGATTTTAACCTACCTGAGGATGAGCCCCAAGTCCTATCCTTGTTCACTGCGCAAGACTTTCCACAGTTGTCCCTGGTTCAACAGAAAGAGGTGCTAGACTTGTTAGACCAATTTTCTGACATCTTTGCATAGGTCAGTACCAACTATGGGTTAGCCAAAGGCGTTATCCATCAGATTGACACTGGCGACGCTCCTCCCTTCCATGCTAAACCATATTGCTGCAGCCGTGTAGAGGACGCCCAGGTATCTAAAGAGCTCAAACAACTGTTAGACGCTGGGCTGCTGGCACCTTCCCAAAGTCCTTGGGCATCCTTTCTACTCATCTTTAAGAAGAAAGATGGAGGTCATTGTATTGTGATGGACTATTACTGATTGAACTCTTTGACCAAGAAGGACTTGTACCCCTTGCTGTGTATCTATGATGCTCTCTAACGTCTTAGAGGTTCTAAGTTCTTCTCTGCAATGGATCTGGCATCTGGATACTAGAAAGTTGACCTATTGCCCAAGGATCATCAAAAAGCCGCGCTCATTACCTCTGAAGGACTTTTTGAGCCTACTTGCATGCCGCAGGGACTCTGCAATGCCCCGGCCACCTTTCAAAGGGCCATGGACTCCATCCTCTGTGACTTGAAGCTGTTGTGTGTCCTAGTATACTTGGATGATATAACAGTTTTCAGTGCTACCTTCACCAATCACATGGCTCATCTCAAAGAGGTGTTCATAAAGATTCAAGAAGCTGGCCTTAAGCTAAAACCTTCCAAGTGCGCCTTCTTCAAAGAACGTCTTGAATTCTTGGGCCATGAAGTAACCCAGACTAGGATTTGCCCAATTACTAAGAAGGTTGAGGCCATTGACAAAATGCTTCCGCCCACCAACCTGCAAGAGGTACAAGTCTTTCTAGGGATGATGGGCTACTATAGACAGTTTATCCCTGACTTTGCTGATACTAGTGAACCTCTAGTCCAGCTGTTACGTTATGTCCCTTTTGAATGGAATGCCAGTCAGCAGCAAGCCTTTGAGACCCTTAAGCAAAAACTCAAAGAGGCGCCAATCCTAGTGTATCCTGACTACAATAAGGAGTTCATCCTGTACACTGACACTAGTGATCTTGCTATTGGAGCTATTCTGGCCCAACTAGATGACAAGGGTGTAGACCATCCTGTGGCTTACACTTCCTGTGTGCTAAACAAACATGAGAAGAACTATAGTGTCACAGAGAAGGAGTGCCTTGCCGTGTTGCATGCCGTCAAGCAGTTTTATCACTATGTATATGGTACCCACTTCACAGTTGTCACTGACCATGCTTTGCTTAAGTGGTTACAACAGCTTAAGGAGCCTGAAGGACGCCTATCTAGATGGGCTCTACGTCTTCAAGGATACAACTTCACTGTGCTCCATTGCCCTGGGATTCAACATCAGAATGCTGATGGGCTCTCCAGAATGCCAATTCTTGCTTTGCATCCTGCAGAGGCTGATTGGTTATACAAACTAATTGGGTACCCATTTTCTTGGGAAAGTGAGACAAAAGAGGTACAACTGGCCTTGTCTAAGCTATCCAAAGATACCCTCATACATGATAATCAACTCTTCAAGAAGGTACGAGACCAGTATCTGCCTTATGTACAACCCAGTCTTTGCCTCTTGTTGGTGTTGCAATCTCATAAAGAGACTGGGCATGGAGGCATTGCCAAGACCTATGACTGGCTTCAAAAGAATTACTTCTGGGAGAATCTTTGCCTGCTGATCCCAGACGTCATAGCTAGCTGCCACAACTGCCAGCTGCAGAGGCCTTGAGCTGCTGCCCATGAGTTCAAATTAGTTCCCCCGCAACGTGCCTTTCACACTGTCAGCATTGACGTGGTAGGTCCTCTCCCCTGCTCACGTTCTGGATGTTGCTTTATTCTGATTGCTGTTGATCACTTCAGCAAGTGGGTAGAGGCTTGCCCTACAAAGGACATCACAGCTAAGACAACTGCTGCTTTCCTGTTACAAGATGTTTTCTACCGCCATGGCTGTCCTCAAGTGTTGCTCTCAGATAATGGGATTAACTTTAATGCCAAACTGGTAACCTCTGTTGTTGAAGCTTTGGGATCACACCAATCCTTCTCTGCCCCCTACAATCCTTCTACCAATGGGGCAGTTGAGCGTGCAAATTCAACACTGGTCTCTATCATGAGGAAGCTCACCTACTCTGACGCTGCCAACTGGGACCTATACTTACCTGCCGCCCTCTTTGCATACCGCCTTAGCAAACATTGTGTCACTGGATACTCCCCTTTTGCTATGCTGTATGGACAAGAGGCTACTACCCCATCACTCTTGGGGGCCCCCTGCTTATCTCTGATAAGGCCATGAATCCTGACAACCACATCAAGGACCTAGTCAACTTCATAATTGATATACAGGCCACTGCCTACACTTCTGCATAAAAGACTAAGATGCTTGAGCTCTCTCCCAATAATGCTGGACGCTCCCCCCTGCCTGAATTCAATGTTGGTGACCATTTACTTTACTACCAACACAGAGTAGGTGGTTGCACACATAAGTTGGACTCTCTGTAGATTGTCCCTTTAGAAGTGATCTTTAAACAAGGGTCCTAATACACTATAAAGCTCCTCTCCAGTGGCCGACATTTTGCTTGAGTGCATGCAAAGTTCCTTTGTAAATTCCACCCCTCTAAGGCCAATCTAGGGGAGGGCAATGTTGTGAATCCCGCTATTCACTGTATTTCAATTTTGCCTTCAGTGGGCCATTTCAAAGACAAATCTCTTGCTTTTGCTTTTGTCTCTCAAAATGAGTCAGTGGCTGGATTGGGAAATACAATTGTTCAGGTTCTTGACTCTGCGCAACTCACTTGCCCCACTCATGCTTATGGCAAGTGATCCTATTGTCCTGGTAGTATTTTGTGGTACCGCCAACCACTATATATTCCATTTTCCTATTCACCAATAAAATTAAGTTCTATTCACATTTTTGCCTTTATGTCTTCTGTACTTCCGCGCCTCTCTCTAGCCACAACTAGTAGAGATTATTCATCCAGGGCCGCAAGGTAAACGCATAGCCTTCCCTGTCATCTAACCAAGACTTAGTACAAATCCAATCCTAAGGTTAGGATTTCCCATTGTGTGTCTGTGCCGCGCCTCAGAACACGACATTGCTGCCAATAATTCCTGGGAGGCCAAAGGGGGAGGAATCAACTGAACACCAAAAGCAACAGGCAAAACCAGAAGGCCAAATTAAACTAAAAAATTTTGAACTTTATTAGAGTAGAGAATGATGAAGCAAGGTCTTTTACAACTCTTGCATTCATTTAAGGGATGGGATAGGATTGAGGTGGTAGATTGAATGTCACAAACCAATCAACCAATGATATGCGCAGATACAAATGCATTTCTTGAGGCAGGAAGATCTTGGCAAGTTTTGAATGGACATAGTCAAAAGGAAAACCAAACCAACTAACATCATGAATAGGCTTTGAATGCAATCACCACTGCTCCTGGCCGCTCTTTCATATGATATTTAACCAGAGGTGCCTCTTGGGTGGGTTAGGTGGGGGCATCTTCAGAATATTTCCAGAATATTAAATTGATGGCCTTTCTTGGGCTTTTTCAGTAACCTTTTAGATAAATATTCAAACATAATTTGGTAGAAATTCCCAAGCATTTGGCAGGAATTGAAGTGGAAGCCTAATGGGGAGGCATAACTTTACAATTGGTCTTTCAGATATCTCTCCTTTCCAAAGTGAATGACTTACATGAACACTATGAGGCATATTGTTAACTATACAAAACTCTTTTTTAATAAATATATCAACCTTTTTGAGTTTTTCTCTTTTCCATGCTATATACTTTATGGAAATATCTCTTGGCAATAGAAGTATACTGCTTCAATTTTAAACTGATATAGTAGGATGGTGAAACTCTGACTAGCTTCCCCATGATAAACCAGGCAGATGTGTACCAATTATGCTTCAAAGTCATCCTGTGGCTCAAGAACTCACCAGATTGGGCATCAAGAGCATCACTCCAAAGAAACTGATCAATCAAGCAATGCGGACCTGCACATGTAGTCTTGTTTTTTGGGATAGATAGATAGATCAACCTTCCAGATTTGGTGTTAGTGATACTTTTTTAAAAAAAGCTTTACAGTAGTTCTATAGCCTGGGAAGATAAATAAAACCATCTTGGCCTAAAAGCAAAGGCAAAAGTCAAGTAATTTATATCAAAATAAATTAGATTTGGATCTACCTTGGTTTTGTTTTTAGACTGAGTTGATTTTGTTTATCTCAAAAGATTATAAAACAGCTGTATAATTGAGGAGCATATGTTCCCTCAAATAGAATCCAATCCCCTAAACACACTATTTTGACCTATATTGTGAGCTTCTTGATCTTAGTACACAATTTCTATAGAGAGATATGGAGCAACAATGATAGGCTGTAGGAAATCAATTAGAAACTGTCTCACACTATCAAAGTAGCTCCAAGTATAGCTAGGAAAGTTGAAACTGACAGTCTGAGGGACATAAATGCTGGTTATCAGAGTTGGAGGCATCAGGTTTTATCCTGGAAAGAGGGCTTTGTGAGCCCTATGAAAGACCTTACTGATAAGTTAAAAGGCATGTAAAGTATGTGGAGCATTTTTCAGAGTATCCTTCTGGGGTTGCCAAATATATAGTATCATAGACTTATTCTTAACAGGATTAGATGACATCCCATCAGATAATTACCTTTTATACTCTCAAGTCTGTTCCCTATTTTTAATCAAGTTTTTTTCACCACCAGTACATGGTATATAGTCAAGTTTTAGTGGGACTAACATGTTATGGCTTGTTGAATGATCATCCAACTTGTAAAGAAACTTATGTATGCTTTTCTACTACTGGCCAGTTTGATACTGTTGTAACTGTTCTGTTTTAGCATAGTTACAAGGTGAAAAAATGATTAGAAGCTAGATAGATATCTTTATTGGGAGATATGGCTTATATAGTTTGAGTGAATCATGGATAGCAGGAACATGATTATCACTTGGTTGGATGGTTAGGGGGTGGCTTGATCCTGGTAATGAGTCAAGCGCTAAATCAAGGCATCCACTGTATGGGATCAGCATCTGCTCAAGTTGCTGTTTCTGAAAATTTGAGTTGACTTCTGCATTTGGCTACAGGTCACTGGGAAGTTGGATTGTGGGTCATGAACCTGCTTAGTTGGAACCTTTCTGGGGGGTTGACCCTGTTGTTTTGACAATACCTTTGATTGGTTGCTCTTCTGCTTTAGAGCTTCCCTGTGGTAAATCTAATATGAGTGCCAGGCCTTCCTTAGCATCCTTTGTGGGAACTCTTCTTAGTCACTCTTCTTGATTTAGATAACATCCTTGTCACTTTGACATTTAGACTTCACTTTGATTATCCCCTCTTGATTCAAAAGTGACCTGCTGCCTGATCAAGGTGCATTTAGACATAGTCTTGGTGGTCGATCTCTGCCCTTATAGAGACAAATAAGATATCGGCATGGCCAAGAAATCCCAACATAATAAAGATGGTTCTCCCAATAGCAAGATCTTGACAATTCATGGGATTGGGATGTTTGTTTATGCTCTGATTGTACCTATGTTATTTATAATTTGATTTTAAATCTGGTTGTAGAGCTCTTGATGCTAATTTTGTTCGCTTATTTTGTACTTGCATCATTTTATATATAACTTTACGCCCGAAAAGAACACTCTGGATCTTAAGATTTAACATTGGTTTCGGATCATCTGTATTGATCGGATAGCACAGCACCAGGTATCAGTCTGTGTGACTTATGATTTGTTTGGCACTGGATGCTATACATGTGATAATTATTGGTCTGGTTTCTGTGTGAGCTTTGCATTTCAGTGCACGGCTTTGTTTTTTGTCAGACTAAAGTAAACGTTGGAGAAGCTTGGACTGGTATGAGTTATCTGGTTTGCTGCCTAGCTTTTGTGTAAATTGATCTGTTCTGACTTGCTTAGTTATGTGATTATTACCTTTAATTTGCATGGAAGCTCTTGATGGATGTTTATTTTTGTTTAACGCACAGCTTTTTCACCTCAGACTGAATTTGATTTGTTTACTTCAACTGATGTGGAAGGTACAGCATATGACGCCATATTGAAGCATTTAGGGTGGGTTTGATTTTTCGGTGCTCCATTTATGTATCCTTGATCTTGGCATTACATATCTCTACTTGGTTTAAAGTTTGTTCTGTGCATGATAAGAATCAAGTTGAAAAGGTTGTCTTTTAGTTCTGGATAAAGGAATAGCCCCATAGGTAATCGGGTTAAGGACAAGGTTTGTGCAATTGAGCCTGACTTTGACTCACTTTCTCAACTAGTGGGGAAGTTAAAGTACAACATAATTTAATTTTGGGCAGCTGAAGCATGTTTTATAATTTGCACGACTCAAAACTCATAATCACAACAAAACTGTATGCATAATCTCCCAGGTGTTGGGTTAATGAAGCAACTGTTATTTTGGCAATTATTACATGGAATGCCAGTTACAAACATGAAAATAGAATTACTGCGATATTTTTTGAGATTGGGAGCTATTAAACTAAATGTTGAACAATAACTATGCTAAAGAGAACCCATGATATCAATTAGATGGGTATTAAACAACTATGCTAGTAGCGCTCCCAGTAATCCAATCAGGAACAGGAACAAGGGGGTCAAACGCATCTGCAGTGACCTGTTCGCTTACACCTCGAATGCCACATGCTACAGCAGCCCCGGCCCAAGCATGATGCGCTGAAGAGAATGTGCCTGAAGTTGGAATAGAATTTAGGAGAGTCAAACGATCTCCTAAAGGCCTGAGAGAAGCGTACCGTGGCTGAGTAAGCAAATCAAGGAGTTCAATCTGGAACCGGTAAGAAAAATTGGGTGAGGCTGAAGTGCCTCCCGTCAAGAGTAAACGTGAAATGATCGAAGCACGCAAATCAGTAGGAACACGGCGCAGGCACTCTAGAGCTGCTTGAGGAGGCGTCAAGCAATCAAGGCCTTCGCTTGTATCGAAAAGGATATCGTAGGTATATTCACGGATCCATCCTGGAATAGTAAGATCGTATCCTTGACCCTGGAAGCGGAAAGGGAACACTATAGTTGAAGCTGTAGCAATAGCAGAGTAGCGCTCTTCAAAATCTGGGTCCGATAGTGAAACGGGAGCAGCAGCGCGTGACTTGTTAACAATAAGCAATCGCGTTTTAATTTCCTCGAGTAGTTGTAGAGTTAGCATGTCGGGAATTAAGGTGACATCATCATCCAGCCCAGGGGCAGTTAAGCGGGCACCAATGCGTGGGTGAGGCGGCACAAGCCTAGATGAGCGCTTGGCTGTTGCGAAGCCAAGAAGGAGCTTTTTAAGGTGGATATTAACCTCTTTGCCAGCTAAAGGTGAGGTAACAGAAGTTGAATACAAAGGGCGACCATCAAACACAGCCAAAACTGTTGTCTCGAGGTTACCAACATCTACTACCAGCCCCATAGACTCGCCCATACTCATTAAAGCCATGAGTTGAGAAGGAAGAAAAGTCACTGCTGAGACCTACTGAGAATTAATGCATGGTTAAGAGATCGGTCACCTGAAACCGCTGAAAGAGGACCTTGGTGATTATATTTTTGAGTTTGGATGGGAAAAAAGGATTCTCCAATAAAAGTGTCCTGCGCCTTTGAGGAGCCTGGGCCAGGTGAGTGCGAAACATGCAATGAAGCATCTGGAAAACTTTATCTTCCATCATGAATTCTCCTCCTAGCTCTGTCATCAACTCTTGTGTCTTTGGGGTATAAAAACCATAATGCTAACGATGAGAGCGGTTTAGATGTAAAGGGTACCTTTTCGACATATTTGAAAGCAGGCAAAAGAGATTTAGAATAAACTGGAAGAGTGAACTGAGGCGTGGGATTGGAAGAGAACCCATATTTGACATACATGGAGCCAAGATCAATCACTAAGCGATCCTCAGCCCATAGGAGAGAATGTGCAGACGGCTGATGAGTATGAATATTTGCTTTGATTAACTGAATAGCCGCTTGAACACGATCTTGGGTCGGAGGCTGTCTGATCTTTAAGCTTTCACTTTGGAGAGTCAAATTAGCCAAGGAGCTAAGACTAGCCGAGGTGAGTCGATTTTTCTGAAGAATCTTCATTGTCAGACTCTTGTTGCTTTTGAAGCTTGAGTCGTGCTTGTTCAAGATCTTTAGCTCTTTCATTAATGATGATCATGGACAGTGGTCGCATTTTCTGACCTGGGATGCGATTTCTCCCAATTCTCAAGTCTGGACGAGTATATGACTGATCACTCATTTAAAGAAATTTCACTAAACAAGAGTTGATTATTTTAGAAAGTCGGCTGAATTAGAGGGACAATGAAATAAGGGCTAAAATAAATAGGAGGCCTGCGCCACTAAAAAAAACTTAAAATGCATAGCCTAAAAAACAACCAAAATTTGAAACCACTATCAAAGGAGGTAATTAGGGATTTCGTAATAGCTTCATTTCAGAAATAAAAATTAAATCCCAAATGATCGGCTCCTAAATTTTCAAGAATATCTGTATGCATACCGGCTTACAAAGGTAAAACTATAGAAGAGCTTAGACAACTTGCCTTTATTTATATCAGGAATTGCAACGTTGAATACGTATACTTGTATTTTTGGACAAATGTGGAGCAAGGTAGTGACTACAACATGAAACTTCTTATTAGCGATATTGATGACTCGCGTTTAAGGTTCTCGCCAGCCAGATCTGATTTGGCTGGTGTTGATAGGCTGGCCCGAATTCGACTTTTAGTTTTATTTCAAATATGGCATGCAGCAGTTGTGTGTGAAACTTAACTTTCTAATAAATAACTTCAAGCTCAATCCTCAATATTTATACTTTACAGGTTAATCAGGTTTAATCATATCCAAAAGCTTATCAATGAAAGTATGGTGCTCTAAAGTTAATTAATCTTAAGTTCACTTCCAAAATCTATCACACTTAAAACTTCATTTAATAAATAATCAATTTGATTGTTACATTTTTTAATGAATTAAAGGACTTTCTACCCTTTCATTTAAAAGGGTAATAATTAATGGTAACTAGCTTAATCTATTTTCTCATTTCACTAAAAAGAATATCTACCTTTTTAAAGAAACTACAACCACAGGACATTCTCTACAAGCAATCCTTCTTTTATTGTATAACTTTGCTGTGCTGCACAATCAAATGAACAACCTATCCAGCCTCAGCATGATATCAAACCTTTATGGGAACCTCTAGAAAAGTTCCGAGTCATAAAGGAAGGCCTGTGACTCAACTCAATCCATCCAGGACCTGTAGTCAGGACATCAAATCAAGTGTGCCAGCTTAGACATCACAGCTAGATAGTCCCATATACAGTAGCTTTACAACCTGATGGGGTAAAGCAAACTGGTGCAGTTCAGTCCAAAACTAAATCTTGTTTTTTTGGTAGAAGTAGGACCACATTCCACAGAGAATGTGCACTGATTGGCAAAAGTGCCCAGACACTCAACAAAATATGCAACCTGAGACCAAATTTATTAGAGTTGAACAACAACTGCCAGGGAACCATCCTTGAGCAGCCAGCCCATCAGAGTTGGGGACAGGCGGGCAGTGCCCATCATAGGATTGGTGCTAACATGAAAAACTTAATAGAGGGATTTTCTCACCCAAGACCAAAGACAGCATCAGGAATTATAGTGTCAATTACCCCAGAGAGAGTAATATACACTATTTCAAATAGGTTTTTGGTATTTTCAGTGAGAAGGCCAGGTGCAGATGGGTACATGGGCTTTGGTGTAGGGTAAAGGTCCATGTTGATCTGGTAATTAGTGAGAAAACTATTCTTGTCCTTGAACAACATGGGCTCTTTAACGTACCAGATCCTTTTATGATTAAATCTGGTTAACTCTTTAGTGCAAACCAAGGGATCAGATGACAATATATTCTCATACTTAATTTCAGGGGCCCACTCATTGTGGAGTTTTTGCCCAATATAGTGCAAGAAGGCCTCAAGATTAAACTTCACCAACAAGGCCCCAACCGGGCATCCCACCATCATCATGTTGGTTTCTTGCCCCCACAATCTAAATTGGCTAAGAAGGGGGAGAACCGTTGAAGAATGTAATATAGACCAATATATCCTACCACATACCAAGAAGCATTGGGGTGAATGATGGGAGGAATAGCAGCCTTTTCTACATAAGGGTAGTGTAAACAGTGAGGACCAAACCTATACCAGATTGATTCTTCTACAGGTTTGGTGGGGGAGGGGGAAAGTTTAGGTATTTATTTGATAACATTTACAAGAGGTTAATCCAGAACAGGAGTAATGCCCACACCATTTGGTATCAGGAAACCTTTTCCTGACTCACTTTTAATTATGGATACTTTGTTAATGGAGGTCAACAGCAAGAGATAAAAAACAACATTTTTAATACTTTTGAGCCTTCCAGCCCTTCTCAGACCAAGAATCAAACCCAGGACTGTAATCAGAAAGATAATGTTAGAACAAAACCAGGCGTTTCATTTACATTACCTATTTATTACCCATTGATTCAAATGAATTTCAAATTCAAAAACCCTTTTGAAAGCAAAAAGTTTAGTATTAAGAGTGATAATGTCACTTACCGCTTTGATTCTGATTGGCTGCTTGAGGCATATTGTTTGATTAATGACCTGCTCTTTAAACATATGGACCAGGCTCCGTATAGTATGATATGCAATCAACAGTCTTCATTCAGCTTAATTAGCTTCTATATTACAAGATCTTTGTGGCTCCAGCTATACAACCAACTTGGAATGTTTATTATTAAGAACCATTGTATCCAATACCTGAAATTGGTAAGCCTTACATGATAAACTCATGAAAATCCTCTCTTATTTTCCCCAAACTTCACTCAAATACCTCAGCCTTGATTTTAAGGCTATTTAAGTGCCCATTTTTTATTCATTCCAATTGTTCCAACAATAAAGACTATCCTATTCCTGCTACTCCTTCCTTTTTCTGATAAAACACATTTTTGAAGCCATGAAAGGAATTCTATTCCTATCCTGGTTTCTAGCTTACTTCTTGCCAGTGGTTTTGGCCTTGGAAACCCCAACTCCTACAGCTGACTGGTATAACTCTTCTCCAGATGACACCCATCAAAAGGAATCCCTCACCAATGGATGGTTCAAATACCCTTCTGGACATTGGGGACGTAAATTCCAATATGATTGTTTATTTACTACACCATCTACTGAACCTACTCTGGTTAGACCTTACGCCTCCTTTTACCTCTTGACGTATTTGATAGGGTACTATCTACTTGGTTGTTTTAGTTCTATGTTCGGAAAATTTGCTTACCTAGGGCACCTTGGACACCTTGCAATGGTCACGGTCCCTATAGGCTCGGTAATAGCAGGTTTGAATGTAGGGGCTTTGGCCCATCAGCTAGAGAGCTTATTCCCTGCCAAGTGGGTCCCTGACATTTGGTTAGGCTTACTCATAGTCTAAATGAAGAGATTATTCTAATAATTGGGTGAAAATATAGAACTCTTTTATTCAGTGAAAATAGGGATATTTGAAGTTGTTAGAGTAATCTCTCAACATAAAATAGAAGAGCTTAAATACTAAGCTGGGAATTGGGGTTAGAACCAGTACTTACCATATCTTGGTGGTTTTTGAGAAATGAATGTGAAGTTTGCCTGCAGCAAACTGCAGCCTGTAATAGTGAAAGTTAAGGCTTGGAAGGTTACCCAGATGATTAACTCACCAACTTGAGTTCCTACCTTGACTGGAGCATTTGTGGTTTTAAAATGGGTTGTTGATTTGTTTTTCTTAGCTTGGATTACTTGAGTGCATGCTGCAGTAACTTTCTTGCTATCTTGATTGGCTGTATCTTGGTGCTTGGTTTGCATGATATCCAATTCTTTCAATTTTGTGGGATCTGGTTGGCTTAATGTTGTCACCTTGGCTTTAATATCTTTGGTATCATCCTGTTGTTTTGGATCTGCGGCTTTTTGTTGGTCTGATAAGGTCCCTGGTTTATTTACGCACTTGAATCTGCATTCAAATTTTAGGCTGTGACTATCTGATTGGCTGCCAGCCTTGTTATTTAAGATAATGTTAGTGATCCTGCATTCATTTTCAAATCATGGTTATCTGATTGGCCGCCATTGATATTTTTTAAGTCAACACTGTTGATTCTGCATTTGATTTTTGTTTCTTTTACATCTGATTGGTTTTTTTGTCCGCATAGCGCCATGCATTAATTTTTGAAGCAACCTGGGTTCCTAGTGAAAATGATTGGCTGCATCTCTCAACCGTGATATCTGATTGTTTCTCATGTGGCTGACCAATAGTGCCAAATGTTGTAGTGCTTGTAAATATCTGTGTGTGCCCATTAATTGTTGATTTACTGGTTTGGCTGCTGTTGGGAATTTTGACCAAGCAATGATGTCAATTATGAAGGAGTCCACAGATTGGGACTGTTACAATCAAATCCATAAATTAGAAGTACAAAATACAATGATACTAATTATGACAGAGCTCGCAGATATGAATTGCAGCTACCAAGCTACATAAATTAAGTATTATAAACTATATGCATATTGGATCAGCAGTAGTCTGCTGACCTGAGCCTTAAACTAGCCAATGATAAGCACCGCCGTGGCAATTAAATGAGACATGATTTGCCACTGCAGCACTTTAAAAATGCACAAGTGCTGCAGCACCGCCTAGCAATTAGATTAGGCGCCAAAGCGCCAAACTACTTTTACATCAAGCGCCAACTGAAAATTATTGCAAGCACTGCAGCGCCGCCTGGCAAATATTGCAGGTGCCGCTTTACTTTTACATCAAGCGCCGAGGCGCTGGGTTCAATTCCCCATAATCTCAAATTCCCATATTTATCACATTAATAAGCATTAAGCTTGCAGTATTCCAGAGAAGTAGGAAGTGATCCTGAAGTACTAAATTATTCCATGCCAGCAAGTATCACCTGTGCTGGGTGAAGATGAAAATATTCTATTGGTTGATGTGTGATAAGCGCCAAACCTAGATTAATAATTACCCAAATTTGGGGCGTGTTAGAATGTCCTAGAAGACATTGCTAGCAGCCCAGAGATTACCCTTGCAGAAGGTATAAGAAGAATTAATCATTTACAATAAAATCATCTTGAATCATCTTTATATTATGCTTACTCTGGTTGACCTTTATCCTAATCCTTAAGTGCCTCTGCACAATTAGAAGCCATTGCTGGACAATAATCATGATTCTGTTCAATCCTGGCTCTTCTGATACAGTACTACTCATATCCTCACATATTACTGTATTCTGGCAAATTTCTTGTGCCCTATAATCTCAGTAATTGTGGTGCTGTAAAGCAAAAAGCGCAACAGCTGCCATTTAATTTCGAGGGTGAAGAATGTTGGTTTGAATTTTCCAGTTAAAGATGTTTCCAATAATTGAGGATAAGTAACGGATTTCCTTACATGTACAAATGTTGAACTCAGGGTTTAGAAGATACTCTGTAAAATGAACAGGCCTGTAGGGTACTCCAGGTGGACAAAAAACTTCAGGCAAAGGGATGGTGGGCCAGAAGAGATGGTGTTCAGAAGGCAGATAATAAGAATTAAATATGATAGCAATTGAGAAAACCAATGTTTCATAACAAATCTTTATTTCAGAATGATGATAACATCTGGTGCTAGGCTTATGAGCTCATATAGCTCTTCATACCAGGTTTTTCTCAAGAAGTTGGGGATTAGAAGGTCAGGTATCTGGAAGTTAGACAATCAGGCTGCTTGGGGTTTTGGGTGGCAAAATGTTGCTGGATCAGGATGGGCTTTTATTGGCGGGTTTGATTAAAATGTTAGTTTGATTTTTCTGCTCTTGAGTGCTATTCTTAGGAGTGGCCTGGTAGCTGGTATTTTCTTTGGTAGTGGGAGGCCCACAGTTTCTAGTGCTGGTTTCATTAGCTACCTTTTTTAAGGCAACTTCGAGAGGGCAGTTGCCAAGGATTCTGTAAGGGACCCTCTTTATATAGAAGCATACAGTTAGGTCATTGAACAAGGGTCTATTAATCTCTACAACTGGAGATAGCTCTTCAGGCTGTATGGTAGGGGTTATGCAAGGACCAGGAAAGCACAAGGTAGCTGGCCTCTGGGACAGGATACAAGAAAGAAATAAGGAGAGCCAGATGATAACTAATGACCACAAATGGGAGACTACAATCATCTGCTCTAAGGAGATACTATTAAACACTCAAGTGAATAATAGGGAAAAATTGTTTTACTCTAGAAATAAATTTTAATCAAACAACAAACTTGGTATTTGGATGGGAGCTCTTATACTAAGAAGGGTGAAATTGGGGGTACAGACTTAATGAGTTTGAAACAAGGTGTAATGCGTCTCATGAAGTGGCAGGAATCATGGTGCAGGTGATTTTTAGGTCATTATGGTGCAGGATTCCTGGAAGATTACACTTGCATCTGCATTGGTTTAGGGCATGAGGACAATTAAAAGGCAATTAATTGAGCAGAAGTAACCTAGACCATCCAAATTTGGAAGTTGGAATAGGTCTTCATCTATTGGATAGCTGTTGTCAGGGAAGTGATTCCTGAAAGATTCCTTGCAAGCAGGGAAATTTCTGGGTTGACCCTGAGAGGCTTTGATCCCAAAAATATTGGGGTGGACAGGTGTAACAGAAATTACTGGATAATATGAAGCCGTTTCTAAATGATGGGGAATTACAAACCAAATCCACATAGAATTGATTATTAACCACCAACAAGGCTTCAGATATTTTTTTGTGAAATTTCCAATTGAAACTCCAGGGTTAAGTAGAACCAGTAGTCCTAACCAGAGTAAACCAAGATAAATGACCTGGGAAAGCATCAATGCATCTTCAGCGTAGAATTCTGGGCATTGAGAAGGGACACAATTTTCAGTTTCAAGAATGGGGGGAGGAGCTACAAAATTGGCTGGCATGAAATTGACATTTGGGGTCACCAACAACAAAGTTCCTGATGCTGGGCCCCATCTTCCTGAAATGATTTGGTTCATAATCAAATTGTACAGGATATACCGTAACAGCCTGATCACAGGATGCATTTTTAAAATTTAAAATTTAGAACTTGGAATAATTGGTTTTTATTGAGTAAATTTAGGAGGACTCAACTCTTGGAGTTGAAACAGGGAAAACTATTCAATATATATCAGAAAAATTGACTAATCAATACCACCTGAGTCCTGACCTCCTATTCCTTCTACGTTGCTAAGTAAGTATCTGGTCCAAGTTGAAAAGAACCCTTGCATGACTAGTCTTTGACAACCATACTGATTAACAAGCTCATATTGGGTGACCCTCATATTATGTTGATTTATCAACATCAGTTTGAAAGGGAGAGCTGGTTTCAGCTGGCAGACTGGAGCAGCCATGACCCATTTTCAATCGACTGTTTGGTTTAAATCTGTTAACTTGGTCAATTTTGATACAATTTTTCCGGCCTTCTGAGCCTTCTTACTTGGACGGACAATACCCGGCATTATGGAATCTATCATGACAACAGGCACCTGTTCTTTATAACTGGCAGGGAACAGGTTAGGCTGGCCAGGGTTCAACTCCTGCTCAACCCTTTGGGGTTCAGAGTAGCAATAATCTTTATCTGTTCCAAAAATTATCTCAATCACTAAAACAAATCAGTTTCATTCATACAGCAAAGCTACTAAGTTCACTATGGCTTTTGAGAATAAAATGAACTTGGCCACTGAAGTGGAAAGCTTAATCCAACAACAATCCCCTATATCAACTTAAACAGACAGCAAAAACATCAAACATCAAAACAAATTAGTAAGGGTCTCATGCTGTTATCAGTATGTTCTAATTAAAATATACAAGATATAGATGAAAATTCCAATGTAATATTATGAGTGGCTGTTATTGGATGATAATTACCAAATAAATCAAATATATCAATATATATGGCTAAAAGGGCACATCTACACCCAAAAAACTATAAAGATTTTAAAGCCTGTGTGAAATTGACAGTAGGGGTGATAATCTTTGGGGTTACAATATTTAGAAGAATAAAAATTGCATCAAATGAATTTAAAGTTGAAGTTGTAAGTATACCAAGAGTACCGTGGAGCTCCAGCAGGTGAGGGAGGATTCAAAGCAGGTACTGGTATGGCTCACCAGATGATGGGACCTAACTTTATCAGGTAGGAAAGGGCCTTCCCAGACACAGCCCAAGGTCCAGCCGCTGGCAAGGCAGAGTCAATCAATCCCGTGAGCGCCAGGTAAAGCACTCCCAGGAATTGACTACTCTGGCCAGTGGCATCAGAAGTGGAGGGATGAGATGGTTGGTTTGGGTGTCAGGGGCAGTTCAATGAGGACCAAGTAGGCAGCAGGATTGTTGTACTTCCCATTGAAGATCAAGGGGTAGATGGTGATTGCTTTGCTGTCTCAGATAATCTGGTAGGGTTCCTTGGGTGTGTTTGGGCAGGTTTACCACTGCAAGTCTTCCAATGTACAGGGTTTGTGATCAGGATTGACGGGATACTCAGTGAAATGCACAGGGCCAAATGGAGCGTTGGGTGGACAGTAGTAGTCAAAGGCTTTGGTTTTTTCAACTGTAGTCTGACTATCTATCCCAGTGGATGGGTACTGACGCTTGGGTGTATGCAGATGGAAGAGTATCAAAAATAGGTATGGAAACAGATTGGTGAACCAAAGGTTCATAACAACTTTATTTGTTAAGGATGACAATACAGAACTTTTTCAAGTGCTTCTGATTTATATACTTACTCACATGCAGGTTCCTCTGGGCATTCTTCTGGTGCTATCTATGTGGCAAGGCTTGGCATCTCAGGTTCTGCTGTTTGGTTGGCTGCTTCACGGTCATTTTTGGGGTTTTCAGGAACAGTTGTTTGGCTTTTTGGTGGTTCATCTTGGCTTGGCTGGCCATTAATTCTGGCAGGTTTGGCTTCTGGGGTTATGGGGTTTTTCCCAATTTGATCAACATTTTTGGACTAGCTTGACAGGCTCTCCTGAGCCCAAAGAACTTGATTAAAAATGGTGTCCTCAAAGGGGACCCCAAATTACTTAATGGAGGGTGGGCTTGAACTGTGTTTACTGGGCAGCTAAAATAGCCTGCCCAGGCCCAGCCAAACCCACCAAGGCTTGGGCATAGCTTTTGGGGCCCAAAACAGGCCCCTCAGCTGCCACCAGGGCAGGAATGATTCCTGCACCTGGATTTGCCTTGAAAAGCAAAAATCCAGGTGTGGGCAAATCTCCCCGCCCGCTAGCTCTGCCTGATGGCTAGAAGCGGGTTTGATTCCCGCCCGGGGCTTTGAAACTGTTACTTTTGTAACACTATCTCCTTCTAAACCAGACTTGGCTTTCTACTTCTCCCAATATTGGCAGACAGCATCAGCTGCGTTGGTAAGGTTGTCAGCTGGTTCCCAGGTGCTTTCCTTGGACGGGTATCCTAGCCATTTGACGTAGTACTGTGGCTTACGGTAGTGGGTACGGTTGCTATGTATATACTCTACTTCATGTTCAAGGGATCTTCCTACCAGGATGGGCGGAGGGGAAGTCTTCAGTTTATGGTAGGGTAAGGACGTTCTGTCCTTTTTGAACAGCAAGGATCAATGGAATATTTCATGTATTTTCCAGGTGTCAGGTAACTTCAGACGGTAAGCTACTTTGCCTACTTGGCCTGTGATCTGGTAGGGGCTGCTTCTTCAATGAGCTAGCTTCCAGCATGGGACATTTAGGGGTATGTTCCTTGAGTCTAGATAGACCTCATCCCCAATCTCTATTGGCTTTCCAGAGGTGCAATTTCTATCAGCAAAGGCTTTGTAAGTCTGTACTGCGCGGGTTAGGTTTTGGGAGCAGGTCATCTGGGTTTTGTAGATGTGTTTCATCCAGGCTCTACCTGCTTTGTTAGACTCCTGGTTTTCAATCTTGGGGTCCCACATGGGTTCAAATCCGTAATTGGCTTTGAAGGGGGACATCCTGGTGGACGCATGATCTTTGCTATTGTACGTGTATTGGGCTGTGGATAATAGGTCTGCTCATTTGTCTTGATTGGCATTTGCATAGCATCAGAGGTACTGTTTCAAAATCTGGTTTACCCGTTTGGTTTGGCCGTTGATCTGGGGGTGATAGGAAGTGGACACACATCTTTTGATTCCTAGGTCTTTCATCACTTGCGCCCAATAATGAGATGTGAACTGTGGTCCTTGGTCTGTCACTATTTCCTCTGGGGTTCAGTGTTGGGTGAGTATTTGGTCATGAAAGTGTCAGGCGGTTTCAGCGGCAGTGCAACGGGTAGTGGAGAGGACAAAGTAGGCCATTTTGGTGAAATGATCAGCCATCACTAGAATTATGTTGTAGTCTTTGGAGGGTGGAAGTTCAACTATGTAATCCATGGATACCAATTTCCAGGGGCCTGAAGGGATGTCTAGGGGGTGGAGGAGGCCTTCTGGCTTAGAGCGTCTTGTTTTGGTGCGCTTGCATGTTGCACAGCCCTCAATGTAGTTGATAACATCTGTGTCTATCTTGGGCCACAAGTAATTCCTTTTGATGCTTTGAAGGGTTTTGTGGCGGCCCAGGTGGCTGGCTATTTCCAAGTTGTGATAGTTCTTTAGTACAGAAATCCAAGTTAATCCTTCTGGTACATGGATTCTTTCTTGGAACAATAGGGTGGTTTCTTTTAGTGAGTAACCTCTTTTGTACAGGGGGCTTCTAGTTGTGTTGAGAGTTCTGAGACCATAGTCTTAGCAGCAGGGTCCTTTGCCTGGGCTTCTAATACGTCCAATTTCTTAGCAACAATTTTCAGGTAGTTTAGCTGTATTCTTCCACTGGTTGTATCCAACAGGGTATGGGTGTTGTGATCTCTCAACTCGGTAGAGGATGGGTCAGGTTGGCTCTTCTAATTAGGGCATCTGGGACAATGTTTACTTTGCTGGGTTTATAGTCAATTTCTAGTATGTAGTCTGCCAGTTCTAGGGCCCATCTTGCTTGTTGTTGGTTAAGCTGATGTGGTTTGAAGAAGTAAACCAAGTTTTTATGATCTGTTAGGACCTTTACTGGGTGCTCAGCGCCGCATAGGTATCTATGCCAGTGCTTCAGGGTCTTCATTATAGCTAGCATTTCTTTATTGTATATAAGATAATTTCCTTCAGCAGGGATCATCTTTTTGGAGTAATATGCTACAGGATGTAGCATACCATCCCCTCCTTACTGAAGAAGCACCCCTCCCAGGGCAAAGTTGGAAGTGTTGGTTTCCAGGATGAACGGCTTTGTGTGGTCAGGCATGACCAACACAGGCGCAGAGGTGAAGGTTAACTTCAGGGCTTCAAAGGCAACAATACAGTTGGGGATCTACTCAAACTGGACTTTGTTTGAGCAAAGGCGGATCAGGGGCAGAGTAATCTGAGAAATTCTTTTGATGAAATCTCTACAGTAGTTTGCTAGCCCCAGGAAACTCCTAACATCTTTCCAGCAGGTAGGGGTGGGCCAAGCTGTAACCGCGTCCACTTTATCTTGGGCCATGGCAAATCCACCAGTTTGTACTATGTAGCCTAAGAATTCTACCTTGGGTTGGAAGAACCCACACTTCTTGAGTTTGACATGAAGGTTGGCTGCTGCTAGTTTCTCCAATATGAGGTCTAGGTGGCAGAGGCGGTCTTCATGTGTTTTGCTATATATCAGAATGTTGTCAAGATATGCCATGCAAAATTGGTCAAGGTATTCTCCAAGGACCAATTTAATCATCCTCTGGAAAGTGCTAGGGGTGTTGCATAGCCCAAAAGGCATGACCAGGTATTCATAGAGTCCATATCAAGTTTTGAAAGCTGTTTTATATTCATTGCCTTCTTTGATTAAGATTTGGTTAAAAGCGTCTTGGAGGTCAATCTTAGAGTATACTTGTGCTCCAGTCAAGACATCACATAGGTCATTGGCATTAGGTATGGGGTATTGGTTTTTTACTTTGATTTTGTTCAGCTTTTGGTAGTTTACACAAGGTCTTGTTCCCCCATCTTTCTTCCCAACAAATAGTAAGGGGGAAGAGCATGGGGCCTTTGAGACTTGGATAAATCCTTTATTGGTCATGTCTTTAATGTAAGCTTTCAAGGCCACCTGTTCTTTGTGGTTGCAACTATAGATGGGGCTGTGGCTGGGTTGCGTATCAGGGAGTAAGTCAATGGCGTGGTTGTAGATAGAGTGTTCAGGTAGTTGAGTTACTGCCTCTTTGCTGAAGACACTGGCCCATTTCTTGAGGGCTGAGGGCAGCTTCCCTGAGCAAGGGTCCAATTGCAAGGTCATGAGTTTGGTGGGGGGTACTATGTGTGGGCTCAACTGAATGGGTATAGTGTTGGGGTTAGGTCCCTTTCCCAGGGTTACGGTTTGGTCACAATAGTTCAGGATTGCACCATGCTTGTCAGCCCAGAAGTCTCCAAGTATCAATGGGTGGGGTTATTCTTTCAACAAGATAACAGACAAGGGGTAGGTTTTTTGCCCAATCTTCAGCTTGAGGTATTGGTTACATTCTTGGCCAATGTCAGTTGAACCATTTCCCATAGTGACTTGGAATTGAGTATCTGAGGGGGTGAGTCCCAGCTTGGATGCTAATGTGGGGTTGATGAAACTTTCATCAGCCCCTGTGTCTAAGAAAGCCTTTTCATGAAATACTTTATCTTCCACTTCTAGGGTCACTATGATATACTTATAAGACTGAGAGGTAGTGTTTAATTGGGCAAGGGAGCCTGAAGTTTGGTTTCTTCTGGGACAGGCCCTGGTCTGGTGCCCTTCTTCATGGCAGTGGAAACACAACCCGTCTCTGCAATGTTGTTGCAACTCCTCAGGTGTCATTGCTGGTCTGGCTGCAGTGGGGCTTCTGACCATCCGGGATCCATGGGGGGCAGCGCCATGGGTTTCTTGGTTTAAGCTTAGTCCTTGGCAGAGCACAATCAGTTCTTCTAACCCAATTGTGGGGGGTGGTGCTTGAGGAGGTCCTTTAACCCTGGGTTTACGCCTTTTCTGAATAGGATGGCAACTAATTCATTGTCCAGTATAGCATGGGTCTGTAGGTTGGTGAACTCTTCTACATAGGTCTGAAGTGAGCAGCTGTTTTTCTTGAATTCTAGCAGGGTCATGAAGGCAAAGTGACAGGTATTATGGTCCTCTCCTGTGGCCATTAGTTCAGCCTCAAATCAAGCATAATCTAAGCAAAACTCTATGTTGTTGGCAGTGGCTTTGCTAAACCAGTCCAGGGCGTCCCCTGTTAGCATGGATGCTACTCCCAAGACTTTTACTGTGTTGTTAGGATAGGCGGCGGCATTGGCTAGGAATTGCAGTTGTAGTACCGGCATAGCTCTTCTAGCTTCCTCTAGGCTGAGCTTGCCCATCTGGGGCATGGTCACATTGGAGGTGGTTTGGTTTACAATGACATTCTGTACTTGGGAGGAGGTTGCTGTGGTCGGGTCTTTGCTCTCTGGAGCATCCTTAGAATCATCCAAGGTCCAGGTTTTTCTCTTCCACATGGAGGAGATTCAGTATGATAGCCAAAAATAACAGTAATAAGTGATAATCATAAAAACAAACATACAAGTAGCCCCAAGTGTTAATAACATCTTGGGGCCCAGGTTACCGAGTTTGGGGTAGATTTTCATAATGTCAGGATACCAAGAGTACCGTGGAGCTCCAGCAGGTGAGGGAGGAGTCAAAGCAGGTACTGGCATGGCCCACCAGATGATGAGACCTAACTTTACCAGGTAGGAAAGGGCCTTCCCAGCCACAGCCCAAGGTCCAGCTGCTGGAAAGGCAGAGTCAATCAATCCCATGAGCGCCAGGTAAAGCACTCCCAGGAATTGACTACTCTGGCCAGTGGCATCAGAAGTGGGGGGATGAGATGGTTAGTTTGGGTGTCGGGGGTGGTTCCATGGGGACCAAGTAGGAAGCAGGATTGATGTACTTTCCGCTGAAGATCAAGGGGTAGATGGTGATTGCTTTGCCGTCACAGACAATTTGGTAGGGTTCCTTGGGTATGTTCGGGTGGGTGTACCACTGCAAGTCTTCTAATGTCCAGGGTTTGTGATCAAGATTGGTGGGATACTCAGTGAAATGCACAGGGCCAAATGGAGCGTTGAGTGGACAGTAGTATTCAAAGGCTTTGGTTTTGTCAACTGGAGTCTGACTATCTATCCCAGTGGATGGGTACTGATACTTGGGTGTATGCAGATGAAGAATATCAAAAATAGGTATGGAAACAGATTGGTGAACCAAAGGTTCATAACAACTTTATTTGTTAAGGATGACAATGCAGAATTTTTTCAAGTGCTTCTGATTTATATACTTACTCACATGCAGGTGCCTCTGGGCATTCTTCTGGTACTATCTGTGTGGCAAGGCTTGACATCTCAGGTTCTGCTGTTTGGTTGTCTGCTTCATGATCATTTTTGGGGTTTTCAGGAACAGTTGTTTGGCTTTTGGTGGTCCATCTTGGCTTGTCTGGCCATTGATTCTGGCAGGTTTGGCTTCTGGGGTTATCGGGGTTTTCCCAATTTGATCACCATTTTTGGACTAGCTTGATAGGCTCTCCTGAGCCCAAAGAACTTGATTAAAAAGAGGTCCCCAATTGGGGACCCCAAATTACTTAATGGAGGGTGGGCTTGAACTGGGTTTACTTGGCAACTAAAATAGCCTGCCCAGGCCCAGCCAAACCCACCAAGGCTTAGGCGTAGCTTTTGGGGCCCAAAACGGGCCCCTCAGCTACCACCAGGGCGGGAATGATTCCTGCACCTGGATTTGCTTTGAAAAGCAAAAATCCAGGTGCAGGCAAATCTCCCCTGCCCGCTAGCCCTGCCTGGTGGCTAGGAGCAGGTTCGATTCCCACCCAGGGCTTCAAAACTGTTACTTTTGTAACAGAAGTGGTCTAATTTTTATTTTTTGAATTCTATTATATACCAAAATGGATCCATCACAACAACAGAACAGCAGAGCTGAATGGGTACCCTGTGTATGTGGTCACTTGTGTGGGTCAAAGAAAAGAGTGGATTTACTCCAGGAATTGGAAGATGGGAGTAGCTCTGAGTCAGGGAGTGAAACCCAAGCCACACATATGCCGCAACAAGCCCAGGGCATCCAGACTTGAAGAAAGGGTGGTATTGACCCCAAAGTTCCAAAGCTTTCCAGGAAGACCACTAAAGCCACCATCACTATCACAAATGACAAACTCTTGCTAACTATGCTTATGGGAAACCCTCAACTACAGGATTCAAACCCCAAAACCCTGCGGGCTGCCAGCCCGCAGTTTTCAGAACTCAAACCAGAGCAGGATTTGACTTCAGGAAATCTCCTGAGTTTGGATGAACAATAATTACTTGCATTGAGGCCTCCCACACCAAAGGTTCCTGTTAACCCAACCAATGAGAGCACAGGCCAAGCTAAGGATCCTGAAAAAACTTGGGCCACTGCAGCAGGAGAAGCAAAGAAACTTCCTGTGGAATGTGGGTCACCCAAGGATGACCCACCCTGCAACCTAAAAGGGAAATTTGAGTCTTCTCAGTTCAAGCCATCCAATGAAATATCTCCTGCAATAGATGCCACCAAGGGCTGCAAACCCCTGGTAGACGGTATCACCAGGCCTGAAGGAAATTGTAAAAAAATTTCCATGGCAGATGGGTATACTTATACCCCAGGCCGCCTGGAAGTTGCCCATTGCCATTCTTACAATAAAGTGACATGAACCTTTGGTTCAACCAGGTTATTTCATATTTGATTTTAGTTCTATTTTATTTGCAGACTACCTCCTGCAGTTCTGTACCTCACACCCAACAACCCCCAAGAAACAGTGGACCAACTGACTGAACTATATTGTCCACCAGGAGCTCTCTTTGGCCCAATAAATTTCACAGAATACCCACCCAACTTGGTGTATTCAGAATTCACCCTAGAAGAAATCCTAATCTATGACCCAGAAGCCAGAACTAAAGATACCAAAATCATTAGTAGAAAAGTAACTTGGGTCAACATACCTCCACTGCTGTTCTGCGGCAAGTACAACTACCTGCTTGCCTATCTAGTTCCAATGATACCACATTTCACCTTGCGGCCTGACTGCCCACAGGAATCTGTTGCAACCAATGAATCCATTTCCACGGAGATATTTGAGGTGATGTACATCACCTTCAACAGCCTGATTGATTCAATGGTGCCTGCTAGTTGACCCTGGGCTCTTCTGGGCAAACTGTTATCTTATATTGTAAAGTTAGCTCCATTCTTGTGGTGGGCCCTTCCTGCAGGGCCTGTGGGCCGTCTGCCTGTAAGTTCTCAAGACCCCTCACAGGCTGGATCCATGACAATCACTGAGAAAGTTTCCTTGGTGTACAAACCTGTATACTGCCAAGATGGTATTTCTGCCAGTCTTATAGAGAGTGTAAAACCTGTTCTGGATATCACATATGAGTCTTATGTGATGATGAAAGGAAAGATAACAACAAAGAGTCACCATATCATTGAACTATAAATAAAAAGGAGGTGCTTAAAAAAGTCACCATGCTTTGTAGTCAAGTGCTTATGCCTAGTGTCTTGGTTGAACCCAATGAGTTGTTGCCTACCTACAAAAAACTCAATCATGCGGCAATCTCCAACTCCAAGTGTGAAGCCCTTGTCAAACTTACCACAGACACTTGGAATTACAAGAAAGTGGAAGCAACCATTGGTGTATTGAAAATTCAGTGCACCAGCGGTATAGCACTTACTAAAACCCAGTAGAATTCTCTTTATGGAGAAACCCAAGAACAAGTCAACTGTCCTGAAAAGGGGGCACATCTGGGCAATAAAACTGCGGATTACCAGAATTTGCCATCTTGAAATGAAAAAATGTGGGACATGATCAGATCTATTTTTGGAATTGAGGCCCTGTTTTATTATTCTTACCATGCAGTATGCAGTCTACACCTATTATGAAAGCAACTTGGGGCCTCCCCCACTCCTGAAACAGCCTGTCCAACCTTGAGACCGGCCGCAAAATTGCTGAGCTGCATGCTGGGCTTAAAAAATGGTAGCAGTAGGACTGTTACATACCCAGATCACCTTCCACATGGTTCATGGCAATGCATCCATAAGATGTGGTAACCTTGGCTATATGAAGGAAAAGTGGGAACTCAAAGGCAAGAATCTGAAGGTGGCTAAGCCGACTCTTTTTAAATTTTTGAAGTAGGGTCTCCTAATAAATGAATCACTTTTTTGATTTTTTCAGTTGAGAGAATGGATTGGGGTAGTTTATGTTTGTGCATCAATTTTTATCCCAGATAAAAATTTTAACCTGATTTCTAAATTTAAAGAGAGTTGACTTGGCCACTTTTGGATCCTCATCTTTGAGCTCCCGTCTTTTCATCCATACAGTTGAGTTTATCACAGTTGCCATGCATCCAGGTACATTCCCAAGGGTAATAAAGATCTAGTGTCCTAGTGTACATTAGTATGCTTTACAGCATATCCCATTGACAAGGTGCTGCTGTGAGGAAGCAAGAAATAGAGAAGAAAAGATAATTTTATTGAATAATAGACAGTAGCCTTATAAGGCAACCATGAGACATAAAAGAGATACCTTTATTTCCAGATGCCCAAGAGAGGTGCTGAAGGGCATCATGAAAGTAAGACAAGTTGAAAAGGGTAGTAATCTACCCAATCACCATTTTTGGATCACCAGATTTGCTAACTTTGATACATGATTAAGACACAGGATAGAGACTTTGATCTGAACCTGGCATCCTTCTCACATACGACATTGTCATTGGTTGTGGGACATATAACATGTGCAGATGGATTTAAAGTTGTAATAAATGGCTTATATTCTTTATCAAATGCCCTGAGACATGAAATGACAGCTCTGAAGCCCAGTGAGGAAGCAATGTGACAACTGGATAGATAGTGAAAGTTCATGAAGCCTCATTATTTTCAAGAGCTTTGATCTGAATCACTTTAGTAGTGGCCTTGAGTATGACTTCTAGAGTAGATTTATGCTGGTATATCTGGCTTGAGATGTGGGAGGTGGTTGCTGGCGGTAATGCCTTGAGAGGACTGTGACTTGGGGTTGATGCTACTATTCTCAGTGATTATTCTTTTCTTGACCCCCTGGGGAATTCTATTGGAGGAGGTGTGCTATGTCTTGTTGCAGGAGCTGGGGGGGTGCTGTGCTGTCTGGTTATAAAAAATAAAACACAAGTTAATATTTTTAATCTTTTTATGATATTCCTCTTGTTTTTATGTTGTCTACCCTGTGTTTATCCTTTAATAGAGCTATGATTTCTATTTTTGTGATTTGGAGGAAGAAAATTTTACTTCAGCCTACTTTGAACAAGTTTACACTCTCCTTGATTTTCATATCCAGGCATGGCTACCAAAATTGAAATTTTCATTTGATTTTAATCATATTAGAGTTTCTTAATTTGGTTTGGGGGTTCATACTTACTTCCTGTCTATTCATTTCATATTTTGGTGCTTGCAGCTGATTTTTGGATTTACTAGGGGCTTTCATCTGTGATTTGAAATCTGGCTCTTGGATTTGACATTCCTGCAATTCCAAAAAAACATAGTAAACTTACTAAAGAGGGTGGATGGCTTTGAAAATTCATTCATGGTCCCAGTTGATCAATTTCATCCATTTAAAATATGGAGCCAGGACTTGAAATTTGCAAAGTGTCAATAAGATCCCACAGTTTGAAACATTAAATGAAATGCTGAGAAGTTGATTTAATTAAAAAATGACAAATTGGAATTGTGGTTTGAAGTTTGGGTGAAGGATCTGATAGTCCCACATTTTGCCTAACAGGCTCTAAATCTACAGTGTATAAAATCAAATACACTATTGTTTGGAGATATTGTTGGAACAGCGGGGCTGACCCCTGGCAAAGTTCTGCACAGGAGACCATGTGCTACTCAAACTGACTTCACATCCCTTGAAGCCAAATGCAGAAGCCAGCTTGAGCTATCAAACAAGGAAACATGAATCAATGGCAATCTTGACCCAGTGGACAACTCAATCTAGCACTTGACTCATTACCAGGATCAAGCCACCCCCTGCTCAATCTTGTTCCTCTTAATGATCCGCAAATACTATATAATCTCCTATAACTTAAATAAAGATATCTAGTTTCCAATTATCTTTCCCCTTGTAGCTATGCTAATACAGCACAGTTACAGCAATATTGCTTCGGTAAAATTTATTAGGCAAATGTATGGAAATTGGGCTAGCAGCTGAAGGCGTTGAGCCATGACAGTTGATTGGTAGCATGGTATCTCTTTGGCCCAACATGTATGGCAACTCTTAAGCAGGCTGATAATTGGACTGTGTGGTTTAATAGTGCAGCAAGTAAATTATCTTAGTTTTTATAATGAGTGGTTGTCCAGGGAATAAGATGTTTATTAATCAGATCCTGATTAAGTGGTTCTTTGATGCAAGGTTAGATTTATAGATGGTGGGATGTGAATTCAGGCCGGAGTGGTTCGGTTGAAGGCGACTCTGGGAAATCTAGATGATTGGATGTATTTTTTCAATTAGGTTTGGATCTGCAATCAGATGGTTCTGTAATGGATTTATTGGTTGAAAGTGAAATCGAGAAGTTAAGCCAATTGGTTTTGGAAATAAAGAAGTATTTAAAGCTGGTTTCAAGGGGTGATATGAGCTAAGCCATAGCATGGGCTAGTGGCAGTATTATAAGTGAATGGATGGTCTGCTTACAATGGCTTGTAGGTTAGATCAATATATGAGGTCCATTAGTGGCGTAATAAACGCTAATTGGCTTTAGAACAAGTCCTGGTGGCACTTAAAGCCACAACAATAGATATTTATTCCGTGTGTTTAAGACTTATTGAATAGCCAAGTTGTGCTGGGGCCACCAATAGGTGGAGTTTAGAGGGGTGCCACAGGACATTTGGTTTAAACACAGGAAGCACACATGCTGGACACAAATGAGAATCAAGCAAGCCCGGCTTCTACTTGTACTCGTACTCCTATGCGCACTGTGCATGGGTAACGATGTAGCCAGCGAGTTAAAGACGTCTATCGAGCATCTTAAAAATGGTCAGCTCTACAGCCCACAGATCACCCTGAACCCGACTGCTCGTATAGCCATTGGTGTTGGTCTGATTGTTGTGGGGGCGGTGTTTATGTTCCTTGGCAAGTTTCTTCTCAAAGTCATCTTTTTCTTTGCAGGGGCCGGCCTTATGGGGGGGTTGACTTACATGGCAGCAGATATAATTGTAAAAATCCCCCACGACGACCCTTTCCCTCTGAAGGTGCTTATTCCCGTGGTGATTACAGCTGTGATTGGCGGGCTCATCGCCATCTTCTTTATTAAGCTAGGGATCGTGCTGCTGGGTGGCTTCTTGGGAGCGTCATTAGCAATGCTGCTGATCCGGACCAGGGTCGTCCAGGGCAAGGAACTCAGCATGGGTGTGGCTGCAGGGCTTGTGATTGTGTGCTGCATCCTGGCGTACGTGTTCTCTGGGCTCATCATCATTCTGGCTACCTCTTTTGGCGGAGCGCTTATGTTCATCGTGGGGGTTGATTTCTTCGCCCAGACCGGGTTTGCTGACTTTGTCACAAAGTATGAGTTTATCAACAATCTCAACCCAGTCGATAAGTGGATCTGGGTCATGATTGGGTCAGTCATTTTCCTCACTATCCTTAGTATTTTTGCCCAGTTTAAGTTTTCCAAGAAGGATTAGCACTAATAAAGCCCACTATTTCCTAGTTGGGTTTATTATCATTGACAGCAGCTAAATACATGAATTTATTTTCCTACAAAGCATATCATTCGAAACTGGCATTGAAGTGAGTTCATTTGCACTTTCAAGGTCAATTATACATGTTGTTTTTTCAACTTTAAAGCCATTGATTCTAAATGTGGACAAATCGGCCATGAGTTTTTATCGAATACTTATTATTCCCAGATCAGTAAAATTAAAATCCCTAACTTTAATATAAAGCGATTCAAAAGTGAGCTTTAGTTTAGTGTTTATATTCGAAGTGGAGATCGAGCCAGTTGATTAGATATGAAGAAATATGCCAATTCAGGATTGAGATATTGGCACCAACTAACTTCTTTAAATCAAGCCTTTTTATTATACAGTTCTATCTAATTTAGATGTCTTCAAACAAGAGAAGCTGCCTGATTTCACTAGCTAGTGATGATAATAATTCATCCATTCTACTAAAATATATAGATTGTGAGGGTCTAAAATAGATTTGCAAAAACAATCCAATTTATTATAATAGGAGGCTAACAATCAAAAGCTAGACCAAGCACCCCCTCAACCCCTATGCACTGTTGGTTATGGCTCACCAATTATAATTTTCCCAGATAAAAACAATATTGAAATTAACTTTACACTAAGCAATATAATGATGGGGAGCCCAACTGAGGGCTAGTTGGACCGTTTACTTTTTCGAGCTAACCAGGATTTGCTGGACCATCAACCTCCTATTATCAAAAATCCAAGAGTTTCTTAAAGCCCATTCTATACTCTCAAGCTGAGTAGCTTTTTTGAAATATATCATTCATGGTAGCCACAAGATAGTGGGGCAATACAATTTCATATATAGTTATTTAAGTTGGATAATCAGCACTAGAATACAATTTTCAACCTTAGAGATCCACCTCCTTTAAAGCCATGTGTGGGGTTTGCATTTTCTTCTGCTTAAAAGCTATGTAGCCAGTAAACCTAAGTCCAAACCCTAACAGGCCAGTCAAGAACTCAACTTGTTGCCTAATTAGGGCAATGACCAATATCACCCACCTAGTGATAGAACCATCCTTTGTCAAAAGTATTTACCCACCAAAGATGTCCTTATGATATCATTTCTTTATTCACACAACTTAAACTGAAGATACTTTATTCTCAGAGCCACCCCCTGGTACTCTATCCTAGGGCTGTGTTGGATTTGAGACAAGTGGCTCCTTTTCTAAAAAGGAGCCACCGTCTCAAATCCAGAAAAGATTTTGAGAAAATCTTCTTTGAGAAGATTTTCTCAGAATTGACTCCACACCTATTTGTGAATGGGTGTTTTTTGCAGATTTTTTTAAATAAGAAATATGTATTTTTTTTCCATTTTAAAAAATTAAAAAATTAAATTTCAAATTCAAATTTATTGTTTCAAAAAACTTGTTTTACTTATTTAAATATATTCAGGCTTGTCCAGAAACCAGAAAGCCTTCCAAGGTCTTCTTTTTGTTGTAAATTTTGGATTTTCCTACATTGGGGGAATCTGAAAGAAGAATCTGGGGAAGAAAGCCGGGACAATTACAGCAAATGCTGTAATTGTCCCTTTTAGAGGCCAACACAGCCCTACTTTATCCTAAGGATTTAAAAACAGTTTTCTTTTTTAATAAATTAAGGCTTTCACAATCTATTTTTTCTCTTACATGCAACTGTTGGCTTAATCATATAAAAAGATAAAATAAAAAGAAACATATATGGCCTAATTGCTTTTATAAGACCAATGTATACAATTTTGCAACATTTTAAACAGCCCCAGAGCAACTATTCTATGCCAGGAATATTTCTGACACTTATAGTTGTGTAACCAACAAACTGTCACTCACCGTCAATGTGAAGGCGCCCACCACCACCAAGCAGACGTCCACTGTCACTGTGTGGGCCCCTGCTGCCACCAAGCAGATAAATACCACCACCATACAGAAGCTTGTCACAACCAAGCCATTGTTTACCATCAATGTGCAGGCACCAGCCGCCACTGAGCAGACGTCTGCTGCCACTGCCCAGGCCCCCATTGTCACCAAGCAGATACATCCCATCACCACACAGAAGCCTGCCACCACCAAGCTGTTGCCTGCTGCCAACACGCATACACTTGCTGCCATTGAGCAGATGCCCACTGCCACTGCACAGGCGCCCACCACTCTTGCCAGTCCCACCTGCAAGCCATCCTCAAACCAGACACCCATGAGCCAGCCACCTGCCAGCCTTTTTCCTCTCATGCCAGCAGGCCAGTCCTCATCCACTTCTTTGGAAAATAGCCAAATTAGGAAAACAGGAAAGGCAATTTTCCCAAAGCCAAACTTGGGAGGAACTGCTGCCTGATTTGGGAGCTTATCAAATGGGAAATGGACAGACAGGCTCTTCAACAATAAAAACTTTACACCAAATCCAGTAAATGTTATGGATACATGAAGAAGGCCCAACTTGCGCTATGCTAATGTGAACTGGGATCCAGCCAAACCTTCTCAATTGCCAGCCGCCTAAGCCAATCCAGAAAAGGGGATAACAGATGCAACTCAGACTCTTGGTTCCCCAATGCTATGCCTTCCAATAATCATGCCTTGCAGGTTCACTATTATAAATAAAGGCAAACCCCTCAATGATAGTTTGAGCTATCATTGAGTGAATATCCTCCTCAATATTATCACATTAAGCAATCCTTTACTCAGGCTAAGCAAGTAACCTTACTAAACTCATTACCCCTCCCCAAGTCAGAAGATGAACTACATCATCTTCAAAGCTCTCTTGACAGCTTACCTTGGGATAGGGGGCAACCAGCCAACCTATGCTCAGTTTGGTCCTGAACCACAGGGACCAAAAGGGATATTGTACAATGTGCTAACTCCCCTCAACTCAATGAATTTGAACCCGTGAGCACCTTTGGCATCATCTCAACCAACTTCCAACTTGGCTAATTATATGATCCCTGCAGTTACGCTACTGTTCCTTGCCGGCAGCTTTAGACAATGCAACATCCTTGCCAAAGCCTTCTTCCAGGCAATAAATCTCTATTCAATTGTCTACGTCTTGAATAGCTTTGAGCCACCTAACCTGCCATCTTATGTTACTAAAGTTCTACCCTCACTTCTTGGGTATTACATTATAAGAGCAGAAATAGGACAAGCTCACATAAACTTACAACCAGGATAGCTAATGGCCAAGCTTCATCCCTCTTTGATCAGTTGTAATTTCAAACCTGCTCAGGTTGAGCCTGTCTGCTGATTGAGTTTTAAAAACTGGTACCCATGCTCTCCAGTCAAGTAGTGGGAGAGCTCATCATAACTAATCAAGCGCAGAATGCAACACTGATCAAAGTTTATGCTGGCTAGCAGAACTGTTTGATGTGTTAAGAAATTGGAAATGGTACATTAGCCTTCACAGCTGTGAGGAGGAGCAAAAAACTCATCTTTAAAGGAACCAAAGTTGGTCTTAATGTAAACACACTTGGGGTGAGCTGGGGCAGGAGGATGTTTGATTAACCAATCTTGTCACAAGTGACAAACTCCTATTGACCATGCTTACTGGAAAGCCTCAACTACAGGATTTTAACCCTGACACCCTGCGGGCCGCCAGCCTACAGATTTTTGGGTTTGAATTAGAGCAGGATTTGACTTCAGAAAATCCTCTAAGGCTTGATGAGTCAAAATCATCCACATTGATGCTTCCCATGTTAAAAGTTCCTGTTAATTCAACCAATCAGCAGGCGGGCCTAGCCATAGACCCTGAAATAACTTGGGCCATCACAGAAGGGGAAACAAAGAAACTTCCTATAGAACGCAGGTCGCCCAGAGATGACCAATTTCATGACCCAATAAGAAAACTTGAGTATTCTCAGTTTGAACCAGCTAATGAAATAAATCCCGCAATAGATGCCACCAAGGACTGGAAAAACCTGGTAAACAGTAACACCTGGGCCATAGAAATTGGTAAAAGTTTTCCCATGACAGATGAGCATACTTATACCCTGGACTGCCAGGAAGTTGCCCATTGCCATTCTTGCAATAAAGTGACATGAACCTTTGTTTCAACCAGGTTATTTCATATTAGATATTAGCTCTATTTTATTTACAGTCTACCTCCCGCGGTTCTGCACCTCACACCCAATAACCCCAAGAAACCGCGGACCAGCTGCCCAATCTTTATTGTCCACCAGGAGCTCCCTACAACCCAGTACATTTCACCAAGTACCCCCCCCCACCCAGCATATTTGGAGTTCACCCTAGAGGAAATCCTAATCTATGATCCTGAGGCAAGAACTAGAGAGACCAAGACTGTTTACAGGGAAGGCCACAAAATCACTATACCTCCTCTGCTATTCCGCAACAAGTACAACCACCTTCCCGCACATTTGGTCCCAATGACTCTGCCTCTCACCTCAGATCTCAACTGCCTGCAAGAATCTGTTGCCGCCAATGAATCCACTTTCACCCAGATATTTGGAGTGATGTACATCACTCTTACTGGCTTGATAGATCCAATGGTACCTGCAAGCAGACCTTGGGCTCTCCTGGGCAAATTGTTATCTTATATTGTAAAGTTAGCTCCAATCTTGTGGTGGGCCCTCCCTGCTGGGCCTGCGGGCTGTCTGCCCACAAGTTCCCAGGAGCCCCCCACAGGCTGGATCCCTGACAAATCTTCTGTCATTTTGATGGAGAGTTTGATGGCAGAACTCATCTTTAAATGGGTTTTATGAGAGTTTTTTATTAGTTTAGCTTTACATATGCCTAACTTTTTCTTAAGATCTTTTTTTTGAAATTCCACAGGCCTTTTCCAGTAGTATAACTAAGATGTATTCTTTGCTTTATTTTTTATCAGAAGATGAAAGCAAGTTCAAAAAACAACATGAAATTTAACCCATATTAAGAACATCAAAGCTTCTCATCAACCCTAATGAATTTAAGCTGACAACAAAGTACACTTGTTTAAACCAATAAAAACATTATCTCTATTATTTTTTTGAATATATTTAAAATTTAATCCAGCATAAAGTGAAATTTTTTGCATTAAAAACTCCAAGATTTGATTTGATTTATTTTAATATTATTGATATAAGCTTAGATTCAACATTATATCTTTCAACACAAGCTTACAAATAGGTTTCAAATTACTATATTTCAGGCCCCAATTTAAAGCAGTTGTTGGCTATTAGGGTTGGGACAGGCACCAAAATCTACACAATTGGTTTGTGACTTTGTCAGTTGAGAAAAATTTGTTTTGTGACCTTCATGTCACATCAAAATTCATGCAGATTGGTTTTGTGTTTTTAGGGAACAGTACACAATTTCAACTACCACATTTTGTGCCCTGCTCCAAAAGTCACAAAACAAATCTGCATGAATTGTGATGTGACCAAGCACAATCTCATGTGGTTTTGTGTTGTATCCAATCATAAGTATACAAGCTATTACTTTTAGTTGAAGTAGATATTTATAAATATTTTGATTGATGTTTTAGTATAAATATCTAAAGCAAACTGTGGTATAATCAAATCTATTATTGTGAGGTAATGGTAAATAAAGCTTGAATAAATTCAATTTAAAAAATAAAGTCTCACAACTGAATTTCCTCTAATTTTACATCATGTGCTTGCACAAAATGACATCATCTGTTTCACCCTTGATAACCATTCTAATTTTACATCCTGTGCCCCTTCACAAAATGAAATCATCTGTTTCATCCATGAAAACTACCTTCCTTTTATATTTTGTGATCTACACAATGGAGTGAGGCACAAATTGTGACCTACTCCAAAAGTTGTGACACAAAATCACATGGATTATTTTGTGAACCAATCTAAAACATCCAAAAAATGGTTTTGTGACACTGTGTTTGCACAATTGCTGTTTCTGTCCCTTTCCTAGCGGCTATAGAGCAGCTTCCAAATTGATCTAGATAGATCAACGGCTTCAAGCCTCAAATAATCCAAACCATTAGGGGGTTGAGAATCATAACATAGGACCAACTTTTTCTGCTGAAAATTTGGCCAGCAATGTATTTTAGAAATTGGGTTTCAAAATTGAATCATCTCTAAAAAGCTTAACCAATCAAGAACCAGAATAGCCAGGTATCAACCCCTCAAAGAACTACTACTATTGCAGCCATGATCAACACCTTGCCTAGCAAATATCTCACAACACACAGGAGGTGCTCATAGAGTTGCCCCTTGAAGTATCTAATGGCATAGCCCCTCCCACCTTCAATGTCAATATATGAGCAATATCTCTAAATTAGGAGCACAGTCAATTTCAAATGTAGATAATTTGGTAAGTTATTTTAACTCAAACCATAATTAGATCACTTAAAACACCACCTCCTTACAAATTGGTGGCTCTATTTTACAGTATAATAGCACTGAACTCCCAATAAATTTATTATCTTACTCTTACTCTCTGTTTGTTTCTTTCTGGACAATTGTCTTCCCCAATCTAAATACTGACCTATAATTAGTTCATTTGGAATATTGGTAGCAGCAGTAGGTTTGATTTACAACCTATATTTAATAAAATTTCTCCCAGATAAGATAAAGTGCTGGCCATATGGCCATCTACAATCAAAAAGCTTCCTAATCATCCTCAAGTGGGAAATCCCAGAGAGCTATGTTATCTATCAAGACCAACCTTTATTGACCAGTATTTAAAATTGATGCTGCCTAGGACAGTGTGACATCAGCGCCACCCTGCACCAGTCAGACCTCTCTCAATAGATGTTAAACCTACAGTTGGAACCATTCACTGGCGGTGTAGAGGGGGCTGACATAGTAAGCTGGCTATAATCCACAGAACCCTTAAATATTTATCAGTTACCAGATCTCGTGTGGGTTTCTATGGTGTCAGGACGCCTCACTGAGCCTGCCATTGTATGGTTCACTACCTGGGCCAGTCAAGGATTCAAAGTCACCTGGGTGATGTTCAGGGATACTGCTAAGTCCTGCTACAGCAAGAATTTATCACCCATCATTACAGGAACACTCCTGCTTACCATCAAGAAAACTAAAAGCATTCTAAGTATCTTAATACCCCACCAGAAGCCATTATCAACAGAAATACAATGCTCCTAACCCTCATCATCAAGAGGCTAAAACCCTATATCTTTAACTGGGTGCCTGTGGGGCACTGTACTTCCATTGGCAACTGTTATAAGGCCATCATAGAGATAGGCAACCAAGCTATGATGGGCTTCCAAAGATTCAGTAATGTGCTCCCTCAACCTTGCCCTGCCTCTGGTAGCGTCCTCAGGCAAGTAGAATTCTACTTGCCCCACCAGCAAGATAATTGTCATGTTTGGCTCCTAGGGACAACATCCAGGAGGGCACGTCAGGAAATATTTATAACAAAAGATTTGAGGTTCAAAGCTAACCTTGGGTTAGCCTTCAGGGCAAAATTAAGGACACATACCTTAATTTCCTGGAATACAAGATGATGAATTCCTTTTGGAAAACAGGAAAAGAAAAGGCTTGAAGAATATTAAAGCCAACACAAATATGGATAAAATTGTCTTTATTAGGAGAAATGATTCTACTTAAATAATAGACAAGGGCCAATGATCACTCATTAGGTAGAAGGAGTGGCAGAGGGGGTCATGTTGGGGTGAGGTCATACCAGGATCAGAAAAAGGCAGGTATGATATTCCGGAATGGATGGATATTGGATCAGTCCCATTTACAGAAGGCAAGGAATTTCCAAAGTCAAAAGCAAAACTGACCAAATCTTTGTACATATCACTATTTGAAGGCCATATCAAAATAGCATTAATGGCGCAATTTATAACAATAATGACAACAAGCACCCTCACAAGAGAGAGTTACAACTGCCACAGATTGAGGGTGCAGAAAAATCCTGGGAGCTCTAGGCATCAAAGGCTCTGCAGCCCCATCTAATTTTCAAACTCAATCTCTCCCTGCTAAAAACCCTGAAATTACACCCTGCACAAGGTTAAAACTCTGGGCATGGGCCAGGTACATAGCAACTACCCTGTCCTCTAAGCCAGCCATATAAAATAAAATCACTTGCTTGGATTACCCCTTTTCTTTTTGTGGAAATTCTCTTAAGCTCCAGGTAGACATAGGGCCAATTGAACCATCATCATCCAGGAAGTTTCTGATCCCTAACAGGTAGACTGGGTAAACAGCCAATTAAAAGAGTTGTGCATAGCAGACTCCTGCATAGTAGCCATCACCCATTAAACAGTACCTTTCTCAGTAAGAATGGGGAATGTTCAGGCTAGGCTCTCTGGGTCCATCATGAGCAGCTTCAGCCACATTGTAATTGCAGGCCTGGACTGGCTACACTACTGTTTTCTTTAAATTTACTGGGACACCCCTGTCATTACTCTCAGAAGGAACAGTGTTGGTGTTAAATCTATCCCATTGAGATAAACAAGCTATTACACCACATCACATCGGTATGTATTATCAAAGAGGTTCCTACAAGTTTAAAGGGGGCAAGTTGGACTTCAACTAATGTTCATTCAAGGTTATCAGGTCTGAACCTCCCCCCTCCCCCCTCTGAAAGACCCACCACCAGTTTTTTGGGAACTACTTGACAAGTTTAAGGATGCATTTAGGGTAGGACACACCATTTCAAAAACAGCATCTCAAAAAATGCCATCTCAAATTTAATTCAAGATGGCATTTTTTGCGTTAGTGATTTTGAATCACAAAAAAATAAAATAAACAATAAAATAGTTAAAATTTACATATACCTTTATAATGCAGCATCTCAAATTTACGCCATCTTGATTCTGTCACTTTGATTCAGATTAATTAAATCTTATTTTGCTAACTTTATTTACATATGAAATCACTTAGTGTGGGACGTGTTTACACCATCTCAACTTTACATCATTTTGAATTACGCCATTTACCTTAAACTAAAATAAGCTTATACCCAAACTAAAATAAATCCTGTTGTATAGTGCCAGAAGATGTTCCTATAGTATTAATCTAAGACACTTATAATAAGAAAAACCTAAATAGACATCACTATGATAGTCCTTCTAGTGATTGTCATTGCAGGGTAAAAAAACAGTTTTGTTATATGTAATTTATAACTTTATTATACATGGATACATTGATAAGGGTTCTCTTAATAAAAAATTTTAATAGTGATTTTAATATGGAAGGGGATTATTATGCCATTTCAATTTACGTCACTTTGAATTCCACTGAGTTTCATATCACCCAATTGATTCAATGCGCACAATGGATAGGGGAAAATAAGGGGAAATTACCTATGACGCCAGGCTACACTATATTGATACCCCCACCACAATTCTTGCTTTCCACTTTTCAAAAGTACATATTCATGCCAACTACCATATTAATAAAAAATGTAAGAAAACATATGAAACTTTGAAAATATATATTTTGATCTCCTCTAAACAACTGGGTACTTTTTTAACCCCAGTTGTATAAGCTAGTTTTTGAGAAATTCAAGTTTTACTCTTTGGCCTGGTTGAGGTAGCTCCACTGTAGATTTGTTAATTTAATATAAAAAATGGTCAAAAACACTATATTTTTGAGCTACAGCACCTCAATTACGTCACTTCAAAAACGCCATTTTGAAAGCAAGTTTTCAGTCAAAACTCAAAGTTTTGCCTACTTGTATTAATAATAAAAAAATATTTTTACAAGATAAAAAACATTGAAATTTTGATAGTATATACTTTTTAATTTCTTCTACAATTCTATGTAAAAAAATTAATACTTTTATATTAAAAATATTCTCATTTTTCTCTTTAAAAAAAACTCCCAAATTGCTCATATTTTGATACTAATTCACTTTTAGATGCCTCCCAAGTCAACTGCCAAAGCTGCGCCCAAGTCTCTAAGGCCTCAAAGTCCAAAATCACTCCATCCAAGGCCAAAAAGGCCAAGACAACCTCAAAGAAGCAGCCTTCTAAGGCCAAAGCTCCCTCCAAGACCCCAACTCCATCACCTGAACAAGAGGGAAATAGTCCTACCCCTCCCATTCTCCATTTGTTTACTCCCCCTCTGATCCTCAAGAGAAGTTATTCAACTTCAATTGCCATTATGACCCCACTTCAGAGCCTGAGGATGAAGAGGAGCAGGAGCCTGAGCCTGGTGCTCCTGCAGATGAGCCAATTGAGCTCTGGGATCTTAAATTCATCCACAATGTATGCAACCAAAATGGCACCTTTTCTGTGCCAACAACATACCCTATCAGCTATTCAATTATGACAAAGAAAGGGGGTGTCGTCTTTGTCTACAAGGGCTACAGCTTCAGCTGTAATGATGAGAAGAAGATCATCCACCAACATCACTTCAAATGTGATAACATTGGCTGCCCAGCAAGGCTCACAACTTATGGGTTCACCAGATTTAAGGCCCTTACTGTTAACCACAACTGCACCAAGCCTTTTGGCCCTCTCTATCAACTTATCCACTGGTTTCTTTGCCAGGTGATCCCAACCACAAAGGATCAAACTGCAGCTGAGGTTGTCAAAAATGCTCTCCTTAATTTAAATGATACCCAACTAGCAACTGTTGGTGGCACCTCAAAATTACAGAGATATTTTACTGATCAGAGATATGCTCTGAGCACTGAAGGCGTCAGTGCAAGCTCCATTGACCAATTGATCATTACTGAGGAGCAAAAACTATCTCACCATGAAGAGAGATTCCTCCTCCATGATGATGGTTGACATGTCCCAGAGCGTATCATCTGCTTTGCAACAAGCCAGGATCTGCGCAACCTCCTCAAGTGCAAGACCTGGCTTGCAGATGGAACTTTCTCAACCTGCTCAAAGCTCTTCAGCCAGCTTTGGAATATCCATGGGCAGTCTGAAATCTGGTTCTTCCCCTGGTCTTCTTTTTCCTCTCAAATAAGAAGCAGGAAACCTATGTCCAGGCACTCACAGTTTTAAAGGCTAAACTGGATGAAATCCTCCCAACAATTGAAGAGGAGCCCAAGGAGACTAGAGGGTGCAAGAAAAAATTCATCTCCCAAGAAGAAGACGCTTCCACCCCAACCAAGAAAAAGCCAGAAAGTCTTCCCTACCACAAATATATGGTAGTGGATTTCAAACAGGCTCAGGCAAATGCCTTTAATTGTGTCTTTAAGAGCTCCCCTCAGGAATGCTACTTCCACTTCAGGTAGGCACTCTAATGCCGCCTCCAAAAGTGCTCTGACCTCCATGAGCTAGTCTACACTAAAGGCACCAAAGAAGCAAAGGACGTTTTTAATTGCTTTGCTGCCCTTGCCCTTGTGCAAAAGGAGGAGACCAATGCCTTTTATGATGCCCTCCTCCGCCATCCCTATATCCAGGCCAACCAGGCAGCCTTTGCTCCGTTCATTGAGTATTTTGAGACTCAATGGGTTGGCATCTTCCAAGGAGCACGCCACATTAGAAAAGGCAGTGACTCAATCACCTGGAACTGCTTCAGGCAGGTCAAAGACAGCCTCATCAAGACCACCTCTTCCCTTGAAGGGTGGCATGGCCAATTTGCAACTAGGGTCAGGGTTCATAAGCCCAAATTCAATAAGATCATGGTCCACCTCAAACCCCAATAAGCCATCTCTGCCCACCTCTTTAAGACTGGTATGAAGACCAAGGGTGATCCCCCCAAGATGACCAAAGCGGTGAAAAAGTACACTGAAATCAGCAAGGTTACTTGCCTACTATCCCAAGGATAGCAAGCTTGAGCATCTTCAAGCCATCTCAGTTGCTCTTTCCACTAATGTTTGAGCCTATTTCCAATAAATACTACTTTATCTTCTCTCTTCTTTCCTTTAATTTTATCATATTTTTAGTTTTATTTAGTATTTGGTACAATTCTATGCTTATTTTAAAGTATAGTTTGTAGTTAAAATAGATGAAAATAGTTGTTTTTGGGATTATTTTATCTTTTGGGCTTTACACAAATATGTTGCTACTAAGTAACCCCATTTTTATTGCAGATTTGGAATCCTGAGGTTTTTTAAGCCTAGAAATGTTTTTTTAATTTTTATTTTTGGGAATTTTTTGGGTAATTTTTGGATTTCAAAAAATCTAAAATTTTAAACCGTTTTTTCTTAGTCAAAATGCCGTAAATCAAAATGGTGTTTTTACTAATAAATTGAGATAGCAGAAAATCAAGATGGTGTATTTTGAGATGTCATTTTTTGAGATGTCATTTTCAAAATGACGTGTCCTACCTTTTAGCAAGACACTAGACCAATTGCCTCCACCTCAAGAAATCCAGCACACTGTGCAGTTACAAGGGTCTTTACCAAAAGCCTGTCCACTCCACTGTCTAACACCCAAGGAGGACATAACTCTCCATCAGCCCTGTGTGAACACTCTAGACAAGGGCTTTATCTTCCCCCTCTCCCTGTAAAGAGCTGCAGTATTTGTTGTGGTAAAAAGACAGTTCACTCCACTTTGTCACAGATCACTGCGCCCTAAACAAAGCCACTGTAAAGAATAAGTTCCCCCACTGTTAATCAATGGCCTGTTTGGTACACTTGCAGGTGCAAAAGGTTTTAGCAAGATTGATCCCACTGCAGGGTACATACAGGTTAGAATTGCCCCCAGGGATGAGGCAAAGACTGCCTTTTGAACACACCATGGGTTGCTTGAGAGCCAATTTGTGAATTTTGGCATGACTAGCACACCATCCACCTTTGCAACAATCATTAATGAGGCCTTCAAGGACCTGGTTGAGAAATGTGTTGTGGTCTACCCAGACAACATTATTGTATACATCCAGGACCAAGAAACACCTCCACTATCTCCATGCTGCCCTCAATACCCTTTGCAAACATTAGTTGAAGGCTAAGCCCTCCAAGTATGAGTCCCTACAATTAGAGTTGTTGTTCTTGGGGAATATTATCTCTTCTCAGGGAATAAACCCAAATCCAGCTAAAATAAAAGCAATCACTAGTAAGCCACCTCCCACTGATGTGGGCAGGTACACACCTTCCTGGGGATGATGATACACTTAAAAAATCATGTTCCTAACTGTAGAGGGTGTTTCACCTTCTTTACTGAGTTATTCAACGCTAAGCAGAGGCTTTAATGAGCTCCAGTTTGAGGACAGGCTTTCAAAAAGATTAAGCAGATGATGAAAACTGCACTTGCTCTCCAGTTTTCTAACTGAAACCACCAATATTCACCCAATACTGAGGCTTCTGACCATGTCATAGGGGGTGTAATGTGTGTGGAGATCAATGATGGGGTCTCCCTCCCAGTAATCTATGGATTGTAAAAGCTTACAACACCAAGCAACACTACCCAATCCATGATAAGGAACTATCCATGTGTCAGGGTAGCTTTCATAACGCCTGGTATTGCCTGTCTTAATTGCAAAGCCAGGAAGTCGGGAAAGCAGTTAACCAAAAGGACAGATTTAAATCCAACTGTTGATTGAACATGGGTCACTGCCACTCCAGTTTGTCAGCATGATTTGATCACCCAGTGAAAGTTGGCACTGATAAATAGACGTAATCCAAGGATTGCTTGATACCACCTTGTTTATCAGAATGGTCGACAAAAACTAATCACAAGGGTTTTTTGTGTGCTGGACAAGGTACTCTTTGGATAATGAAACAGAATAGAAGCATAGATCCAGGTGGTATTGCTGATTCAATCCTTTTGGTACATATTGGAAAATTTTCACTGTTAAACTCTAAGAGTTGAGTCCTCCCTGAATAATACTCAATAAACTAAATTATCTCCTGGTCTAAATTTATTTTTAAATGCATACTGTAGTGGGTCTACTCCAATATATTCTGTATAACCTGATCCCAAATTGGATTTTAACTGCAATATGGGGCCCTGCTTTGGGTCCTTTGTTATTGGCGCCACCTAAAGTTACCCCAATGCCTGCCAATCTGGGAGTCTTTACTACAGAATCTGAAACTGCAACTGTTGTTACTTCTCAATGTCTGGAGCTCTATTCAGAAGACACCTCAATTTTATTACAGGCCATTTATCTAGGACTTCTTTGGTTGGGTTGAATTATCTTGTTAAACCCCAGTGTTTCCTTTGAAAATCTCACTAAACAATATATGAAGCTTTGATGGTGGCTAATCACCAACTCCTTATGGATTCAGGTGGTTATTCCTCACCACTTGGAGACCTCCTCATTCTACTCAGCAGTTTCTGTCACACTGGGACTGTTCACCGTGTTGAGAAGTGATGCCATTGCTTGAAGGATGCTACATTTTTCTCCCCATGTCCAAACAGGCCACAAGTCCCTTCAGCACTTCAACACACAGTCACATCTGAATCAGCACCAAGCAGGTTGGATAGAACATCTTTAACTCTACAAAATTTTCATGGAGTACAAGCCCAGAAAGGAGCTAGTCACAGATGACACACTTTCCTGGCTATATGTGGAGCTAATCACAGGGGATAATGGTCTGGGCCCTGGATGGCATCTACTGTACCTATGCCCTGGGGGCATGCAATAGAAAGATCTAAATTTTTGCAGCATCTCCACGCTCAAGGACAAGGTTAGCCAGGTAACAGCTGGTGGAGGATAACTGCTGAAGGACAGAAGCGGGGGAGAAGACGCCCTATAATTCCATCAAACAGCAAGGAGACACCCTCCTGCACAACCCCTCTATGCTGGGGCGTATGGATGAGCATAGCCTGGTTGAAAGCATGGAGCTTGGTGCCTGGTGGCCACACATGCCCCGGAGTATCTTGGATCTCCCAGAGACATGTGTGCCGGGAAAGAAGGGCATGTTCAACCCTGTCCTTCCAAAACCTGGGTTAATCATCAGGGCCATAAAGCCCTTTGAGCAATGGGCCCTTGGCATTTTAGGACCTCTTCCAGAAGTTAAGCTAGGGAAGAAGTGCATCACTGCTGCTGTAAAATATTTCATATGCTGGCCTGTAGTTTGGGCAACCACCAGCCCAACTGCCATCACCACCACCCAGTTTTTTTGGCAATAAGGTTGTGGCACACTTTGGTTGTCCCAAACCACTCATAACAGATGGGGGTATAAGTTTGCAGGCAATGTCATGAAGGTGTACTGTGCAAATAACCCCTGGAGCATGTGATTAAAGCCCCATACTACCCACAGGCTAACAGGTAAGGGGAAAAGTTGGATGGACGGCTGGGTCAACCATCTTCCAAGCAGTTCCAGGAACATCAGAGCACCACTTGGAAAGAACATTTATCAGCCGCCTTACCCATCCCACCTGCCAGGATTGACCCTGGTACAGGGTTCAGACCCCTGGCTTTTGGTACCTCAGGGGTGGGGCGGGGGTAGACTGGGGAAGGTGAGATCCACAGCCCTGGCTAAGCCCTGCACTGTCACTCCTTCACTGGGGCAGGCTGAAGCCTGCAATGTCAGGTGAGAACAGAACTAGGGGTAGTCAGGCACCTGAAAGCCTGCTATGATATGCTTGATCTGGTCCATAGCCAGACCTAGGCATGGTGGAGCCTTGCTGAGATCCTGAAGCATTGCTAAGATGGGAATGGAGATCCAGATGTTAAACATCCAATAGCAGCAGAATTCTCAGCAATAAGATTGGCAAATTATAAGCTCCAAGTGGGGGTGTTGGGAGGAGGCAGCCAAGAGAGACTTTGGCAAGGATAAAGAAGGCAACCACTTGAGAGAATGGGACTGGATCCTGCAAATAAATAGGTTTGCCAATCAGCTCAATCCTTTCCCCAACTTTGGGCTTAGGGACCATGTCACGCTGGGCTGAGACCACAGACACCATAAAGTTGACACCCCAACCTACAAGGAGCTGTACAGGCATATAGGCAAGAAAAATTTTCATTTTCCTGGAGGGGTTTTGGCCAAAAACTGTTAACCAAGATATTTCAAACACTTATGGGTTTATTGGACTGGGGGTGTAGTTCTGAGCTCTAACCCAGCCCATATAGGTGTTTGAGAGGGGATTCTTGCATCATTGAAGAGGATTTTTGAAGCTGAGCCATCTGAGTTGACCAAAAATTCTATGCCGGCATAGTTGGACTTTGGGGCTGAAAAATACCAAGGTACTGCATTTATGGGGTTGCAGCTTTAAACAGCTTTTTTCAACCTTTGTCAAAATATTCACACATTTGAAGCAGCCCCCTTCTTTTCAGTTGCTTGGGTAGTGCCCTGGTAATGTTTTAAGGCTGCCTGTTTGCTCTGTGCCCTTTGGTGTTTAAATTGTGAGGGCAGGCAATTCTAGATAAGATGAGACTATCCCGGACAGAACCCTTGCACTGTAAAGCTTGAGCCCAGACGCTGTGGGTCATTCCAGGTCATGAATGTCTATGATAGACACATCTACCAGCTTGAAGATGCCCAAGGTAACACTGAGGAGCTCCATCATGACTGATTGAACCTCTGATGTGCAGTGCCTACCCAGAAACAGTTTGTATCAAATATTTATGGGCCTGCTACAACTTCTGTTCATGATTGAGGATGACAAGCAGGGGGCAAGGGGGTGTTGGGACCGGGTTTGGTACCCTGCCTGACAATGTATCTTAGGTTATGCCAGGAGTGCTGAATGTGTTGCCCGTGGTGTATCAAACGACATTCCACCTCAAATGTTGAAGTAATGGGCAAACCCTCCTAATAAGGAGTGCAGCTTATTTCAATCAACCACCCCAAAAAATCTGTTTGAATCCCAAGTTGTACTTGGATCATACCACCAACATTGTCCCCCTGTAGCCTGGTGGCTGTCCTGTACAGTATATTGACTGATGTTTCCCGATAAAGCTATTGTCTTATCCTAAATCTCTCCCCCTTACCTTTGGATGGTTGTCTTTTACAATAAAAACTAAACTAAAGTTAGTTCAGTTGCAGCGCTGGTATCTTATCAAGCAGGATATGATGAAGCTAAAGCCAGTAAATATGGCCAAGAGCGGGGAAGCAAAGCCCATGGAGCTGATTGCTGGAGCGGGATTAAATTGGATGCAATCTGGTATAGTTGGGAGCTTAGTGTGGCAAAGAGATTGAACCGGGATACAGATTCTTTCTGGGCTTGGCAGTTAGCTTCCATTTGAAATTCAGAGCAATATCTTAACCCAGCTTGAATTGAAAGATCATAATCAACTGTTAGCTAGCCAATCATAGGATAAGCTGAAGCAATATGGATCCTCAGAGGATACTTTAGAGCTGGGAAGATAATCTAGCATAGCCATCATGAGGAGGAAGATATATGTAATTAAGAGGACAATCCAGAGTATAGAGAATATCTCTGAAGGCTCCTTATCTTGCTGACATCTTAGAGTTGAACCTATGCACCTGGAAGGGATACACTTTATAAGAGCGTTATTTAATGATTATAATTCTCAGATTTGTACAATATACTTAGCATCAGGGATATTCAACTGTATAAACCACAGCTATGCAATACCCAGGAGTTTCTTCCTTATGCCTAGGTGTACTAGGCTTGGTTTCCAAAGGCTGGTGAAGGCTTTAACCCACATTTGATGTATCCCACTCCCGTTAACTACATGTTTTTTATCTCATCTCCTAAGGCTTGTTCAGCAAACCCAAAGCTTATGCAGAATATGAGACCTATAAAAGAGGTACCAGATCTACCCTGGAGCTGAATTAACATGTCGATATAAAGTTTTAAATGGCTTACATAGCAGTATTGGGAGGGATAAGACATGTGATTATATATATGGGAATAATACAGCTCAGGATCACTAACATTAGATGCTTGGTTTATCTTGCCTTGGCCATAGTTTGAGATTTCCAATCCTAACCATCCTACCAACCTCTGAGGACCAAGATGTAACTCCCTTGGGCCATACAAGAACAAGATTTTCTCCGTTCAGGGGGTTGGTGAACATTCCCTTTCTGTAATGGGATGCAAGTTCTATTTGATTAAGCTCATCATTTAGCCCCTGTAATGCATCAATTGAGATAGGTTAGAGGGAAGAATCTATGGCTGCCTGGAAATTGGTTAGTCGGTGCAAGGATAGTTTTACACGTCCTGCAGCACTCAACTCAAAGGTGCAGGAGGAAAATTAGGAACTGTACGTATTTAAATGTCTCTGTTGGGAAGTAAGAAACAGATGGGTTAGTTGGCTGTAACTTCATCTGGGAACTTACCCCACACTGCAATGATTATTTGGGCTTTGGCATCCACTTTTCTTTACAGCCTGGAGAGAGAAGGGGCTGGGATAGAATAGAATTTATTAAATGGGATGGGTTCGAGGCAGGCTATTTATATACGAGCGGTGGCTGTGGAATAGTTGGACAAGCGATGGCTAAGTGGAGGCTACGTACCTCTATAAAAAATGTACAGCTGCGCGAGTTGCTAAAGATTGGTATAAATTCTAAATCAAATTCCCAGTTTGGATCGATGCAGTTTGTGGTGAGTCCAAGCTTAATAAGGTCACGGTTTTTAAAATCGAAATGAACCTTTGTAGCAGAGATTTATAAAACAAAGTTGTCACCATCCCAACCTCAATGGAGCCTAGTCGGAAGACTTTTGGATCCAGCTCTATCGAGGCATCTGTACAATCAACTATTTTACTTTAAATATTTTTCAAGCTGGATCTGTGCTATAGATGGTTTTATTGTTGGCTATGGGGCGGATATCGTACCTTTTACATGTTAAACATAAGCTTCAATTCAGAGTGATCTTTAATTGATGGTGCAGGAGAGAGCTGAGTGGCGACATAAGTAATCAGTACTTGACATCTCAGAATCAGGCCGTTCCCTATTTCCACATGTCTAGTTGATCCTTGAACCATTTGGTTTGGAATTTATAGAAGAGGCCATAAAGAGTTAAGGAACAGGGTTGAGGGTTGAGCCCCTTGGTTATCGCTATTGTTTATAAATCCTAAACTTAAATGAATATTTCGATTGATGTGCTATTCTAGAAGCTCAGATGGAGTGGTTTGAATACTTGGTAAGCACGAGCCTTGGTACCTTTTAAGCATACGTTGGCATGGATTGAGTTATTTCAAGTGCGCATGTGGGTTAACGTCACGAATAGGCATCGAGGTGACAGGAAAATGGGGTACGGGGCCATGCCTGGAATTAGGGCAGCTGAAGGGCTTTAACATCGAAAGTGTGGGGCCAGGGATCGTAGTTGGATGAGAGGGTAGTTCGGGGGGGATTCAACAGTAGGCTGAGGCGGAGATTGATGATAGCCTAGCATTATTAAGAGGGTGGCAGAATGGAACTTGCGGGTGGCGCAGGTGGTTAGCGGCTATATAGCGTCAATACGCTTTGAAGAAAACATTCAAATTAGATATTCAGGAGCAGCCGGATCTTGCCTCATTTTATCTCACATGAAACTCAGTTTAACGCTCGCATCCATCCCCTGTCTTCTGGCGGCATTCACAGAGTAAGCCATATCCTGGCCCAACTAACCATTTCCAGCAACAACAAGGAGACATGTGCCCGGGCATCTGGGATCTCCTCCAATACATCAGCAGGGTAAGCTGAGGGCTCATACACAACTAACCTTCGAAGCAGTGAGCGCTGCTACTTTAAACTGGACACCGGCATGTGCCGAGGATTCTTCCCATCCTACTATTTCAACTGGGAGACGAGAAAGTGTGAGGAGGGGACTTATGGTGGCTGTGGCGGGTGTTCGCCCTTTGAAAGCGAAGAGGAGTGTGAGACGGGATGCAAGCCTCTTTTCCAGCCAATCAAACCAAAGCGCAAATGCCGTGCCTATACCAAGCAATACTAGCCCACTGTTCTTGCTAATCAAATTAAACCCCACCTTCCCTTTTCTTGCAATTTCAAAAAACTTACATCATTTCACCACTAAGTAACTCTACTCAACCTCTTACTTTCCACAGGCTTGGATATAAAGCTTATTAGTTAGAAACCAGAGGATAAATTCAAGAAAATCACTGATTCTTTATAAATCCTAAACAAAGTTAGCTTTCAGATCCAAAGTGATCAGAGTTGCGGCGGACCATTTCGGACCGGATTCCAACTTTTGCCTTCGCTAAGTTGGCGAACCCAGATCAACCCGATTATTTTTTATTTCCCAAGCGTGAAGAGTCCGACTTTCTCTGAAAGTCCAGGGTGGATGCCTCACCCAACCGAACATGGCGACACCCACCGGGCATCCGGCGTAAAGCCCAGGAATATAGATATGATACATCCAACAATCTTTTATTCTGACTTTCCCCATAAACCTGCAATAAAACAATCCAATAAAGTTATCCTAGGCTCAAACTTACCTATCCTTAAAAACCATGGATCCAAACCAGAGACACACTGGTATTTAATCAAGGGCCCAGTTTCAGTAAAATCAGATGTCACCTAGCTCCACTAGAAACATGCCCAGATTTAGTCTATCCACCACAACCCTACCCGGGATGATCAATAGCCAAACCTGTCATAATAATGAAACTATTAGCTGGAATAGATCCCCCCAACAGGAAATGTTAGGCAAAACAGAAGCTTTCTAAACCCCTAGATCCAGCTGAAGGCCTAAATTTAGTGGTTTTCAAGAACGGGTGTTGGCTGCCCCTGTGGAAGACCTTCCATTGCCTTTAACATCCTCCCTAAAAATATTCTGCCCCCAAAAGTGAGATACTTACCCCCCTTGGTTAAACTTGACTGACTGTCCAGTCACCTGAAAGATCCAGATTATGATGCCATAAAAGGTCATGTCAAAAGTTGGCAGAGGGGATGAAGATATTCACTTTCGGCAAATCAGAGGCAAGTATAATCTTGAAAGATTCCTCTTAACCCCTCTCTCTCACTGAAAATTTGTTTTCAGATATTTTCACCTAGCTACAACAAAGACTAATTCCCCAACCTCCAAGAGAGAATGGCCAAGCATGTGGGGCCCCAAGCTCCTTCAGGCACCTCGTACTCCCATCTTGTTCTGTACTGTATTTAAAAAGCCTCTACATGCCAGCATGCCTCTTTATACCTGTTAACTATAAACCACCTCTTCTCAATTACACCCTTACACTTTATTCCCTTCACTCCAGTAGTGATTTTCATAGCCTGATCTGTTTCCCTTTTCAGAAAACTCATCAACATAAAATTCCAGTACACCTTCCCTCCTCAGTACTGATCCCTGTATAAAAGATCCATAACATCATCTTCACTTCCACTCTGAAACAAAGTCCCAGCTCTAACAGAACCAGGGGGTTTACATACACATATACCAAGCACCTTACATGATCTATTTATACAACACCATAACCCAAAGCTTTAACCCCTACCCAGCTTGGTTATAGACCTAGCCTGGTTGAAGCATCTTATAGATCAAGGCCAGGGGTCACTATCCTAACCAGTCCACTTCAATCCAGGGTACTGCAGAGTAATAAATATACACATTTCAATCCCCATCCCGCTATCAGGATACCAGGAGTACCGTGGAGCTCCAGCAGGTGAGGGAGGAGTCAAAGTTGGTACTGGCATGGCCCACCAGATCATGGGACCTAGCTTTATCAGGTAGAAAAGGGCCTTCCCAGCTACAGCCCAGGGCCCAGCCACTGGCAAGGCAGAATCAATCAACCCTGTGAGCGCCAGATAAAGCACTCCCAGGAATTGACTGCTCGGGCCAGTGGCATCAGATGTGGGTGGGATTGAGATGGTTGGTTTGGGTGTCAGGGATGGTTCCATGGGGACCAGGTAGGCAGCAGGATTGTTGTATTTCCCGTTGAAGATCAAAGGATAAATGGTGATTGCTTTGCCGTTACGGATAATTTGGTAGGGTTCCTTGGGGGTGCTTGGGCGGGTGTACCACTGCAAGTCTTCCAAGGTCCAGGGTTTGTGGTCAGGGTTTGGGGGATACTCAGTGAAATGCACAGGGCCAAATGGAGCATTGGGTGGGCGATAGTAGTCAAAGGCTTTGGTTTTGTCAACTGGAGTCTGGCTATCTATCCCTGTGGATGGTTACTGATGCTTTGGTGTTTGCAGATGAAAGAGTATCAAAAATATGTATGAAAACAGGTTGGTGAACCAAAGGTTCATAACAACTTTATTGGTAAGGGTGACGATACAGAACTTTTTCAGGTACTTCTGATCTATATACTTACTCACATCCAAGTGCCTCTGGGAATTCTTCTGGTGCTAACTGTGTGGCAAGGCTTGGCATCTCAAGTTCTGTTGTTTGGTTGGCTGCTTCATGGTCATTTTTGGGGGTTTCAGGAACAGTTGTTTGGCTTTTTGGTGGTCCATCTTGGCTTGGCTGGCCATTGATTCTGGCAGGTTTGGCTTCTGGGGTTTTGGGGTTTTTTCCAATTTGATCACCATTTTTGGACTGGCTTGACAGGCATTCTTGAGGCAAAGAAACTTGATTAAAAAAGGGGCTCCCAATTGGGAATCCAAATTACTTGATAGAGGGTGAGCTTGAGCTGGGTTTACTGGGCAGCTATAATTACCCTGCCCACCCAAACCCATCAAGGCTTGGGCGTAGCTTTTAGGGCCCATAATGGCCTTGCAGCTGCCACCAGGGCAGGAATGGTTCCTGCACCTGGATTTTTGCTTTTTAAAACAAATCCAGGTGCAGGCAAATATCCCCCGCCTGGCAGCTAGGAGCAGGCTCAATTCCCGCCCAGGGCCTCAGAACTGTTACTTTTGTAACACCCACCAAGCAACTACCCTTGAGCAGGACTAACTCTTTGAATGAGAAAGTCTTGACCTTCCATAATGGCATATCTACTTCTGAGATCTATAAAGTATAAACTAACAGGGAAACCTAACAAAGGAAAGGACCTTTATTTAACAGAAAAGAAAGCACCATAACTGGGGTGTATCAGCAGAGTTACAATGAGAAAGATGGTCCAAAGTGCAATCACTGTCCTTGTTGAGATACCAGAACTGTATAGCTGGGGTGGGTCATTACATAAGGAACAAGATTGGGACAGTCAACTGGATTATATAGGGGCGGCTTTATCCTTATAACAAGTCAAGTGCCAAACCAAGCTATCCACTGTTCTGGGACCCCCGCTGGCTCTTGTTACCAGGTTTAGTAATCCAAGTTGACTCTCATATTTGGCTACAGGTCATGGGGAGGTTGGTTTAGGGGTTAAAGATCCTCTTCTGTAGAGCCTTGTTGGGGGTCAACCCCACAGTTCCGACACGCCCAGCTGAAGGTCAGCCTCCTCAGCGGGGAGGTCTGCTGAAAGGTTGTCAGGGGCGGGGGCACCATACTCCAACAGCTGCTGCTGGGATGCTGGTCTCAGGTCATTTTTGACCAGCCTTGCCAGGGAAGAGTCTGCCATGGTGCATGACTTTGTCTTGTTTCCTTTTACCTAAGCCTTGTGCTGGATAGGTATAGTTACCATCTACCTTTAGAGCAATGGCAGGACTTAATTTCTCTGACCATAGTTGACCCTTGTCTGTACTCATTACCCAGACCTTTGTCACCAGCTCCATGTTGCTCTTTCAGAGGTACAGAAACATTGTATAGGTGCTTTTCCTCACTGTATGTTTGACTAATGTTGGCGCGGAGGACCTGGGGATCCAATCTGGGTGAAACCTTGCTGGGTATTTCCCGCTTTGCCCTGCAAGGGCCTGGACTGCTTTGGCAGTGGGCTGTAAACTAGTTCAAACCAGAACACACCCGTGGATCTGTGCACTTGGGCACAGCATGAAAGGAGGGCAGCGGCTAATGGTTTGGGCCAGTCCTCAGGTTTCCCAGCAGTGAGCTTGGCAAAGCTTGCACCAGGCTGCTATTTAATTGCTTGGCCCTGCTGCTAGCCTGTAGGTGGTAAGAAGTGGTCACTGTATGCTTCATGCCCTGCTTGTCATGAATAATGACATCCTGGTTGGCATCACTTGCCCCAAGAACCCCCAACAAAAATGAGCTGCCAGTCAGAAAACATCAATGAAGACTTGCACTGGCCTTAATCAAGCAATTGACATGGAGTGTCACAGTAGGTTACATCATTCCAGGAATTATCTGGCCAAGTAGAAAGGCTCAAAAAGCCAGAAACCCTTTAACAAAATTGACCAAATTAACGGATTTAAATCAAACAGTTGATCAATAATGGGTTATGGCTGCTCCAGTCTGCCAGCTGAAACCAATTCCTCCTTGCAAATTGGTGTTAATAAATCAACATAATTTGAGGGTCACCTGATATGAGCTTATTAATCAGCATGGTTGTCAGAAATTAGTCACTCAAGGGTTATTTACCCCTGGACCAGATACTCACTTGACAATGTAGAAGGAATAGGAGCCCAGAATCCAGGTGGTATTGCTTAGTCAATTTTGATATATATTGAATAATTTTCACTGTTTCAACTCTAAGAGTTGAGCCCTCCTAAAATTTACTCAATAAAATTCATATATCCCTTGGTCTAATTTACCATTTAAAAATGCATCCTGTAGTTGGATTGTTGTGCTACATTCCCTACAATCTGATTCTGAACCAGATCATTACTGGAAGATGGGGCCCTGCAGTTGGATCTTTGTTGTTGGCACCTCCCAATGTTAATTCCATGCCTGCCAATCTTGGTGTTGTTTCCCCAGTCTTTGAACCTGAAAATTGTGTTGCATCTCAATGTCCTGAATTTTATTCTGAAGATACTCTAATGCTTTCACAGGCTATTTATCTTGGGCTACTTTGGTTGGGATTAATTATTTTACTTAATCCTAGTATCTCATTTGGAAATTTTACAAAAAGTCATCTGAAGCTGTGTTGGTGGTTAATCATTAACTCTATGTGGATTTGGGTGGTAATCTCCCACCACTTAGAGACAGCTTCTTACTATCCCACAATTTCTGTCACAGGGAGTGGGTGGTGGCCAAGAAGATGTACCTTTGAACAGGACCCAAAAAGCTGCTGGTTAAGGCCTGAAAACCCAAACATGTGGTAACTTGGTGTATTTTGGCCCAAAAATCAATTTTTGAGGCCACACAATTTTTGGTCAATCCTGGAGGCCTGGTGACAAAGATTCCCCCTACCACATCAACATTATTCCAAGGCCCAATATCACTTGAAACTTTACCAGGAATACTGCAGTAGTTCAATAACCATAATAACTTACCACCAGTTTTACAGCTTTAAGGTTTACAGATTTTACAGAGTATGGAGCTTCCCCTTGCGTACATGTCAGTGAGATATCTTGCTGGCTGTAGCGTCAATTTTGCGGCCTCTGCTATGTTATTTGACACTCCTAATCTCAAAACTGAGAAATTTTTTGGACCAATTTGCAAGATTCTCTACTTGCAAAACTCAGTGGCCATTTCCCCATATATGATATTTTGTTGTTTGTTTCATTTTCCTTGGGCTGCACTTTACCAATGCCTTTGCTTGGAGATTTTCCCCTGCACATTTCAACTTTACAATCCTTACTCATTCTCAATCCTTTGGGCATTTGGTATTTTATACCTCATTCCGTGAACACTTCCAATACTGCAACAACTCCACCATCCCACTGCTTGGTGAGTTAAACATTGATGTTATCAGAGGTCAACTCCTTGCCTCCATTGGTAATAAATAGCTCTGAGTTTCCAAACTTACTGATTATCTCTTTGCCTATAAACTGTTGCATGTTATTACCAGTGTGGGCTTTGACAGCCTGCTCTACTGGTCATTGTTTGGAAAAGTCAATAGAGATGGTTATATATTCCTCAATGTTCCACTTTCCTGTCTTAGGCCCTAAAATGTCCTTTTCTCATACCTTGAAAGGTGATTGAGTCTGGATTGGCAGCACTGGCTTGGGAGGAATGTTGCTCTTTTCAAACTTCTTGTGGACCTCACATTGTTAAATTGCTTTTTGGATGTCTCTGTATAAGGTAGGCCACCATGCTTTGTGTTTTGATAATCTGTATAGGTTCCTACTCTTGGTGAAGCCAAGCTCTCTGTGGTAGCGTAAGTTTGTGCCTGCTCTTTGATGTATAGGCAGGTAGGGAATAGTTAGCCCACCTGATATCTTGTGGTGTTATGTTCCATAGTCCCTGGCAAAAAGGTGTTTGTTCTTGATGACAGTATTAAATTTTATACCTGTTATGCCCAAGGGGAAGCCTTTGTCATTGTTTTGTAATATAAGGAGCAGCCAATCAGGATATAGCCTTTTCTATATCCCTGAAACTCTGTCAGAATCCTGTCTTTTCTATTTGCTGATATGGAGTTATTTTTGCAACAATTATTTCATTCTACTCCCACTCTTCAACCCTTTCTTTTCTGGGTTATCTATATCCTCCTATTTACTTTTAGGGGTTTCTTTACTTTAGGGCTCTATTCACCTATTTAACTCAAGTTAATAGTGTTTTAAAAGTCTGTCATTAACTTCAACGGGTGTTGAAACCAGAATCTTACACTAAGTATGGTTTTTAGCTTAAGTTTAGAATACAATTACCTTATTTTCACCAAAAACCAAGTTTAGACTCTGGACAGGTCATTCCTACTCCTATCTGCTTGCTCTTTCTTTCTGGCTACATCATATCTTGACCTTCTCCTCTCTATATCAGAAACACCCTTTCTATGATTTCTGTCAACAATCATGGAGAGATACATCAGAAAATTCTTCTCAAGTGGAGCCAAGGGATCTGTTTATTCAATTAAGAAATATGTTGTCAGTTAGTGGTGAATGCTCTAAATTACCTGATTTACTTGAAATTATCAAGTCTGGAAGTCTATCTCTGCCTGGTACAGGAATTGAACTTGGGTGGTGTGGTGAACCTCATCACCTGTTGGTTGGTCAATCCTGATTGGTTATTGGCCACTTTCAGAACCCATGTGATGTTCCTGGTTGTTTTTTCAAACAAAGGATCATTCCAGATTTCCCAAGTGAAACAACTACCTTCCATATTGAAGTTCACACCAACTTCAACATTGATTAATTGACTGATTAATTAATAAATGGTTAATGATTACCGACTTGCTCCAGGTTCAACATCCAGCCATATTCTTGTGTTGTTGGGACTATTGCTCATTCCCTCCTGAATAGCTGTGTCAATTGACCCATTGTTGATCCCTCATTTCCCCTTCTCCTTCCCCACATTATGACTTACTTACATTGATTTGATCAAGTGAGTTCTAGTATATAAGGTTGTCCTTTTTCTTCTTAATAAATATACATTTTACCCCCTTCTTTTAGCTACACCATTGTTTTATTATTTAGGTGTATTTTAGTAAGAATCACAAAGGTTAGTATCCTGAACAAGACTATCATGCCAACTAGACCAACTAATGGTCTCTACTTGAGGAGCCACACTAGTTTAGTTGCTGTGTGCCCTACTCTACCCTTTGTTGTCCTTGCCCCATTGTAATGACTTCCTACTGTAGAATACTTTTCTGGATTACAACTTGTATATTAGTATTATCTATTGAATGACTGATAATTCCAGCTTATCTACTTCCCTACTAATTTTCTGTAGTCTGTGGCCAACTGACTACCCATTAAATCACCGTAAGAGCACCACAGGCGCCCAGAGTCCCTTGATGGTTGCCTAAGAGTGAATAAGTTAGTAAATTTGATTTTGAACCAATTGTTACCTTTTGCTAAAGTCAGTAACCAGTCAAATCAACCACCTTTGATTAAAAATTCACAATTTGAGCTTGCCACTTTTACACCCAAGCTTCAGAATTACCAAGCTCTGCACTTCTTGTTTCCTTCCCCTCTGGCTGCTCTGTTGTGTCCCCTGGCGCTGATCCCAGCACATGTGGGATCTGTTGCCAACCCCCTTTTCCCTCTCCAAACTGTTTGAAGAGCACTTGGGGAGCCAAAAGGGGGATCATTAATTTATTTTATATTTTATATATATTTTAATTTGATAATTGCCCTTTCCACCTGCTTTCACTCCTTCTCCAAGTTCTCCAGCTTGGGGTTATCTTTATGCCACTTTTCACTATATAAGGCTCAAGGATATTATTCTATTACTTGTATTTTTAATAAATTCTTTTCCTAAAATACCTCTTGAAACTTATTTTACTTGCTTCTACTCTCCCCCAATAGCCATGAGATTACCCAAGTCCTTCTAATGGGAGTCCTTTGGGTATAAATGGTTAGTTTGGTTACTCTTGCTGAAGGCCTCTGAGGCCAGCATCTTTTTAGGAACTAGAGAGGATTCCAGTTCCTCTACTCCTCCTCAGTACTTAGATAAGTCTTGGTGCCACATGATACCTGGTGTCTGGTATATAGCCATCCCCTTGTCTCCTACTCCTCCTGTTAAGGAGAAGAAAAATATGTTTATGGACAATCCCAAGGCTCCAACTCCCACATTTTTCCATCCCTTGGCTTTGGCCTTCTTGCTTAGCTACCTGGGAGCTTATTTCTTCCTTGGAAGATTCAACCCCCCTCTTGGATTATATCAATTAATTGGGGAGACATTACACATTGGAATGGTCTCTGTCCCCATTGGCACATTGGTTGCTGGTTTGAATCCCTCCACAGCCATACACCATATTGGTGGTATGTTTCCTAGCAGATGGGTTCCTGGCACTCTACTTCTGACTTCTAGTCCAACTATTTCAAGTTATCACTATTGCTTTTGCTTCACCTCAATTATTCTGACCTCCCAACCATGACCACATCAGTCATTAACCGATTTAGGTTAGATCCAAACTCCAAGTTCCTTACATTGATTCTCAAGCAAAAATAATAGATTGAGTCCCATCAGTCTCAAATTTAAGTTGAGATTGTTTGGCTTACACCTTCATAAGGTACTTGTTAGATTGTGTGGCTTGTTTTAACTAGTAATTGAATTGTGTTCTCTTTTCATTTGGTTCCTCTAATGTATTGGCACCATGATTCCCTTTGATTACATTTCCCATTAATCAAGTAAGGTTTACAGCATTAATCAAACCTTAGTGTTAATGTTTTTAACCCCTATAAATGCCAATCAATCCCCATATATTGAGGCTGGGTTTTTAAATCAAGCCCACATTGTTAAGACTGATCTTTATTTTATGTTCTTAAGATTTTTGAAATTGTCTTAGCCCCTATTTCACCTCTTACAGGTTATTAGTTGTCTTGATCCAGCTACTCTTACAGAATTTACCAACATTCTTATATTTGACCAGCATAAATATTTTGGGGTTAAAGGCTTTAGCTTATAACTGCTTGCCAAAGGGCTTCCAGCCTACATTTTTGTCCTCCAGGTGCTACCTTTGGTCCTATCTACTTCACAGAGTACCCATCAGAGCCTGAATACCAGGGATAAACCTTCCTGAACATACTAGCAAGCAATCCATTGTTCTGCACTAAATATTTGACCAGATATAGTAGAAGAAGCCCTTGGTTTACTGCTGTATTTGGCTCTTAGGGAAGACATCCAAGAGAGCACACTGGAAAACCTTTATCACAAAAGGTTTGAGGATTGAAGCTAGCCTTGAGTTAGCCTTCAGGGCAAAATTAAGGGGACATATCTTAATTTCCTGGGAAAAATAAAGAGAGGGTTCCTTTTGGTCAAAGGAAAGAGATAAGCTTAAATGATATAAAAGCTAATAAAAATGTGGATAAACTTGTCTTTATTTAAAGAGAGAATTTTATTTATAAAGTAGATTGATAGCGGGATTGTTCAATAGGTAGCCAAGGAGCAGGTTGGGCGAGAAATAATACCAGGATCAGAATAACCAAGGTATCAAAATCCAGAATTTGTTAATATTGCAGTTAAACCTTTTATATAAAGGGTCAACTGTTGAATTCAAAAGAAAATCCAACCAGGTCTTTTTAATTATTGCAATTTTTAGGCCATATTAAAATAGTATTTATAGAACAATATATGACATTTGAAACCAAACCCCAACTGTTTAAAGATGTTACAACTTTCTCTCTTCTTACCAACTAGACATGGAGCCGCCTCTCACCCCAAACCAATGCCCACATTTACCTCTGAGCTCCCACTAGGTAACTCTAATAAACTGTTTGGAATAGTTTACATCACTCCCTTTAGGGTGATTGACACTATAATCCTGGCTTCTGGCCTGTGGTCTTGGGTAGCAATATATATTCTGTACCTCTTTAATTTAGCACCAATCCTCTGATAGGCTCTGCCTGCCTGGCCTGTGGCCAGTTTGATCCCAGAAAATGATAGCCAGCCACTCAGGGTTGATTCTCTGACAATAGGTATATAATTTAAAGTAAGCATAGTAAGATCTGGTTAATAAGATAAAGAAAGCCATTTTTAATTCCTAAAAGTTCATTTTGTCCACTTGGAATATGCAGCCATAAATTAAAACTTACTGTTTGAAACATTAAGGTTGACCCCTGGCAAAGTTTTGCACAAGATACCCTGTTCCAATCAAATTGACTTTCCCACCACTCAAAGCCAAATGTGGAAGTCAACTTGAATTCACAAACAAGGTAACAAGAATCACTAATAATTCCTACTTAAAGAGCAACTCAATTTAGCACTTGACTTATTACCAGTTTAAGCCACTTCCTACTCAATCCAATTGAATGATCATCTCCATCTTATTCCCCTTAATGATCCGCAAATACTATATAATCCCCTATAACCCAAATAAAGATATCTAGTTTCCAATTATCTTTCCCCTTTTAACTCTGCTAATACAGCACAGTTACAACATTACAGTGTTTTTATGTGATCCTTCATTTTTTTATTTAAATAGAATCCCAAAACCAATTTAATTGTGAAAAAAGTCATGTAAAATCTTTGATTGCAAACCATGTATATTTTGGATTTCATGATCCCAAAATTTGCTCAACAGACTCTAAATCTATGGGGCAGGAAGATATCCATCAGTTATTTTTATGTTGACTGATTTTCTATCAAATTTGATCCAGCTATAGTTTTCTTCATGTGTAATTTTTTTAACTCTGCAACAATAAAAGATCAAAAATACAAAATAAAGAAAGCCTGTTCTATCAAAATTATCCCATAAAGACTTCAATGTTCTTATTTTATTTTCTGGCAGTGAAATTTAATTTAATTGGCCTTTAAAAAGGAAAGATTTAAAATAAAGTCGGTTAAAAACAAAAAATAAAAATTGTATGGGTGTATTATTGCTTTTATTAGCAAATAGAGCATATTTAAATTTTTGATTTGCTGTAAAGCTAAAAAAGTACTTATGAATAGAATTATAGCTAAGCCAAATTTGACAGAAAATGAGTTGAAAGAAAAATAGTTGATGAATATCTTTCTGTCCCAAATCTACCTTATTCAAAAGCTTAATATTACTGTTGCAGTCTGAGGGAACATTTCAATGTGGTTTTTTGCTTCGGGGTCACTTGGCTTTGTCGGTTAATGTTTTTACATCATTTTTGTATAATCTCTGCATTTAACTCTATATAACCTTTATGAAAATGAGAAAATTACGTCTCATACGATCTTGGAAGAGGCGCCCATATATAAGGGTATATTATAGGGGTTTGAAGATGTCAGCTTTTTAATATAAGTTTTATTAAAGATGGATCATTTCAGTTTAATAAATCGTGAACTTCCCGACACGGATGATTATGAGTTAGAAAGCTCTTTGAATCTATTTAATAGATCTATGTTACTTGAGAAAAATAGTAGAAGTTATAATATAAATAGGTATGAAAGATATATGGTAAGTAATAAAGTGATATGCTAAGCTCAATCCTTGTTTTCTATTATCAGTGTTGAATCCTTTATGCTTCTGAATTGGATCTATTGAAGTATTTTTTTATAGGGAGTTTGAATTAAAACACATACAATGTCGATTCTGTTCGTTGATTGGTTTATGATACTTTTTTTTGAGTAATTAAAGCTTTGATGAAGTTTAAATGATAATTTCGAGCAAAGGATTGATTTATTTGGTGATGGATATCAAGGCTTGATGGGTTGGCTAGAGCCGAATTATCAACGGAATTCATCAGTGATCTTTTATAGCAAATTAGGTATATAAAGCAGATGGTTGTGCCAAGTATCAATATCATGTTGAGTTTTATTGCCATCTTTGCCATCTTTGTAAGTGCACACGGCATCAAGTTTTCGGGAAAGCTGGAGAAGGAAGTTGCGTCTCCCAATGTCTACGTCAACTTGGGCCAGCTTGAGAAGACTACCATCGTCAATGGCAAAGAAGGCAGACTTTTTGAACCCAAGCATATTCCCATAATGGAACCAATGATGGAACCCATGATGGAACCCATGTCAATCAAGCATTTCGAAATGAGCCATGGTTCAGAGATGGAACCCATGAAGAAAATCGCAGTTGGTCCTGGATCCACAATTGCATCGCCCAAGCTGGAATTCAAGATCAAATCCATTCAGAATGACAACCAATGATCGAATTGTCCTTTCGCTGTTTGCTATTAAATATTTTTTGCTTGATTATTTTTACTCATCGATAGAGTATATAGCAATGCCAATGTTTATCAGCCCTTTTAAGGACCATTCGTTCTACTTGCAACATCTTCCGGCTTTACTAGTACATTTTATATCACTTATTTTCTCATTAGATTGATAACCACTTTGCATAAATTATGCGACAGGGAAAAAATAACATGCCATATAATTTAAACCTATTACAATATTTCACATTTTTTATAAAAATTAAATCACCCATTTAATTGGCATTATCGTCAAACTGATTTTCAAATCAAGGTTTTCTGTTCTGTATAAGGTCATTAAAAATTGATTGCTGTTATTTATTTTTAATGATCAAAAGTCAATAATTTTAAAATAAAGAGTCAAAATATAAATCTATTTCAATGTAGGAGTTAAAACTCGCAAAAAGAAGCTTTTCCCTCGTGGTTTAACGGCAAACTTACCAAGGATCATAGGCAGTTTGATTTCATAAACCATATATCGATGTTTTTGATACGAACAAGCATATTTTTCTCAGAGTGCTAATGTATCCTCGAATAATTTAATTTTTTTCAAACTAACTTGATCAATCTACATTCGTGCCTATAAGACTACTCAACTATATAAAACGACTAGGTGGTTGCCCTGTCCAAGGACAGAATTAAAGTTGAATTTAATAAATCAATTAAACTTATTTTATTGTCTTTTTAGGCTTGTATTACTTATTGCATGTTTAATTAAAATTTTATTTAATTGCTAAATTAAAAAGCAATTTCAATTATATTTATTTAAATTTAAAATTAAAATTGTATACTCCAAGTATAAATAAAAACTAAACCTAAATAAGTATAGTATCACTATTAAGTTTAGTAAGGCTAAACTAATTGTTTTAAAATTTAGTGATTATTTTTTAATGTCTTTAAAAATGTAGAGCTGATCTGCAGCTTTTAAATAAGCTATTGGACATCAAAATCGGCTTAGTATTCACTGAGATACATTGATTTTTAGTTTTTGTGGTGTGTATTAAAAGTTAATTTAGATAATATCAAATTGAGTCTGAGCCTTTGATTATGACGCGAACCCGATTCCAACACTTAGCTATATATCTCAGCATCTAGAGCAGTTAGAGCTATCATGTTTGGTACCATTTTGATTGGAATCATCTGAAAAATTGATCTACGTCCTCTGAATTTCATGAAAATCATTATATTGAATCATAATTTTATCATAGTATTTTACTCCACTGATGTTCTTTTGGGATGAAGCTGTGTCAAGCAAGGTCTACTCTGAACAATATGCAGCCACTTGGATCAGGTGATACATCCAATTGGAATATTCTATTATTTCACTTAAATGATAAGAATTTCGAAATGTCCAAGCCAACCATCTCCTTCTTTAAACTGATATTTATATTATAATTCAAACTGTATTGCTTTAAATTGACCAAGCTCTCTTTTCGTTGTCAATTCAATCCTCAGCATAGAGCATAACCATCCAATCATATAAAAGGATCTCAAACAATTGCTGCTTCTTTTCTAATTTTAATCCACCCATTCTAGAGCTGGGTAATCTAGAAAGATAAGCCACTTTGATATGGTTGAATAGGGTTAGCCACTAATTTAAAATGCAAGTAATCAAATACAAATTTATTAAAGTTCCAGTGGCTTATATTTCAGTTCAACATGATTTAGACCACACTCCACTTAATTCAATCTGTGTACTCTCAAAGATGCATGTAAGGGATTGAATGTAAGGATGAGCCAAATTGAGCTTGTGGCTTAACGATCAACTTTTAAAATCAAATTTAAGTAAAAAATCAATTCAGTCAAATCCCTTACGGCTTGAGTCCACTCGAGGCGACATTACAGACAGACAGACTCACTTTTATATATATTAATATAAATATCTAAGTTAACTACCTCTACTAATTGCGGGGAATTAGCTCAAATGGTACTGTGCCTTTAAGAGCTGTGGAGATGGACGAGCCAAACACAAGCATAAAACAAAATATAGCATTAAACACAAAATTTGATCTATATTAACGGAAAATTAGGCTTTAATGATTTAATTAAATCAAATAAACAGCATTTATATTAAGCAAACAACATATTAAAGTCACAAAGCACGATCAGGAGATCAAGGTGCTAACAAGCAAACTCTCCCACATCCAATTTTCTATTATGTTTACTATAGTTTGGTCAAGGTCAATGAAAGTATGCACTATAATGCAAATCTCAAACATTGCCAGGATTGTGACTAATTAACAGATTCAACCAATAGTTGTAAGGCATAGCTATGTGGCCTTAGAATGGTTTCAACAAAAAATGCAGGTAACCGGGCCACAAGATCAATGGATCAATGACCAAATCATATCTTGGTGTTAATAAATTCCCTGTTCTGATTAATGAATATAGCATGTAGATATTGCAAAATTTATTAGTTCACCTCAACAGACACTAAAATATCCATCTCATAATAAATATTCTAAACTTTAATTATATCCTAGAACAGGAGGGCCATCATATTGTTGTAACTGTGCTGTTTTAGCAGAGTTACAAGGGGAAAAATATTTAGAAACTAGGTCATAATCTTTATTGAGAGATAGTGATTATATAGTCATTGTGAATCAAGGATAACAGGAACATGATTGTGTTGATCACACAGTTGGATGGTGAAGGGGGTGGCTTGATCCTGGTAATGAGCCAAGCACCAAAACAAGGTATACACCATAAGGGATCATCATTTGTTCATGTTGTTGGATTTGACAATTTGAGTTGACTTCCTAGTCTGGCTTCAAGTGGCCGGGTAATCGGATTGCAGGTCACAAACCTGCTTGCTCAGAACCTTGCTGGCGGGTTGAGCCTGCTGTTTCAACAGTATGGACTGTCATCTGCATTATATCTAGAAGAGTCCACCATCAATTGGGCTGCCAGTCCAAAAACTCTAAGATAAAAGGCTCTGAGACTATTGTATTAGAATAGCTCTGATTTAGAAACAATCACCTCCATCAACCAGTAGCCATTTTTTTGGCTAGCTAGCATCAATTATATACTTCTGGGAAGTATAATAAAAGAAATCAAGGGGAAAAATAAGAATATAATTATAATTTATTTGTATAAATATTAGGAATTATATAGTATCATATAAAGCCACATTCTGTTCATGTACATCATAGTAGCCATGGGGCTTGTCCAAGTAAAGATCTTTTTAGGATTCAAAAGGTTTGATCCCCATATGAAATGGGTGGCTGATAAGAGTGATACTAACTTAATGATTAATTGGGGAATTAATTTCTCAATAGGAGGTAATTGTAGATGTTGCAAAATTTCCCACTGGGGTGCTGAAAGGTAGAGCCTTAGGATGTTATTGAGAGCACCAGGGATTCTTGCTTGGTATTGATCCAGTTTTGTATTGGGAACAGATAGTTATGAATTTTGCTGGAAATTTCTTGCCTTGCATAGGTGGAGTCAATCATAGTATATACCTTTCAAACCAGTGCAGGCAACAATTCCTTTGGTGAGGTAAGTATTATTGGGGTTGACTTTTATGACAACCCCTGGTCCTCTTAGTCCTGGTTCCAACTTGTGCAGATAATGGTTGACAACCCAAATCTTATATCCTCTTTTAACTGTTACTTTTGAATTTGAACTGTTTCTCACTCTACTCTTTCCTTTTTCTTGGCCTCTTGGTCCTTTCTGGAGTGTTGTATGACAGAGTCATTTTCAGTTGGTGATTGCTTAGATAAAGGTAGTCAAGGTCCTAACTTAGTACTGTCAATGACAGGCTTGTGCCCATAGACAATTTCATATGTTTCCCCCTTTATTGCAATTAACTTGTGTCCTGCACACCATAAGCTCTGTTGGCAGCATGTCAACCCAGGCTTTTGGATTGTTGGCAGATAACTTACTGGGGGCCTCTACAAGGGAACCATTTATTATTTCAACTCTTTCATTTGCTTGCAGGTGATAGGGGCTGGCTACAGTATGCTTTATTCCATTCTTGGAAAGGTAGACCTTGGTGTCAATAGCTTTAAGTTCAGTTCCTCTATCTGTGATCAGGAGTTCAGGTTTCCCAAACTTAGCTATAATGTTCTTGTTAATAAACTATCTTACATCATTTCCTCAGTGTTCTTTTATAGCTTGTGCTACAGACCACCTGGTTTCATATTCAATAGCTGTGATAATGAACCTTTTAAATTTGTTATCACTGGATATGAGATCCACAATATCCAGTGCCCACACATTTAATGGTTGGGCAATTGACATCAACATAACTGATTTAGGGGCTGCCTTGGAGAAGACATACTTTTCACATACTTTACATTGTTTAAGCACCTCTTTGATGTTGTACAACATGTTGGGCAACCAGTAGCACGTCTTTAGATACTCATGTTAATTCCTGCTACAGGTGTGTTCCAGATCTCTGTGGTATCAAAGGATTGTGTAAATCTTTTGTGTTCACAGGACGTAGGGTACTGTATTGCCACTTGGTAATATGCGGTGTTAAGTACCATAATGTTTTTTAACATATGTTTGCTCTTAAGGAATTTCTCTTGGATGTCCATTAGTGTACCAGGTGGTAACTCTTCTTGGAGATTTCCCATTATTAACATGGGCCAATTGGGGTCTCCATCAGTGCATAGGAGATGTTTACGGTATAGCCTTGACAGGGCATCTGCGGTAAGCATTTCCTTTCCTGGTTTGTATTCAATTATCATGGGGTGCCTCTGTATGAGGCTCATTCATTCAGCTTGTTGTCTAGATAGATGTTGGTGTGTCTTGAAGAACACCAATGGTTTGTGGTTGGTAAGCACTTTGAATATCTGTGCACCTCCCAGGTAGCATTGCCACTTCATTAAGCAGTGCACAATGGCTATAATTTCCTTGTCATGTATTGGATATCTTTGCTCACTGTCAGACAGCTTTCTTGATTTGTATGCTACAGAAAGGAAGTTATTTTCTGCAGTTTTAATTCATAGTACTCCTCCTATTGCATAGTCAAAGATGTTGGTCTCTAATTTGTACACTCCTTCACAATTGGGATATTGTAAGATAGGGGCAGTGATCATTTGTTCTTTTAATTGTTGGAAGTATTGGTCTCTCAACAGTGTTCATACGAATTTTGTTGTCTTGTCAGTGATTGTGGGTAAGGGAGCAGTCAAGGCGCCCTAGTCAGAGATAAATCTCTTGACATACTGTAAATTCAGAACCTAAACGTAAAAATGCAGGACTGTCAAATCCTTGGTCCAAATTTTGAATCACTTTTGCGGACAATACAGCTGAATGAAAATTAAAATATTTAATAAAATAACCCATTTAATTTGATGCTTTTTGATTTATTTAAATTGGCAGATTTCAAATCTCTTGAGCAGATAACTCAACTAAAAAAAGACAAAACACAGCAAACAAATGCAGGATACATGAATCAGAAATTCAGGATTCTAATGTACAATTTAAGATTTACTGTATTTCTAACAAATCATAGGCAACATGTAAAAATTAACAAATATGAAATTGCAGGATTGTCAAATCCAAGAACCAAATTTCAAATAAAAAATGAGGTAAATTTGAAATAAATATAATTTATGGGCATCTCAAACAGGAAGTCAAAGGATCTAGAGTGGATTTGTGCTAATTCTTTTAGGAATCACAGGCATTCTCAAAAATCATCCTATTCCAGTTTAGGACAGCTAAAATTTAGATCCTACTATTCACCAACTTAACATACTTAACAATAAGTTTGAATAAAATGTACACTTCTCTTTTTAAGTTTAATGTTTAATAAAAATTTATTATGCTTTCTTTTAATAACAACCAACTAAACAAGCTGTCCCCTGGGCTTGATAAAATCATACAGGGCTACACTAGGTCTTCCAATAGTGAAGCCTCTCTCTATGGTCATTCCCAACCTGCATGTCCCTCCCCAAGCACTACCCAAGAGTGTGTTCTTTCTCCCACGTCCTCATGCATGGCCCTGTTTGACCACCACACACAGGCAGCTGCTAACCCAAATCATATATCAACACTAGCATCTGGAATTGGCCAATTGAGCCAAGGGGTCACCCAGGGAAGCCAGGACCCCAAAACAGCCAATCAGATGTCATTGACTAGTTAACAAGATGGACATATCCCTCCCCCAGCCAATCAGCCTTCAAGACGCAGAAGAAAACTAGTTATTCCAGAAATTGTTCTCAAAATGGTTGAAAAAAAGGGATGCTTATGTCCATTGGGGAAATTGCATCTGTAGTGAGTTTTGCAAAGTCCATGGTGGCTGCAACCCTGCAAGCCCACACCAACTATGGCCCCCTCCCAAGAAGACCCCAACTGGTGCCTTTACTTTAACTGATGTTGAAAAAGCCCATCCCCTTATGATGTTCATCATGGAACATGACCTGAAGATGCCCTCAGTTGTCAGGGATCCATCCTGCAGTAAGTTCTTGAGAACTTACAGGCAGACGGCCTGCAGATCCTGTTGGGAGGACCCATCACATGATTAGAACTAACTTTGCAACTTAATACTAATTGCCCAGTAGAGCCCAGGGTCCGCTGGCAGGCACCATTGAATCAATAAGTCTGGTGAGGGTGATGCACATCTCCCCAAATATCTGTGTGGAGGTGGATTCATTGGTTGCAATGGATTCCTGTGGGCAGTTGGGCTGCGGGATGAGAGGTGGTGTCATTGGAACTAGATAGACAGGCAGGTAGTTGTACTTGTTGCGGAACAGCAGTGGAGGTATGGTGACCCAAGTTCCTTCTCTACTAATGGATTTGGTATCTTTAGTTCTGACTTCTGGGTTTTAGATCAGGATTTACTCTAGGATTAATTCCAAATACACCAGGTCAGGTGGGTATTCAGTGAAATTTACTGGGCCAAAGGGAGCTCCTGGTGGACAATATAGTTTGGGCAGTTGGTCTGCAGTTTCTTGGGGGTGATGAATGTGAGGTACAGAACCTCAGGAGGTAGACTGAAAATGAAATAGTCTAAAATCAAATATGGAACAACCTGGTTGACCAAAGGTTCATGTCACTTTATTGCAAGAATGGAAATGGGTAACTTCCTGGCAGCCCAGGGTATAAGTATACCCATCTGCCATAGAGAAACTTTTACAAACTGTCAATGGTCTGGATGTACAGGCATTCTGGCTACTGCCAACCTGCTTAACATCCAGCCATTGCCCAATTTGGTGCCCTTCCAATATACCATTTGACCTACCAAGAATGGTAACCAAGCAATATCACATGACTGTCCAAGTATCCAGTGGCTTGAACCCACCTTGCACATGACCAACTCCTAGGTTCAATCCAACTAAATCCCTGCCACAGTCAAGTCTATATAAGTCTAAAGTATTATCCAATAAACTATACTTCTCTTCTTTCTTAATTCCATATTTGAAGCTTCCCCAAAAGGTGCTCCTTATCACTGGTAGCAGCTACAGTTTTTCAACCACACCATGAGAGAGAAAATAACTGACCAAAACCCGCCCACCTTTGCTCACGTACTCAACCAGGCCACATCCCAGGAGACCTGGAAAATGTAATTCTGCGCCCACAACATTAACAAAGATATACCTAGTGGATGCACCATATTCAAAGGTCTGGTCATGCCCAAAGCATGTGCCAAGATAATTCAATACAGTTGCTCTCTCAAACACAAAAAAACGCACAACCACCTATCACAGGTGAAGTGAACAACACCAAATACATTGGTATTGACAAGTTCTTTGGTAAAAACAAAGAAAACATCATCAACTGGCTAGACCACACAGCAACTAAACTCTGCGCCAGCCGCATCCCTCATGAGAAATGGGTCCAGGAAGCCAGCAAGCGCCTGTACAAGGCCGCAGCTAACTGGTTTGCCACCTGGGTTGGCTCACAAACTGATGACCAGCTTGACAACTGGGAAGAGTTTAAATCAGACATCACGCACAATTTCTGCATCACTGAATCCCTCCAAGATATTGCAATACAGCTCAGTGATCTTCCTCAGAAGACCACCATTGCAGCTAACGCCAATGAATTCAAGGAAATACATTGTAAAATCCAAAACCCAGCACAAGCTGATAACCTAAATACCAGAGCCTCATTCATCAACAGAATGAAACCCTCTGTTGCTGCCCTCATCTGTCCAGAGGCCAACACCTCCATGCCCACGCTCATTGCAGAAGCCAAGTGCTCAGAAAAATGCGCAAACATGGAATATGCTGCACGCAACTGCAATCACTCCTCAAACAGCAATGGCAGAGAAAACTCCAATGGCAACAAATGCCAAAATACCAATAATAGCAGCGGCAATTTCAATTGCAACAATGGCACTCACAGCCAAAGCAAAAACCACTCCTGTCCCAAGAAAGAGGACACCACCAAAGTTAACAATGCTGAAGTAGCAACCCACTATGAATCTGACCCCACATTCTCTGACCTCAAAGGTCTTGAAACAGAGGAACAGGGAAAAGAGGAGGGGGAAAAGGCTTAAGTGCCACTGTCTCCCCCCAACTTGACAAGAAATTGTACCAAGGCACAAACTTTGCTGCTTGCATCCCACATGTCCCGCAATCCTCCATTTTTATGAACATAAAAATTAAAGATCACTCACAACTTCTTGTCTATCCATGCACTTACAAATCACATATACATAAAACTTTATTTGACTCTGGTGCACAGCACACTATGGTTAGCAAACCTTTTGTAACCAAGTACAAAATACCAGTTGTCAAATCCAACTTCAAATATGCCAGAATAGCAGACAAATCAAAAGTTCTACTCAACGGCAAAACAACTCCCTTCATAATTGACTTCCAAAGCATACAAACGTCCATCAAAAAACTTGTCATGAACAACGTAAACTACAACATTGTAGCAGGCATGGACTGGTTCACCCAAGTGAACCCCATTGTATGTTGGAAAATAAAAACCATGACCATCAAACACAACAGAGTCAATTTTAACATCCTCAAAGAACCCAACAACCTCATTTAAGAGACACAGTATTTGTCCAGGTCATAAACCAAGATGACCTAGAACATCTAACTAAAGATAGTACCCTCTACATAATGAAGTACAATGAATTCAACAACATGTAAACAACCAAAATCCAATGCCCAGAACTTGCGACACTCCTAAATGAATACACCCATGTATTCAAAGAAGAACTCACAGAGTTACCCCCCAATGAGGAGGTCAAACATGGCATCAACCTATGTAAAGCCATGCCCAAACCTGCACCCCTCTACAGACTCTCCCCCATGGAGATACAAACCCTCAAAACCCATATTGAGGAAAACTTAGCTAAAGGATTCATCCGCCCATTGGAATTCCCTTGGGGGGCATCAGTGTTCTTTGTAAAGAAAAAGGAAGGCACTCTACATCTAGTAACTGACTGCAGAGCACTAAATGCAAGCACAGTAAAGAATAAATATCCTCTTACACTTATAGAGGATCTGTTTGCAAGACTCTCAGGAGCCAAATTTTTCTCCAAAATTGACCTCACCTCAGGCTACAACCAAGTTGAAGTAAAAGAAAAGGACGTACCAAAAACTGCGTTCCGTACACAATTTGGATCCTTTGAGTTTAGAGTAATGAACTTTGGGATGACCAACACTCCTGCAACGTTTCCCCCCATGATGAACCAAGCACTAAACAGTCTCTCAAATATATTATGATACCTCAACAATATCATTATATTCTCAAAAACAAAAGAGGAACACCTCACGCATGTCTGCAAGACACTCAATTGACTTGCAAAGCACAAACTTTATGCAGAACCAAGTAAGTGCCAATTTATGGAAAAGAAACTCCTGTTCTTGGGCCACATTGTCTCTGACAGTGATATCAAAGCAGATCCAGACAAAATAAAAGCCATAAATAACATGCAACACCCCACCTCCGTTAAACAAGTTAGATGCTTTCTTGGTATGGTAGCTTACCTAAGGAAATACATCAAAGACTGCAGAAAACTAACTGCACCAATCAATGACTTAACCAAGGGTGATTCCAAAAAGAAATTAATCTGGACACCAGAAGGTGACAAGAATTTTCAATCATTAAAACAAGCTCTGATCAAAGCACCAATCTTTCAATACCCTAATAATAATGGGTGCTACAAGCTCAAGTCAGATGCCAGTGACACCGCATTGGTGCAGTCCTGCGCATCTGCCATCCAGGGTAGCATGAATTCCTGCCAGTATGTTATGAAAGCAGAAAACTAACTAATACTGAGCAGAGATATCCAATACACGACAAGGAGTTGCTAGCAATATATCACACATGCAAGAAATAGAGATGTTATCTAGAAGGACATTTAAACGTCCAAGTAATAACTGACCATAAATCCTTAATCCTTTTTAAAACTCAGAACACACTTGCACGGCAACAAGCCAAATGGATGTCCTTGCTAGAACAGCTTAATTTGGACATCCAATACAAAAAGGGGCAGAGCTGGTCACGGCCAATGCTCTCTCTAGACTATGTCAGCCTAGAGAGGATCACCCTGACCACCTGGACCCTGACTAGCCAAACCTGTACAACACTGAGTATAAAACCAAAGGGAAAGACCCCTCAACACATCAACTGACCCACAATACATTAGTAAGGAACAAAAAGCACTTCCATGTATCAAATGGCACAGTATACCAAATTATTAATGACAAAAATGTCCCATACATCCCACTTGCACAAAGAGTTGACACCATATTAAGACATCACCGCATACTAGGACATACGAAGGCTAAAAACCTACACCTCACATTAAAAGAGATAGTATGGTGGCCCAACCTCAAACAGGATATAGTTGATGTTCTGAAAAAGTGCATAGTGTGCAAGAAATACACCAGTATAAAGGCTCCTCAGCCAACGGTTGACCCAGTAAAGACCCTGAACCATTCAAGGTTTGGGGGCTAGCCATAGTGAGCCCCTTCCCAGAAACAAAAACAAACCAACATTTCTTAATTGTAGCTATTAAATTTGCCACACACTGGTCCATCTGCTTGGCAACAAAGGACCATAAAGCAGAGACCATCAACTGATTTATTATCAAAGCAATCATAGCCAACTACAGCACTCCAGACTACATCATAACTGATGGAGTAACCAAGTTGTCAGATCACGTAGTAAACAACAACTTATAATCCAAAAAAATTAAACACTCCACAATCTCTCCATATAAGCCACAGGCCAACGGCAGAGTGGAACACCTCAATGGCATCCTAATCAGGACTCTAGAGAAAATAATGGATGGCAAAGCCAAAGACACATGGCCACTTTATGTGAAACATGCATTACTAGTATCCTGAGTCTGCACCAATCAAGGAACAGGCTATTCACTGTTTGAGCTAACCTACGGGTACAAACCAGAAATAATTACCCGCAACAAACAGCCATACATAAAGATCCCCCTCAGGGAAACCCCCCCACAGTAGAAAAAGCACCAAATCTACAATACATCTGCCTCAAAGCTAAAATAGTAGAAATAAAGAGACTCAAAACACAAAAGGTAACCTCCACAGAGGAACCACTCACCATCAATTCCCCTGTCTGGGTTCTAGCTGGCAACAGAAAGAAACTAGACTCAGTACACCAGGGACCAGGAAGAATAATCAAGTACAGACCAGATCACAACACCTATCTAGTAAAATTCCAAGGTGCCAAAACCCCAATTGTCAAGAAATGCCACAAAACCTGTCTCTGCCTTAGTAAAGGAGAACACTTGACCAGACTGGTTCCAACTAGTAAACAGCTCCAGGAGCATCAGGCGGCAGCCGTGAAAACAAAGCCCCCTCCTGATGCACCAGATTAACCCCTTAAGAGGGGGTTTGTGTTGAGGTTCTGGATGTACAGGCATTCTGGCTACCACAAACCTGCTTAACATCCAGCCATTGCCCAATTTGATGCCCTTCCAATATGCCGTTTGACCTACCAAGAATGGTAACCAAGCAATATCACATGACTGTCCAAGTATCCAGTGGCTTGAAACCACCTTGAACATGACCAACCCCTAGGTTTGATCCAACTAAATCCCTGCCACATTCAAGTCTATATAAGTCTAAAGTATCATCCAATAAAATATACTTCTCTTCTTTCTTAATTCCATATTTGAAGCTTCCCCAAAATACGCTCCTTATCAAAACCTTTCTGGGCTGGGTGATACTGTCTTCTATGGTTTGTAAATCATTGGTGGTGTGCTGCTCAGAGGATCTCTAATTGGTCAAGTTGAAAAGGGAAGCTCCAATTTCCCCTTTGAGCTGTAGGATTTGTCATCCTCAGGCAGCCCATGTTCTACGGAAGGCTTCTTCAATTCTTTACCAGAGATGGCCCCAGTTATCTCAGGATTGTTTTCCAGGCCTGTGCTCTCATTGGCAGGACTAACAGTATTCTTTTGCAGGTGAGGTGTAGTTACAAGCAACTCTGGGTTGATTGATCTCAGGAGTTTCTCCAAATTTGAATTTGTCTCTGGTTTGATCCTGGGAAAAGGCAGAAAGCCAGGCGGCTGGGCCTGAGGGCTGCCAGCCCGCAGGATATCAGTGTTTGAATCCCATACCTGGGGTTCTATCACATGCATATTTAACAAGAGCTTATCACTTGTGATACTGTTCCAAGTTTGTCTCCAACTGGGACTCCATATCATTTTCACAAATAAAAGAACAGTCAATTTGTGGATGCACAGAGTTGTGATTGCTGCTAGAATCTTGTCCAATCAAGTTCTCAGTGGTCCCAGTTTGGTGGATACCAACCCATACAATTTAATCATTATTAAGTTTATAAAAGGGAGGGCAATGAGGACGCACAATGACACCATCTTCTTGTTGTATGCCAAGACTTCTGCAAGTATCCAAGATTATGGAGAAAAGCTTATCTAATTAACGTCTACAAGCACAGCCCAATTTTGTATCAATTTGTCTGGAGTTTTCCAGCAGTTTACCTATTGGGTGTCAATTATTACTGAGAAATATTAAGCACTGCAGATGAGTATGCCTATCAGACAGAGCTCAAGGACATGCTGGAGGAGTGGGCTACCCAACAAGCCATGTACAGAGTTTTACTGAGTGCAGAGATGGAACAGCGGGAGTAGGCAACCAAGGAAATTAGGGCTGAAGGGCATACCTGTTGGTCCTACCCCATCAACTACGCCAACATGCATCTTGCAGATGTATGTCTCTAAAAATTTGGCTCAGCTCTCAGGCGCTTAAAGCCTGCCACATACAATGAACTGCACATCTAAATTGAGAAGGGGTATGGGCTTTTCCCTTTCATTTTGTCCAGGACTTATCAGATCTTGTCATATTCTATGCAAGTGATAGTGATAAGTCCAGAAAGGACTCCTGCCTCCCCCACTTTCATCCATTTGTTTTTTCAAGCCTGCATATGTGACAGAAGAAGAACTTGAACAATTGAAGCAATCAGCTCTTTCCGCCTCTTCACAGTCAACAAACCAAGGCTCCCCAACTCCCCCATTAAGACCAAGCCACTGCCTTCCAAAACTGACTCCAAACCACCACTCATATCCTCCCCACTACCTCTGATACTTTCCCTTTTACAGGCACAGATAAAGGCAATGTACATTCTGCCCATTTCCTCCCCTATTCATCCTTTGACAATTAAAATAGAACCTTTCTATGTGAAAAATTATTAAAATTGATATTATTTCTTCCAATTCATAATTAATAATATATTTTTTATACATGTTGGCATTCTTCATATTTTAATAAAAGTTATATGCTGTAAATTCAGAACCTGAACATAAAAAGGCAGGATTGTCAAATCCTTGGTCCAAAATTTGAATCACTTTTGCAGGATGGTCTTTTTTTAATTAAATTGTTTTTTTTGAGTATTTATTTGAATATTTGAAAATGCGGGAACTCATAGACACTTTGCAAAGTTCAAGTCAAGCTGCATAAATCCAATGGACAAAATTAAGTAACTGGAATCAGATTTGAAGTGTTCAAATCCATCAGCCATTTTCATTAAGTTTACTATGTTTTTTGAAATTTTGGGATTGTCAAATCCAAGAACAAAATTTCAAATCACTTTTGAATGCCACTAGTAAACTCAGATATTAATTGCAGGAACTGGAATCCAAATTTAATGTACAGTAAGCACACTAGGAAACACCAAACCAAATCAAGAAGCTCCACCACAACTAAAATCAAATGAAAAATTCAATATTGATAACCATGTTTAGACATAAAAAGAGATTTAACTTTAAAATCACCCAAACCTGGAAAGTATACAATATTATTTGCTTCAAATCACCAATATAGAAACTCTGCTACCATTCAAGGCTAAAATTAAGAGAAAACAACTACCCACAACTAAACCAATAACTTCAAATAAATTCATATTTAATCTAGAATATATTTTTTATTTTATTTTTATGGACTGTCAATTGCATTTCCAACCCGCTCCTGCACCAGCCTGCGGGGCAGCCCATCCATGAGGGCGTCCCAGAGGGTCCAAGAACAGACACATAACACAACTTGAGGGGAGTCATGTCAATACACAGGCCTCCCAAGGTGTCAGCACTAGTCAACTACATCCTGCTTCCAAAGCCAGAACTACCAGCTTGAATCCCAGGCAGAAGCCACTCTCAAGGCCTGCCACAAAAGTCTCCTACACCAGGGTCACCAGGAATAATGAGGTTACTTACACCTCTACCGTTTACCCAGTTGTCACCTGGCCCTGCACTCTTGATCCAAGAGTTGCTACTTCCTGCCCCCGCGTCTTTGACACCACCTACAAGCCATTGTCAGCCACTGTTGAGCCATCTGCGCCTATTGTGTATTCAACCATTGACAACACCACTGTAAGCAAGCGTGATCCCGCCTTCTACACAAAGGTCCCTGTCCCCTGTGTTGAGCCTGGTAGCCAGGATGCTGTAGTACCTGCCAAGGGCCGGCGTTGGTTGACAGATAGTAAGTGTGAAGCTCTCCTCAACTGCTTGAATGGGGGAATGGTGGTTTGGGATATTGCATCCCAATTTGGTGTCACGGCCAGATACATTGCTGACATCAACACCAAGTATGGCAATACCAGGCAAATTGCCAAATCCACCAAGGCAAAAAGACAGCCCAAACTCCTTCAGCCTATTCACATTGACACAATCAAGCAGTGGATAGCCAAGGATTGCCACCTGGACACACTTGCTGTCCAATCAATGCTTGCCACAGAGTTTGGGCTTTCTGTTTCCAAAACCCTTGTCTACAAAACAATGGTTGATTTGGGCTTCTTGTGGAAGGTGCTTGGAGTTTTTCCGTACAATAGGAACAGTGAAAAGACCATCAAGGATTGAGGCATTTATACTGAGACATATCTGGCACTAAAGAAGACTGGGAATGTCCAGTTCTTCTATATTGACAAATTGTTGTTTTCCTCCTCACTCAGGTCTAGGCATGGGTGGATTGAAAAGGGGTCCAAGGACGGCGTAGCCCATTGTGCAGCTGTCCGTTCCCAGACCTATTCTATGGTCGTGCTTCTTGGTCCTTGCGGGTTGGACCAGTATCAGATGATTAAAGGCTCCCGTAACAGCGGGACCTTTCTCAATTTTCTCCAAGCCGTCAAGGAGCACCTGCGGATAAATTACAGCGGCACAACCAACATTGTTATGCTTGATAATGTTGGGCTCCACAAAGTGGATCTGGTTGTGTCCAAATCCCCCCCATTGACAAAAACAACCACACCTTCAGCCACTGACTTACCAATTGTCCAATGAGACTTCTCTTCCTCCCGCCATATTCCCCATTCCTGAATCCAATCAAGGAGGTGTTTGGTTGGATCAAGAATAAGGTGAAACAAGGCCTTCCTCAGGACACTGAGGATCTATTCAATATTCTTGAGGTCAGCCAATTTACAATGCCATCCAATGTGGTGGCGGCTTTTTACAAGCACTTGTAATCCTTCCTCCCTAAAGCCCTGGCCTCTGAGCCAATCAGATGAATGGGCGCTCTGGGTTTTATTTGTTTTTATTTTTATTTATTTTGTTTTTATTAGGACTCAAAAATATTATTTATATATAATAATGTGACGTTTGAATGTATTATAGACATTTAAGAATACATAGAAAAGGTAAGTAAAATTAATTATACTAGGTATGGAGAATATATTTTTATTATAATGCAATGAATATTATATTGAATGTTGCGCTAATAAATGGATAAATTAAAAAAGATAGAAAAATAATTATTTTATTTAAATAATTGTGAATTGTTGATGGTACTTTGGCTTTTTTAAGCCACAAATTGGACCTTGCATGTCATCATCTGATTCTTGTTATTTCAGTGCCACTATAGCCACACAACACAACCACCAATGATTTTCATGTATTGCTTACTAATTAGTACTTAGGACGCGGGTCAAATATATTGAATATTTTTATCAAATCACATTATAAGGGAAAGGTAATTTGAGTTCTATATAATCATTTGTTTAAAACATAAGTGGAGCGGGCCGCATGATGCGGATAAATTAAATTCTCAATGTTTATCTATGTGATAATTAAGCCTGTATTCAACAAGCTAATAAATAAAAACATTTTTAACTTATTTTTAATATTTGACGTGGTTGCAACTTTAACTAATGTCTTGTAATATATTTAGATATATCAATATTATAATTTACATACTAAAAGTTAAAATAAAAATTAAAATATTAAAAGAAAAATTATAATTATAAATTTTAAAAGTTAAATATTAAAGTTTAAATATTTGAAATTTAACTATTTTTATTAAATTGTGATTTATTCTAATATCAAAATATTTGATATTAAAATTTTTTTATTGTAATATGTATTATTAAAATTTTAATATTAAATTTTAGATACTAAATATTTTTAATATTTAAATATGTAATATTAAAATTTTTATAGTAAAATTTTAATAGTACATATTTCAGTATTAAAAAATTTAGTATTAAAATATAAAAAATTAAAAAAAATTAATTTGCAAGGGGAAAATATTTATTGGGGGGATGCTAATTGCAAAGGGAATGTGATTATTCCAGGGAATTATACCCCAAAATTAAATTTTCAGCTAATGCATCTAATTGGATCCACATACTCTTCTGTACGTGGTGGACAACCCTGGATGTGATTGCTAGAGGGGTGGCGCCCTGTACCCCGGTGGTTGCTTATTGTTTGATAAAAGGCAAGCAGGTGAGGAAATTGACTAGTAGGTTTTTTTTGGGGGGCATGTAGTACCTGTATAGCGTTGCCAATGTAAATGAGTCATAGAGGACATGCTCAACTGTCCTGTATCCCCGTGGTGTTTTCTGGCAATTGAGGGCTACACGGCAAATTTCCATTTGAATAGGTACATCCTCCATCTTTTTGATGTTGGTTTTTAATATGCAGTGGAGGAGGATTCCCAGGTATACCGCAACATGGATTCTTTGCAAGGTATACTTTTCCAAGAACATGCATATTTTTTTGAATTTTTGCACTAACCTATTAATAAAGGACGTTTGGTTGAACTTGAAGAGGGTTCTGGGGGGCACCCAACTTGAATCAGCCCCCCAAGCCTTGGCAAATGAAATAAATAAAGGTTTAAAATTATTCACAAGGACTGCATCCCCGACTTTATTTGATAGTGCCTTAAAAACTTCATTAAAAATTGCAGATTTCAAATATTCATTTCCTATTTGAAAGTCAGTTTTTATTAAATTATTTTCATATTTGTTGATGTTTGTGAAGGGGAATTGTTGAATGCTTTATATGTATTCATCAAATTTCAGTTTGATATCCCCGCAAATTTCATTCATTTCTTTGATTTTGATAGTTGCTCCTAGTTCATATGCTTCCCTTATCCATGGCAAGCACCCCACAGGTGGTGAATATTCCCTATCTTGAGCTTCACTATTAAAAAATTATTCATATTCTGTTGAATTATTTTATTTATTTGGTTTTTATTTATTTGCTTTACAGGGGCCCCCAGTGACTGGTAACCCCCGTAAAACCAACTTGGTGTATAAGCCGCCACTTCCGCGACCTCATCCCCATTCCTGGTGATAACTAAAATAAATATAAGTAAAACATAAAAAGAATAAATAATTGTTTCCCCTGTGGCCCCCTCAGCCACATGCACCACTTTGGCAAACTTCATGAGTGTTGGATGCTCTTCATTAATTTTTCTAGGCTTAAATTTTTCTTTTATTTCTTGCTACTTGTGCTTCTTCATGGTTTTCATTTGATAAAGCTTCTGTATTTCTTGAAGCGCTTCTTCTTCTTGCTTGTGTTTCATTTTCATCTGTTTCCATTTGGTCGGTTTCCTCTTCATTGGTATTGATTTCCTTTTGAATTTCTGTTCCTTTGATTAGTTTGATCTTATTGTTTTCTTTGGCTCCCTGCCAGAACTCCCACAAAGTGTAGGCCCCGTTGTTGAACTTTACTTGATAAAATTATTCTCTGTAGATTAAGTAATTTTTCTTTATTCTTTTCATCTATAATATTTCCCAATTTATCCAGAGCATCTTCTTTTGACTGGATCAGTGGCTGGCCCTTGTTACCCAGCTTTCCTGTTACTATTTCCCTGATATTTTTTTCTATTTAACAACCTTTTGCAGATGTGCTTCTAATTTGTTGATCAAGTTATAGATTGTTGACATATTGTTTGAATTCCATCAAAAAACTGGTTTTTATAGTACCATCTTCAACGCATACACATTTATCATCTTTAATTTATTAATGATGAAAAATATTTATGCTCATAATTTTAAGCTATTTGTAAAATGTACAACATTGTATTAATTATGGGAAATGTTGATAATATAAAAAGAAAATATACCATTAATTATGAATTGAAAGAGAGATATCAATTTTAATAAGTTGTCACAAAGAAAAGATTTATTTACTAATCAAAGGACAGGAAGGGGAGGGAATGGGCGGAATGAACATTACATTCATCTGCGCCTATGAGAGGGGCGGCATCAGAGATAGTGGGGAGGAAATGGGTGGTGGTTTGGGAGTCAGGGTTGGAAGGCAGGTGGCTTGATGGGGGGTTGGGGAGGCAGGGTTTGTTGACTGGGAAGGGGCAGCAAGAGCTGATTGCTTCAATTGCTCAAATTCTTCTTCTGTCACATATACTGGCTTGAAAAAATGGATGGACTGGCGTGGGGGGAGACAGGGGTCTTTTCTGGACTTGTCACTATCACTTGCATAGAAGATGATGAGATCAAATAAGTCCTGGACGGACGTGGAAGGGAAAAGCTCATACCCATTATCAATTTGGGTGCATAGTTTGTTGTAGGTGGCAGGCTTTAAGCGCCTGAGGGCAGAAACAAAATTGTAGAGACATACATCTGCAAGATGCATGTTGGCGTAGTTGATGGGGTAGGACCAACAGGTATGCCCTGCAGCCCTGATTTCTTGGGTGGCCCATTCCCACTGCTCCATCTCTGCACTCAGTACAACTGTGTGCATAGTGTTTTGTGTGGCCCACTCCTCCAGCATGGTCTTGAGCTCTGTCTGGTAGGCATACCCATCTGCGGTGTTTGATATTGCCGAGTAATAATTGACACCCAATGGGGAAACTGCCAATAAAACCCCAACAAAACAATACAAGATTGGGCCGCGCTTGTACACGTCAGACTGGATATGCTTCTCTCCAAAGTCTTGGATACTTGCAGATATCTTAGCATACAACAGGAAGATTACATCATTATAGGCCCTCATTGCCCTTCCTTTGATAAAATTAATAATAGTTGAATTGTAGGGGTCAGTGTCCATCAAACTGGGGCCACTGAGAACTTGATTGGACAAGATTCTAGCAGCAACCACAACTCCATGCATCCACAAATTCACTGTTATTTTGTTGGTGAAGATGTCATGGAGTCCCAACTGGAGACGTACCTGGACCAGGGGCATCCGTGGGTCACGTTCCATAATGGCCATCATAAGGGGATGGGCTGTGTCACCTTTGGTTGAAGTACGGGCACCAGTCAGGGTCTTCTCGGTAAGGGGCCACAGTTGGCGTGGGCTTGCAGGGTTGCAGCCACAGTAGACTTTGCAAACCCCATTGCAGCCGCAATTTCCCCAAGGGACATAAGCTTCCCTTGCTTTTCAACCATTTCAAGAACAATCTCCGGAGTGATTAGTTTTCTTCTGCGTCTTGAAGGCTGATTGGCTGGGGGAGGGATATGTCCATCTTGTTAACTAGTCAATGACATCTGATTGGCTGTTTTGGGGTCCTGGGCTCTCTGGGTGACCCCATGGCTAAAATGGCTAGTTCCAGATGCCATTGCTGATAAGGGATTTGGGTTAGTAGCTGCCTGTGTGTGATGGGAAAACAGGGCCATGCTTGAGGACACAGGAGAAAGAACAGACTCCTGGGTGGGGCTTGCGGAGGGGCCTGCAGGTTGGGAGTGGCCATAGACAGAGGCTTCACCGTTAAGAGACCCAGTGTAGCCCTGCATAATTTTGTCAAGGCCAGGGAACAGCTTGTTGACTTGGTTGTTGTTGAAAGAAGACATAATAAATTTTTATTAAAAAAATTTTAAACTCAAAAAGAGATGTGTACATTTTAGTCAATTTTATTGTTAAGTATGTCAATTTTGTGAAAAGTAGGATCTAAATCTTAGCCGTCCTAAATTGGAATAGGGTGATTTTTGCAAATGCCTATGATTCCTAAAAGAATCAGCACAAATCCACTCTAGATCCTTTGGCATCCTTTTTGAGACACCCATAAATTATATTTATTTCAAATTCCTTGCAATTATGATTTGAAACTTGGTTCTTGGATTTGACAATCCCACAATTTCAGATTTATTAAGTTTTACATGATGTGTATGATTTGTTTGAAATACAGGAAATCTCAAATTGTTCATTAGAATCCCGCATTTCTGATTCATGTATCCCACATTTGTTTGTTGGGTTTTGTCTTTTGTTAGTTGAGTTATCTGCTCAAGAGATTTGAAATTTACCAATTTAAATAAACCAAAAAAGTCAAATTAAATGGTTAATTTTATTTAATATTTTACTTTTCACTCAGCTGAGTTGCCCGCAAAAGTGATTCAAAATTTGGACCAAGGATTTGACAATCCTGCATTTTTACGTTCAGGCTCTGAATTTACAGTAGTTGATTTGATAATATATAATTATTTGCATAATAATTTATCATTATCAAAAATAAAGTAAAGACCAACAAATGTAAATATTACATTAGAATATTGCAACTAGATATTAACTCTTGATATTTAGATATTATGTGCATAACTCAAAGCATTTTGTTTAATAAAATTCATTGTAAACTTGGCATTTTTCAATGTAATTTATTAAAACAGATTGTGTTTATATTAGAGAGCCATTAACGTTTAGTACAAATATTGATACATAGTGCATTTTACAGTCTGTATATTTACCTATCAGTAATAATTCTATAAACTTTTTAGTTGGATTTTGCAAGGTAATAATAATGTTATGTGTTAATAAATTACTGTTTGTTGTCATTACTGGCTGATTTTCTTTGCTGTGGCAATTGTGCATTTTCTGATATTTACGCACTAGTATCCAATTGGTTGGTTTCATATCAAATCACACAGGCAATAGGAAATCAAGCCGCCACCCTGACCACATCTGGTCTCAGGGTGGCAACCACATTTCCTATTGCCTTTGCAATGGGATGTGAAACAAATCAATGGGATACCAGTACATACTTATCAGAAAATGTACAATTGTCACAACAAAGAAAATCAGACATATAATGGTAATAAACAGTGATTTATTGATCCATTGAATTACTAATAACTCACAAAATCTGACTTTAAATTTTACAGAATCATTATTAATAGGTAAATATACAGGCTGTAAAAGGCACTATGTATCAACATTTCTTTAATAAGTGTTAATGGCTCCTCAATATAGACATAGTTCAATTATAAAATTGCAATAAAAAAGCTACATTTACAATGAATTTTATTATACAGAATGTATTGAGTTATGCACATAATGCTGAATTGACATTGTTATCAATACAGCCCAGTATAGTTAACATTCAATAAAACATTCACAATTCAATGAAATATCAATAAAATACCATTTTCAAATAAAAAAGTTACATACTAAAAAATATAAACTACATGTTCTAATTAAGATGGCTAGTTTAATGCAATTCTGGTGTAATTTATAGTGATTATGCTATTTTTTGAATAATTACAAGTTAATTGTATTATTTGCAATAATTGTCAATAAAATTTACTATTGTCTATAATTTCATGGCCAGGCGTTGATGGTAGCACTATAAAAACCAATATTTAGGATGTAAATCAAACAAAATGTCTAATATCTACATCTTGATAAATGAATTAGAAGAACACCTGTAAAAGGGTGTTGAAATTGAAAGAACTATTAGGGAACTAGTAACAGGAAAGATAGGCAATGGGGGGTAGCCACTAATCCAATCAAAGAAGTTGTTCTAAATAAATTGGGAAATATAATAGATGAAAAGAACAAAGAAAACTATTGAATCTTCAGGGATTTTTTTATCAAGTTTGAATTTTTAAGATGCAAGTTACAATACATTTGAATTATGGAAAGTGCCAGGGTGTTATGGAAGTAACAGGTTCAAATCCTGCTATGGGATTTGAACTCTCTCCCAGCCACCAGGCAGGGAAAGCGGGTAGCAGGAGCTCACCTGCACCTGGGTTTTCTTTAAAAAGCAAATATCCAGGTGCAGGAACCACTCCCGCTCTGGCAGTAGCAGTGGGACCCAGAATGTGCTCCAAAAGCTATGCCAAAGCCTTGGTGGGTTTGGTTGGGCCTAGGCAAGCTAAATTTAGCTAACCAGAGCTCCCAGTTCAAGCCCACTCTCCACTTGATAATTTGGGGTTCCCAATTGGGAACACCTTTTTTAATCAAGTTCTTTTGCCTCAGGAATGCCTGTCAAGCCAGTTCTAAATGGCAATCAAATTGGAAAAGACCCAATGACCCTTGTAGCCAAACCTTCCAGAACCAGTGATTAGTCAGGCCAAGATGGGCCCCCAGAAAGCCAAAAAATTGTTCTTGAAGAACCCAAAAATGACCATGAAGCAGACAACCAAACAGCAGAACCTGAGTTTCCAAGCCATGCCACACAGATAGCACCAGAAGAATGCCCAGTGGCACTTGTATGTAAGTAAGTTTATAAGTTAGAAGCACCCAAAAAGATCTGTATCATAATCCTTACCAAATAAAGTTATTATGAACCTTTGGTTCACTCATCTGATTCCTTACATATTTTTAATACTCTTCCATCTGCAATTAACAAAGCATCAGCACCCATCCTCAGGAATTGATAGCCAAGCAACAGCTGGCAGAATTGAACCCTTTGTTGTAACTGTGCTGTTTTAGAGATTTAAAATGGAAAAATATTTAGAAACTAGATAATATTCTTTATTGAGAGATAATGATTATATAGTTAGTGTGAGTCATGGGTAACAGGAACATGATTGCGTTGATCACACTGTGGGATAGTGAAGGGGGTGGCTGGATCCTGGTAATGAGTCAAGCGCCAAAACAAGGTATCCACCGTAAGAAATCATCATTTGTTCATGTTATTGGATTTAGAAATTTGAGTTAACTTCCTAGTCTGGCTCCAAGTGGCCAGATAATCAGATTGCAGGTCACAAACTTGCTTACTTGGAACCTTGCTGGCAGGTCAAGCTGCTGTTTCAACACCTTTGACTACCATTGCCCTCCTGACACGCCATTTGTCCTTATGTACTTCACTGAGTATCCTCACAACCCTAATCAAGAACCCTGGACCTTGGAAGACTTGCAGTGGTACACCTTCCCAGAAACTCCCAAGAAACCCTACCAAATTGTCTGTAACGGCAAAGCAATCACCATTTACCCTTTGATCTTCAACAGGAAATACAACAACTCTGCCATCTACTTGATCTCAATTTCCCCCAACACTCAAACCAACCATCTTGACCCCAACCACTTCTAATGCCTCTGGTCAGAGTAGTCAATTCCTGGATGTGCTATACCTGACACTCACAGGATTGATTGATTCTGCCTTGCCAGCAGTTGGACCCTGGGACTTGGCTGGGAAGGCTCTTTTCTACCTGGTAAAGTTAGGTCCTATCATCTGGTTGGCCATGCTTGTACCTGCCTCCACTCCTCACTCACCTGTAGGAGCATTGCAGTACTCTTAGTATCCTGACACAGGGAAATTAATAAAAAATCAAGCTGATTGAAGGAAATGAAGCATACTCAAGAAGCAGAAGCGCTTAAGAAATAATGAAAATTTATCAAATGAAAATCAGGAGGAAGCACAAATTGCATAGAAAATAAGGAAGATAAAAGCAAGGAAATCAAATGAAGAGCAACCAACACTCATAAATTTTTCCAAAGTGGCGCCTGTGGCTGAGGGGGCCACAGGAGAAAGAATTAGTAAGTTTTTTATTTTTACTTACATTTACTTTAGTCACAACCAGGAATGGGGAAGAAGTTGCTGAAGTGGCAGCCTTTATTCCCAGTTGGGTTTACAGGGGTTAAAAATCACTGGTAGCCCCTGTAAAGCAAATGAATAAAAAATGAAATAAATAAAATAATTTAAATGAACATAAATCAATATGGAAATAGGGAAGTAAGAAACAAGGAATATTTACCACCCGCAGGGTGCTTGCTGTGGGTTAGAAAAGCATATAAAATAGGAGCAAATATCAATTTTAAAAAGATGAATGGAATTCAAGGGGATATCAAGATGAATTTTGATGAATATATTTATGAAAGTATTCAAAGATTTACCTTTTCAAGCATAAATGAATATGAAAAAATCTAAAAAAAGACTTTCAAATAGGACCAGAACTTATCAAAGCTGAAAATTTCAATGAAGTATTTAAAGCATTATCAAAAAACAGGGACAGAATCCTTATGAATAAATTTAAGCCTTTATTAATTTTTTTTGCCAAAAAATGAGGATATATACCATCTAGGCGCCCCCAGAACCATCTCAAAGTTCTCTAACACTTCCTACATCAACAGATTAGTTCAAATTTACAAAAAAATGCCTGTTTTCAGAAATATATATCTCAAAGGATTCACATTGAAACATACCTAGGAATAATATTACACTGCATATTAAAAACAAATATTAAAAATTTAGAGGATATACCAATTCAAATAGACATATGTCACTTAGCATTGGAAAGACAGAAGACACCATGAGGGTACAGGACAGTCAAGCACGTCCTGTACAACTCCTTTTGGCAGAAATCCACTCATTGGGGAGCCTTTCTGCAATAGGATAGAGAAGGCCCCCCAGGTTAAGCTTAACTAATGTGGACCCTACTGGAATCCCTATCATTAACATATGTAAAAGATGATCAAATAAGCAGAATCTCCCCAGAAAGGGGTGAAGTGATTTAAAAGATAGTAGACACTAGTGTATCCCAAGACTGGCCAAGGAGCCTTGGGATGGATAATAGGAGGGAACCAAGCTGTCTCTACATAGGGGGCATGGCAACAAAATGGATCAAAACAATATCAAATTGAGTCTTCTGATTTATCTGTGGGAGTAGTTCCAGGAGTTTTGAAGTTCACATTAGCTTGCCTATAGCCAATTAACACAAAAAAAGCTCATACAATAAGGATGAGCTTCATGTTGTTGATGGAGAGCCTTATTTATCCACTAATCAAAGTTTTTTAGGAGTTTGAAAATATAGATTTATTGACTAAGATAGGGATAAAAATTAATGGAGCAATTTGCTCAAGAGAGGAGATCAGTTTAAATACTGAGTGAAATGAGGGGATAGTCAGAGTGGTTACCAGAGGCTGCTGCAAGTATTGATTGTGAAGTATTGTCTTGCAGGACTGCAGCAAGCAGTAAGGTTTGGTGGTGCTTGCAGGGTGCATTTGGTCAGGTGGTTATGTGTTTGGGTGGATTTCTTATTGAGATGAGGATTAATTCCTTGGCTTGGGTGATCTTTGGCTTCTAGTTGGTAGTTTAAGACAGCAGAAGTTTCAGTGGAGTCATTGTAGGGTTTTCTGAGACTTTGATTGGTAGTTTTAATTACTGGAGTGTTTTTGGCTACTGTAGAATTTATACTTAGAACATTATGTTCATCCTTGTTGTTGTCCAAACATGAAATTGTTGATTTTAAAATAGGATTTATTAAGCTCAAAGGGGTTTAACCCCATTTTTGTATTCATTTTTTTGTTTCTGAACGTATATGAAAAGAGCATTCATTTTTTAATTTTGAACACAGATTTGACAGCTTGTCTTTAGATTGATTCAATGCTAATAATTCAGAATCAGCATGTATTAAAAAATTTGTTTCTAGATCTTTTGTGACAGACTCCATTCTAAAATTATTTTGTGTAGAAGGAATGGAATTCCTTGCACCTTTGCACTTGCATTGCTATATGGATACTACATGCCTCCCGAGAAGAAATTGCTCATAAATTTGCTTTTGTAGTTGCCTTTTATCAAGCACTCTGCAACAACCAGGATGCTGAGCGCTACCCCTCTAGCAATTGCATCCATAGTTGTCCACTACATACAAAAAGGGTATGTGGTCCCAATTGGACACAATAGCAAAAAATATAATCTCAGGGTATAATTCCCTGGAATAATTGCTAACCCCTTGTGTGGTGAAATAGCTATGAACCATGACATTATTTACCAGCTTCTGTTGGCCAGACTAGGCTATAAGCCTTACCTGCTGGCCATAGAAGGCTATAAGCAATACCTGTTGGCCATAGAAGGCTGTAGGCCTCATCTACTGGCCATACAATGCTATAGGTATTACCTACAAGCCATAGGAGGCTATAAGCCTCATCTGTCAGCCATGCAATGTTATAGGCATTTCCTTTTGTCTATATAAAGCTAAAGGCTTTATCTGTTGGCTAGAAAATTCTATAGTTTAAAGATGCTGGCCAGACCATTCAACATATCATATCTGTTGCTCAGATAAAGTATAAGTGATATGTTAAACTTTCTGCTCCATAATCTGTCCAGATTATGCCCAATTTGTCACAATTGCCTTTGGAACAACCAGTTACTAACTGACACTGCTGATCTAAATTAAAACCACTCTTGTCAGTTGTAATCTCCAAATAAAGCTGTAGCAACTATCCTGATTGATTATCAATATTACATATTGTTGATCAACATTTCAGCTGATTATCATCTCAAAAATGCCTATATAATCTTCACTTGACTTATATAATACATTAGAGGAATTTTATTGTATCCAAAATACTGTTGTTTCTCCTTTAACTTGGATAAATTACTTGTCAACTGCCTTTGCAGAGGTGCAGAACGTGGGTTTTTACAAACCATGATAGCTCCTGTAAGCTATAAACAGATTTTAAGCTTGTGTCTTCAGCACTGTTAATATAGAGACACCTAGGAATCATAAGTCTGCTGTATGCCACTTACCAATTCTGAATCTTCTCCTCCCCAGTATCCATTGTCTGTCTGGATTACAACTGATTAACATACATCCATTCCTCAGCCAGCCCTGTTCTGACTCTGTTGTCTTGTCATTGACCAACAACTGAATCTTTCCCAAAGTATATATTGTCTATCTGGTATTCAACTGACTACTATACATTGACTCTGTATCCTGTCCTGTTGTCATGTTGCCCTGTTACCAACTGACACCTGAACCTCTTCTGCTGTTGTTAATACTATGATCTTCATATATTGACAATAGTTGGCAACTCCTCAGTTTTATGCTGGCAAGGCATATTCTGTTGTACTCCATCTTGCCTGGTGCTCAAATATCTAAGTACTGCTTAAGACCAACAACCTGTTAGAGCAGTCACCACACCTTGCAATTAGCATCCCCTCAAGAAACAATATTCTCTTGAACTTTAATTTTAATTTTTGTTTTTATTTTAATTTTTTATATAAATTATAATAGTAATATATAATTAGTTAGTATATAATAATGTAGTAGTTATAATAAAGTAAACATGTTAATAGTAAAATATGATTTATAAATTTATTTATTTAGTTTATCTTCAAATACAGGTTCATATGTTACATAGTTAAACAACAAGAGCTCTATTTATCTACATTAAACTGCCTGCTTCACTTATGTTTTAAAAAGGTGATTGTTTAGAGCTTGAATTACCTTTCCCTTGTAATATGATTTGATAAATATATTTGATTTGCTTGATCTGCGTCATAAGTACTGATTAGTAAGAGATACATGAACCTCATTGGTTTTGTGTTGTGTGGCTATAGTGGCACTGAAATAATAAGGATCAGATAATGACTTGCAAGGTCTGCTTTGTGGCTTTAAAAAAGCCATTTTACTAAAAAGAGTTCACATTTATTCAAATAAAATTAATATATTTCTATCTTTTTTAATTTTTTATTTGTTAACTCTACATTCAATACACTATTTGGTGCATTATAAAAAATATGTGTCTTTATATCTAATATAAATAATTTTATGAAACTAATGTACAAATTCTTATATGTCTATAATACAGTTTAACATCAAGTCATTACATAAAAATAATATTTTTCAAGTCCTACAATAGTTTTCAAACCTGTTAATATGAACATATATTAGTCATTTTAGAACACATAAGCTCAGTCTAATAACAAAATCAAAGTGGATCCAAATCTATTGTACTTTAATATAAATTCCTTAATTTTTGATTTTGTTTTTAGACCAAGTTCATGCCTTTTAAACTGACTAAATTACATTTATCTCAACAGTTTGAAAACTGCTGTAATAAAAGCAAAAATATAAAATAAAAATAAAAAATAAACCCAGAGCACCCATTTATCTGATTGGCTCAGAGGCAAGGGCTTTGAGGAGGAAGGATTTGGAGTGCTCTTGAAAAGCTGCCACCACATCATGTGGAATTGCATATTGACTGACATCAAGAATGTTGAAGAGATCCTTGGTGTCCTGTGGGAGCCCTTTCTTCACCTTATTCTTGATCCAACCAAACACATACTTGTGTTGCAACTGAACCAATTAGAGACTAGTATTTTATTGGGGAAGACAACAGTCCAATATAAAGGACATAAATGAATAGAATAAGGTAGCGTTTATTGTAGAATATTGCAATTAATATACTATATGGGGAAAGCCACAAGGCCACAAGGGGGTGGAATAGTGGCATGTTCCATGTAAGGTTTGAAGCCAAGAGATAACTTGTGAGGGGATCATCAGGTCAAATTGAAAGCACTCCTAATTAGGAGAAAGTGCCCACAGTTTGATATTGCCATCAAATTAACCCATGCTGTTAGATACATTATCAGGAAAGGAAGGAAACTTGGTTGAAACACCCCCTGTCCCATGCTTGTTGTCAGACACAAGAATCAGAGTTTTTGAGAGATCTGGGAAGGTCCACACAAACAACATTTGTATGGGGATGGCACAGCAGGGGTGCAAGCAATCATGGTGGAGTTTCTTGGTATTTTCTTGGGCATTCTCAAGTTGATAAGTTTGGTTGTCATAAACTATAGCTATCTTGAAGGGCCCCAGGTGGTTGGGAACTAATTTGGCTGAGTTGGGGTTGAGGGCATAGACAGGGTCACCTACAGCATATCTGGCTTCCAGGTGGGTTGTACCCCCTCAAATGCTTGAGTTTAATGTCTCAAGCTTTGGTACACCACTGGATCAAGGAGGGGGTAGGTGTCAAAGGGTATTTCCCGGGAACTTTGTATTGTAACTTCCTTTATTCCACCCCCATCAAGCTGTTGGATGTTCTAAAGGCCAATGCGCTAGGGCTGAATCTGGTGCCTCTGTTGATCCTTGCTTGCAAGATGAGAAACAAAGTGGGCAGGTGTTTAGACCACACTGTGTTAGAGTGCTCCTGTGAGAGATTGACAATGAGTTGGACCAGTGGATCATTTAGATGCTCCACATGCCCATTGGATTGGGGATAGTAGGGGTGTGTGATTATTCTTTGAAGGGCATTTTTGGCGCAGTCCACCTTCATGACATGCCCCACAAGCTTGGGCCCCTATCTGTGATAAGACATCTGGGCCACCCAAAGCGGGCCACAATCTCTTTACCAATAAAGTGTTTGATTGTGGTGATGGTGTGGTTAGTGGTTGCCCACACTACTGGCCAATAAGTGAAATAATAAATGGCTGTAATGATGTACTTTCTGCCTAGTCTATCCTCAGGGAGGGGTCTAACAATGTCGAGGGCCCTGTCACAGATCTTTAATGGATTAGACATTAAGTCATCCACTTAGGGATCAAGCAACAAAACAATCACACAATTGCTTCTTCTCAATACAGTTTTAATAAGGTTAACTACATTTAAAACACTCATAAAACAAGTGTTTGAGTTGTCTATCAAATGCGCTTCAAACACAGGCTTTACTTCCAAGGTTAATTATAGAAACAACATAAATAGAGCCACATGCCTCCATAAGGCAAGCCATGTGAAACCAGTTGTTCCATTGCGCGGGACTTTCTAATATGCCTGTCCACTCTACTCTATTAGGAAAGTCCTTCTGTCTGTGCCTCCCTTCCCCTGGTGTATATTCCCCTGCCTTATACTATATAAGCCTCTCACTATCAAATAAATAACTAGTTTTCTCATAATACCTTATATTCTTCTGTCCTATCTAAAGGCTGCCACTATACCATTAACAGAAATTAACACCCCTTGCTTCTACAAATACAACATTGGCGCTCATGTTTTACCACACCAACAGCCCCCACCCCTGCAGCTCTCTTAATGAGGAGGGAGAAATGCCCTTGGCTGAGCCTTCTGCTAATGATTCCCCCTATCACCAGGCACAGGCCTTCACTCTTCCAACACCCATGCTGGGGAAAGAGCAGGCGCTCCCTATGGCCTGCCCAACCTAAGCCAATTCATGTCAGAATATTAGCGTCCCCAAGACATTGTTTTTGGTCAACCCCTGGTCCTGCAAACCCCTGCCCCTTTGGAGATGAAAGCCAACTCCTCTCCTTCTGAAGACGCCATCTTTAGTGCCATCTATGCCATAAACTCTGGTGCTGCTGGCAAAAGTGCTTGCTCTGAACATCTGGCCATTCAGCAACCTTCTGCTGATAACTCCTTGGTTTGCTTTGAGAACATCTCCCAGGTCAACACTGACCAACTCTGTTGTGACCTCTGCACTTTCAAACACATCAAGGACTATTTGCAACAGTTCACTCACCCTGCTGTATTCTACAACCAAATGCACCTGGGTTGCATTTGAATCCTAGTGCATGACCAGGGAATACTGGTGTCTAACCAACAGACATTCCTCCAGGTCCTTTACTATGAGCTTGGAAATACTTTCACCACTGTGAATAAATACCTTACTAAAGTTACCAACGCCCAGAACATCATGCTGCACTGGGTTAACGCCATTGAGAGAGGAATAGCCAAGCTAGTTCCAGTGCATGTGGTACAGATCCTCATCCATCAGGGTGTAGACGCCAATTGGATTAGTGTGATTACCTCCCACGTGTTTGAGACTGGTCCCATGATTTGAAACCTGACTCATGAGGTGGAAGTTTTACCCTGTCACCTTGCCACCATTCCCTTGTTCACCCCCACATCTACTTCTAAAGACAACTCCCCCTCTAGCCACCTTCTTGGCTGTGACATCCTTGAACTCTTTGATCACTACAAGAAGATTCAGACAGAACTGATCTATAAAAGTGCCAATCTTGCCTTCCTGTTTGATGGCTACCACACTGTGTCAGAGCTTCAGGATTGCCTCAAACTTTGGTAATCACATGCCAGAGCTGATAGCTAGACCCAAGCCAGGAAGGACAAGGAAGTGATAGCCTTGCTTCAAGCTGAGCTTGACATCCACAAAAAGCGCATTACCTCTATGAAAGATGACTTGGATATCACCCTTCAGTAGAACAAGGTCTATCAGGATGAGCTAGAAAAGCAGCAACTTCTTCTAGATGCCTTCCAGAGCCAATTGAATAGAATGGACAGTTAGGTTATTGCCACCAACTTACAGGCTATGTCTCTCAACTCCAAGAGTCTCCACAGTCCACAAAGATCCTCCAGCCCTGAGTTCTACCATAGCTACAAAAGCAATGATGGCCACACTCAGTTGGCTCTCAACACTGTACAAGTGATGAAGCCAGTGTTGGAGTCTGAAGATGACTTCCTGGCCACTCCTGAAGCCTCTGGAGCTGCTCAGGACAGAGAAGGTGAACACAAAGCGCAGTGAGAATAAAATTGTTGACGTGCTTCTGACGCTAGGGTTGCTGCCTCTACCCTCAGCTGTTTCCATCTCACCCGCTCTCCAGTGAGGATCAGACCTGCTTGCATCCAACATGGCTCTAATAACTTTAAGCCCGTCAAGCTACCCAAGTTTTACCACAAGAGTAATGAGCCATGTTCTTACGCCTATACCAGAACTCCATGTATGGCGCTGACAACGCCGTGAGGGATTCCACAATCATCAACTGTCTGGATGCTGAGTCTAAAATCATTATCTTGCCACGCCTCCCTGAGAATGGCTGGACTTTTGCCAAGGTTTCCAGAGCCTTGAAAGAGGAATTTGATAGCCAAGAGGCCCTTCTTGGTTGCAAGATGGACTTTGCTGACACCAAGCTAAAAGTGGGAGAAACCCTAGAAGACTTAACTTCCAGGTTCTATCTTGAAGCTCAAACCCTGTTGTCTATGAGCGCTGTGCAGTTTATTGATGTGCAGTCAGCACTCCTCAATGCTGTACATGTCAACTGAGAGCTATCCCTGGCTCTTAAGTTGGGCATTTACAACAATTGTACTGTGCCAGATCTGATTTGCCTTCTATGCACCTACAAGAAGGAGTTTGAGATCCCTCTCCCTGAAGGCTGCCCGCGCCAACAAGCTGAGTATAGACCCTGCATGGCTGTGGAGATGCCCAAGCCTTCTGACACAGTTGGATCTGCCCCAGCCAACAACGCTCCCTGTACTTGCTTCAAATGCGGTATGGCTGGCCACTTCTCTTGGGAATGTAAGAATCCTTTCCAAAAGGTCCACCATGTAGGCATGGAAGACAATGAGGAGAACTACGCCAGGGATGCTGATATTGAGGAGGACAATGAGAATCATTCAAAAAATTACTAAGCAGCCAGGACAAGGAGAAATCCTTGGCTGCCTTTGTAATTTGACACTCTCATCTCCCCCCATACTGCTGCCTCCCGGTAAACCTGCCCAGAGGCCTGTTGCTTTACCTTCCTCTGAGGCAACCCCTAAAGATGAAACCTCTCTGATTGACTTTGACTCCCAACCAATACACAAGGATGCAGAGTCTGAAGGGGTTCAAGAGGACCTCTTACATTGAGTAATCACTGTTAACACTCAAACTCATTGAACTACACTTTAAACTGAGGTAGTTATCCCCCAATTAGCTCGTAAAACAGTGTCCTTACCCTATGCCAAACAACTGGCTCAATAAGATGTTGAAGTCACCCATGAGGAGGACAGCGCTGAACAACTAGCCAAGCTGCTTTAGATAGTACACATCTCAGCACCGCTAGAGTCCCTCAATGAAGCAAGCTCAGCTGTTGGAGTTGCCATGGCTACCTTCCTGGAGAAGTTCAAAGGACTGAGCACCCACCAGGTCTCTAAGATTGTGAAGATTGGAGAGGACCGTCAGGATTGTATATATATCAACCTGGTAGTGAACAAAACTCACATCCAGGCCATGCTGGATACTGGTGCTCCTGGGAACATCATATCCTCACAGCTGATTAAAAAACTTAAACTGGCACCAGAACTAGCCTATCATGAAGAGTTTGGTATTGCTGGGCCACAGACTGCCAGAGAAAAAGGAGCCTATTCTTCCCTCCCTCTTTGTTTTGGGAAGCTAATGGTCACTGCTCCTGCTATAGTTCTAGAAAACAACAACTATAACATTCTTATTGGTACTAGCTTCATGGTCCAGTATGGCACTGTGACCAACCATGGAGACCATACATTTGGGATATTGGGCCACTCTATCCCCATGTTATATTATGGAGACCATTCTTCTGACCTGCCCTTATGCCGTCTGTACTACATCAATCTGGAGTACACAGATGAAGAACTGCCATTGTCCTATACACTGCGTAGTAAGAAGGTCAAGGTGCTACCTCTCTCAGTTGGGGAAGAAAAAGGAATCCCAGTCTATGCCTCCTGTAATGTAAATATTCCACCTGGCTCTCAGGCAATCCACAATACAGGCCTCTTGCTGACTCTACTGGCTGGTACTAATGGAGAAATCTTTGGCATACATAACGCCTCCAGACTAGAACCATGTGTTGAACCAGGCATCCTCATGCCAAGTGAGAAAGAAGTGCTCATACCTTGGCCAACATGAGTTTTGAAGCCATGGTTGTCTCCAAGCACCAACTCCTGGCTTATATACAACTGGAAGAGCATGACAACCTGCAGGAGACTGCCCCCTTTACAGACTTCTCTGAGCTGGGCCTACCCTGTGAACAACCACTGGTGCTTGCAGTCATAAGCTGTGACTCCCTATCTGTCCTATCTGAAGAGCAAAATGAATAAGCCATGGATCTCTTTGATCAGTATAAAGATGTGTTTGCCAAGGATGATTATGACCTGGGCAAGGCTGCAGATGTTGCCCATCATATTGACACCCAAGGCAGTCCACCTATCCGCTCCAGACCTATACAGTGTAGTCAAGCCAATCATGCTGTAGCCAACAAGGAGCTCCAGAAGCTATTGGGATCTGGCTTATTGGTCCCCAGCAAAAGCCCTTGGGCTTCCCCTCTCCTGATTGTCAAAAAGAAGGATGGCAGCAACCGTGTGGTGATTGACTACTGACAACTGAATGCTGTTACCAAGAAGGATTCATATCCCCTCCCTTGCATTGACAGTACCTTGGACCAACTGGGTGGCGCCAAGTTCTTTAGTGCCATAGACCTTGTCAGTGGGTACTGGCAGATTGATCTACCCCCTGCTGACCAAGAGAAATGTGCAATCATCACTGACTAAGGGCTATTCCAACCCACAAAGATGCCCCAAGGTCTGTCAAATGCCCTGGCTACCTTCCAACGGGCTATAGACACAGTGATGGGTGACCTCAAACTCACCAGCGTCCTGGTCTATCTGGATGAAATTAATGTGTTCTCCCAAACTTTTAATGATCATATGCAGCACTTGGAAGAAGTCTTTCAGAGGTTACTTGCAGATAATCTCAAGCTCAAGCCACGCAAGTGCAACTTCTTCAAGGAGCATCTTGAGTTCTTGGGATTCATTATTAGTCAAGATGGACTCCAGCCTGTACCTCTGAAGGTGGAAGCTATTGAGAAGATGCAGATCCCAGCCAATAAATGGGACATGCAGGTCTTTCTGGGGATTATTGGGTACTATCACTGTTTCATCCCCAACTTTGCATCCCTGGGTGACCCTCTTTTTCAACTTCTCCAAGCTGATAAGGAGTTCTTCTGGAGCCCAGTATGCCAATCTTCTTTCAATGCTCTCAAAGAATCACTAACTGCAGCCTCCGTGCTAGCCTAATCTGACTTTGCCAAGCTGTTTGTGGTTCATACAGATGCTAGCCTGACTGCATTTGGGGGTGTCCTCTCCCAACTGGATTCTGAAGGACTTGAACATCCTGTTGAATACTGCTTGTATACACTTAATGTTCATGAGAGAAACTACACTATCACCAAATGAATGTGCCTGGCTGTAATAACTCATACCAACAGTTCAGAGTCTACCTCCATGGGGTACATTTCACGGTTGTAACAGGCCATGCCTCCCTGCAATGGCTGAAGACTCTCAAGAACCCTGAAAGACGTCTGGCGCGTTGGGCCATTAAACTTCAGGCTTATGGCTGAAAAATCATTCATTGATCCCAAGCAGCCCACCATAATGCTGACTTTCTCTCCTGCCTTCCCACTGTTGCCTTAATATCTCCCATGGCTGACATTCTCTATGACAAGCTTATGGAGGATCCTTCTTTGTGGGGGGGAGGAGCCAGTAGAGATACAGAGAGCTCTCAAGAAGCTAGCTGTTGATACCAAGGTCTCTAAGGGACAACTCCTAAAGCTTTGTGGAGACTCTTGGTTACCTTACATACACCCATCCCTACGCATGGACTCAGTGGTGGCTGTTGTTGTAACTTTAGCTATTGGGTGATTGATAGCTATTTTTGCTTAACTTGAATAAAGCCTTATGTGTTATTAAAGATTAATTTTAGATAAATTCTTCAGCCTAATGCGTATAATAAGTTATAAGTTTATGTAAATTGATCTATATTTAATAAATCAAGGAGATAGTTATATAGTAAGAGAGGGGATTAATGAGAGTCACAGAATGCCAGGATCCTCTAGTTACAACCAGTTTCCTCTATTACTTAGCCCAACATTAAACTAATGATCAGATGATTGTTAGTTAATATGAACTCAGAGTGCAACTTAGTTGATCAGTCAGACTGGTTATCATCCAGAGCAAGAGTACCATTGTCCTTTGGTTCACCAAGATTAATGGATCAATGTATGAGTACAGTGACAGCTAGTTTATAACTAATCACTTCACAACATTTCCCCCCACTAAACTAGACATTACTGGAAAAGTCTCTTTACTTCCTTCAGTATGGTAATCCACCCAAAAAGGAACAGGAAGCCAGTTTTACACTACACTGATGTTCCAGAACGTAGAATCAACAAAACCTAAAGGGGAATATCCAAAATCCCAGTTGAGAACGTACATGTTTGCTCACCCGTTTTAGCCTCAGAAGAAGCTGAGTACACCAAGATTCTAGGCAGCAAAATAGACACAGCTTTCTATAGTTTGTCCAGTACTATCTCTTATAAACCAAGTACACCCTCAAGTAAGACTATAGTGCAAGACTCTGGTATGCCTACACCTAGCCAACTTTCCACAATTGCTAAGAGGAGGGGCCGTAATAACAAGAGCAAGGATTCTACAACCACTCCTACTGATAAGATCAATGAGCCTGTACCAAGCTTAACCAATCTTCTCCAAGAGTTGAACAAAGGTGAGGTGAGCTCTACTTCCATAGTGGTTCAAGAAGATATTCAAGGTTCCTACATTGAAATGGTTGTCTTTCTTCATTGGGAGAAAATTACCACACTACAATTCTGAGGGCCAGTAGTTATATGGTCAACCCTTATGCTAGCTCTAGAAAATACTTACGTGATCTCCACAAAAAAAAGCTTTAAGTAGGAAATAACATCCATTGGCAAATCCCTAGGGTGAAACCTGTAAGGGATTCCCAGTTGTGCCTATAGGACTTCTCCTTCAATGGGGTATACTTTACAGGTAATCAGATCTCTTGTGCTCTCAAACTTCTTGAGCTGGGTTTTACAGCGTGGTCCAATCCTTGGTCTGCTGTTGGCCCTGTGCCCTTGTGGCATGATTCAGATAGCCGAAAATACCAATTTCAATGAGCTATGGGTACTACCCTAGAGATCCTTAGTTATAGCCAAGCAGGGAGTTGACAGTCCATGACATTGGTTGGAAACTTGGTGCTTAGTGGCTCCAAGGTTGTTTATCATCAGAGACTGCATCACATGCCTGATTATATTGAGTGACTTTTAGGAGTCATGTACTTGATAGGGGGTAAAACACCCAAGGAATATGCCCAGCAAGAAAGTCTTCTCTGGGAATGCATCTTGCTGGGGCTTGCCTTTCCATATTCTATTGGTGCAAACTGTGTCAATTTCCTTCCTGTATATGATTCTCCTTTTCTTCCATTCACATTCCGCTGGCTACCCAATGTCTGGATAATCTATGCAGCCATTGTCAAAGTTCTCATCCAGTTGCGTCTGGGTTTAAAGGCAATAGTATCTTAATAAAGCACCAATTTCCTAAATCATACTAATCCTTCTTACTATAAGCTTTATCTCATCTTGACGCAAAAAGGATAATAACCCATGGACTATTTTCATTAAATTTTTCTTTTTCCAAATTGTTATCCATAAAGGAGTTTATGCTTGATCACTTGGAGCCTTGCACATGTACTGCACATGGACTTAAGTGATCAGTTGGCCAGTTTCCAGATCCTTGAGAGTGTAGCTATCTACTCCCACTTTCTGGACTACCTTGACTGGACCTTGCCATAGTGAGGCAAGTTTACTTTTGCAACTGTACCCTCAATTGCTGTAGAAGTATACCAAACTTCCTATTTTGTATGCAGGGAAGGCTGGCCAAGTTTTTACCGCACAATCCATATCTTTCTCCTTTGTTGCCAAATTGGTAGAGTACTCCTCAGACTGTAACTTGATTGGCGTCTATTCTAGTCTCTTCAAATAAGCATTATGGGTGAGGGGGTGGTTGGTTTTAACTAAACTGTAGAGATGTGGCAGGAGACTTGGTTGTCAACCACAAAGAAGCTGGAAAGGGCTTTTTCCTGTAGCCCTGTGGAATCCTATGTTGTACGCAAAGGTAGCTGCCAGAAGATATGTATCCCATTCTGTTTTGTGCTGATGACTAAGCTTCCTTAAGATCTGTACAAGACTTCCATTTGTTCTTTCTACCATTCCATTTGTTTGGGGATGATATGATGTTGACAGATTACCACAAATACCCATAAGTTTGTTCAGTCTGGGTATCATATATCCTGTGAAATTGATCCCATTATCCATTAGCAATGTCTGGGGGCAGCCATGTTTGTAGAGTATGTTCTCTAGAATGAACTCATCTGTGGTAAGCGCTGACTGGTTAGTAATTGCTTTTGTTTCTAACCATTTTGTAAGCTAATCCACTGCTACAATTATGAACTTGTTCTTGCTAGCGGTCAGTGGAAGGGGACCTACTACATCTATAGCAATAGTATAAAACGCAAAGCCAGGTCAAATTAACCAGTGCTCATAGCGCAAGACTTTTGGTTGCTCTATTGTACAGTCATGGCAAGGAGCCAGGGTGTCTGCTACATACAAGTGCGTACCTTCCCAGCAGCAATGCTGCTGTAGAAGGTTGAGGGTCTTATGGATACCGCCATGGCCCACAGTACAATGTACTGATACTACTGCATCTGTCTCTAAGGATGGACAAATGTATGGTAGCCACTTCCCTTTATAAAACTTAAAAAGATGATTATCCTTGACACAAGTGTCCTTCACAAGTGCCTTCAGAATTTCTGAATCTCAAGCGGCTCCTCCCCCCACATAGAAGGTTTCAGCATCAGTTTATTGTAAAGTTTGTCTGCTCCTGAGGAAACCAAGGCTATGGTATGAAGATGTGAAAGACAACCTGCGTTCTGGTGCATGACTCCAGCACAATGGATTATCTTGCAGTTGTAAGCTTGTAGCTTAATAGCCCATTGTGCCAGTTGTCTTTCAGGATCCTTCAGGGTTTTCAACCATTTAAGTGAGGCATAATCAGTTACCACCGTAAAGTGTACTCTGTGGAGGTACACTCTAAATTGTTGACAGGCATAGATGCCTGCTAGGAATTCCCTCTCAGTGACTGTATAATTTATTTTGTGACTATTGAGTGTACGGGAACAATACCCTACAGGATGGTCTTGGTCATCATTGTCCAGCTGAGAAAGAACAGTACCAATTGCTGTCAAACTGGTGTCTGTGTGTACTATGAAAGGACACTTGGAGTTAGGGTAGGAGAGTACTGGCTCTGTCACCAGAGTGGCCTTTAAGTCCTCAAAGGATTTCTGGCATCCTTCTGTCCATGAGAACTCAATGTTGGTTTTCAAAAAGTGAAATAGTGGTCCTCCTAGACCTGCAAATTTTGGTATAAAGCTTCTATAGTAACCAATCATTCCTAAAAACACCTGAACATCTCTCTTGTTGGAAGGAGTTTGTATGTGTGTGATAGCTTTGAATTTAGCAGGAACAGGCCATAAGCCATCTTTGCTGATGATATAACCAGGGAATTCCAAATGTTCCTTAAAGAAGTTACACTTCCTTGGTTTTAGCTTGAGATTGGCAGCAATAAGACGTTAAAACACAGCCTCCAAATGGTCCAAATGTTGACCAAAATTTTGTGAAAAGACATTAATATTTGTCAAGGTAAACCAGATCACAAGTCAGCTTAAGGTCTCCCATCACAGAGCCCATGGCTTGTTGGAAAGTTGCAGGAGAGTTTGTAAGTCCTTGTGGCATCCTAGTAGGCTGAAAAAGCCCTTGTTTTGTAATGATGACACACTTTCCTGGTCTGCCGCTGGAAGGTCAATATGCAAATATCCACTGATTAGATCCATTGCACTGAAGTACTTAGCGCCACCCAGCTTGTTCAATGTGTCATCAATGCAGGGCAACAGATAAGAATCCTTTTTTTGTGACAGAGTTCAATTTGCAGTAGTCCATTACCACGCAATTAGACCCGTCCTTTTTCTTTACAATCAACAGTGGTGAAGACCAAGGACTCTGCTGGGTACCATAAGACCAGATTAAAGTAGATTCTGTAGCTCTTTGTTGACAATGGCTTGGTTGGCCAAGCTGCCTCTATTGGCCTAGAGTGTATAGGGGCAGTCCCTTGCAAATCCAATACATGTTCAACCCCAAGAGCTTTCCCTAGGTCTTGGTCATTCTCTGCAAAGACGTCCTTATATTTCTCAAAGAGGCGTATAGATTGGTCCTTCTGGTCTTCTGTTAGTCCATTTAAGGAATCACACAGGATAAGCAATAGAACACTTGGTTGGTTGCAGGGTAGTGCAAATTTACTAAACTCACCAAAAGGAGTGATATCCATAGGGCTAGAGTTTCCCTCCAACTTCATGTATCCCAGCAGTTGGTGTTTCTTTACCTTCAGTGATTTATTGGAAAGGCTCCCCAAAAGTACCAGAATCTTTTCCAAATATGGCATGACAATCCCAGGTAGAATCCAAGGTTCTAATCACAAACCATTGTGGAGTCCAGATACTTCACCATGCATTCCTTTAGGGAAACTGAGGCTTAGGCCTGTACATGTATAATTTGAGAACCATTTGAGATGGCAAATTTGCTAGAGGAATATAAAGGAATCCCTTTGTACTCTTTAGTGGCTAGAGGTAGAACCTTTATTTTGCGCTGACGCAAGGTGTACACTACTGGCATATCTCTATTGGTGTATTCCATATTAATATAATAGAACTTCTTTGTAGGGAGGTCTCTTGGTCTGTTGCTATAATAAAACATTGGTACAAAATGACATAAAATGCTGAAGGTACTATCCTGATGGTTGATGATAGTCCTGTAGGTTGCCATGAAGCTTTTTCCAATTAAGATATCATAGCTTTCATTGTGCAGCACTATTGCTGGGGCTGTTACCACTAATTTACCAAAAGAAAGTGGTAAGGATGAATAGGCTCCCAACACCTTTGTCTTGCCAGGTCCTGCAGTACCAAATTCCTCATTTTAATCCAGGTCAGGCGTAAGTTTCAGCTTCTTGACTAGCCTGGTCAACACAATGTTCCCCAGAGCTCCAGAGTCCAGAATTGCTCTTACCTGAAGTTTATGAACCACCAGTTCAATGTATGTGAAGTTGTGTTGTTCCCCAAAATGAGGAGAGGTAATTTTGGTAACCTTGTGAATGTCTAAACCCTTAAACTTATTGAGAAACAACTCTAGTGCAGTTATTAGATTGGGCTTCAGTGATTTCAGGGTATCTTAGTTTGTGGAGACTTGTACCAACCTCAATAGTTGAGACAACTTTTTAACACTGTCACTCTCATGGGTGACCTTAGTGTATGGCATGGAAAGTTTTTCAGCATAAGGTATAGAGATGGTATCAACAGCTTCTTTGGAAGGTAGACTTTCTGTACAAATTACTTTTCCTTGTGACTGCGTTGACGGCTAAAACTCTATAGAGCAAGTCTTTGTTTATTTCTTCTTTATCAGGAAAGTATCTCTTGGGGGCAGGCTTCTTGGTCCAGCAGGTTGAAGTTGCAATCAGGAATGTTGAGGTCTGGGTCAATAGGTGGAGAGAGTTGGTTACTACTAGCAGTCAGGGTTTTCTCCTCAACCTGACTGCTTAGCAGTTTTTGACTCCTTGCCATCTTCTTCTCTTTCCTTGTCTTTGTCCTTGTCTCCTAGCTTGTCTTCTTTATTGTCTTCCTGGCCCAAGTGGCAAACATTAGCCTTGGGTTGCTTGCAATCCCAAGAGAGATGTCCCAACTGCCCACACTTGTAACATGTACAGGTGTTTACCATGTTGTTGACTGGGGGAGTAGCTACAGTTGTTGATTTCTTTGATGAGTCCCTCTCCCAATTCTTGCTCTTGGGGTCCATAGAAGAGGAAGAAGTGGCTTTCTTATAGTCAGGAAAGGGAACCTTGGACTTCTCCTTAAAGAATCCCAAATGTCACATAAGTTCAGGGACCGTTCTTGCACCATAGATCCCTGATTTAAGCGCAATGGATAGTTCTCTATTAGGATGTACATAGTTTAGGAGTGCTCCTTTTACGTCAACAAATGTGGTGGCTCCCATGGAGACTAGGGTCTGTGCTTCCAAATAAAAGAGCTCTAAGAAATCCATTAGGCTTTCCCCCTTCTTTATCTTCCCTTCTGTAAACTCCATTTTTATGCAAAATAAAGCCTCTTTGTTGCCAAAATCTGCAATAAGGGCCCTTGATACGTTCTTTTAAGTCCAGCCTTGTTCTGGAAGTCTTGGCAGTATTATTGTTTGGGTCTCCAAATCCAAGCAATTAAAGATGGCTGCATTCTTCATGACGGTATCCACCCCATATATAGAGTTGTTATACAGTCAAAGGAACATGTGGACATTGGCTTTTTTATAAAACTTTGGTAGATTTGTTGGCTTGAAGTTATGGATAACAGAAGAAGTACTAAAATTATAACTTCTTCTGGGTGGAGGTGAGGTATTTCTCTGGTTCAAGGTGCGGAATTGTGCTTCAGAAGCTGCATCTCTGGCGTTGTTGCTGGTCCTGGAATTTGAAGCAGCGGCCCCAGGAAGAGGTGTTTTGCTGCTATCCAGAATCAGTTCTTCTACATAGAAATTCTTCATTGTACAGCCTATGTTGTCTTCATTGCTCTCATAGCTATGGAAGGAGCGGCAATCTTCTGACATTGCCTGGCTGGCAGTGGACAAGACACTTTGGCTCCTTCTTGTGATTGTCTGTGATCCTGGTTCTGACACAATCTGACTGGCATACACCTGAAGTAGCTGCTCTACTTGCCCTTGTAGATGCAGAATATTGCTACGTTGTGATTGTACTTCTTAAGCCAGGACCTTTATTATGCAAATTGCTACGTGCAGTTTGTCTTCAAGCTTCTCAATATGTGATCCTGTTTTTTGAACAACACAATGTTCTTTTCATGCATAGCCTAATGACTATTACTTAATATTTCCAGATTATCATGATTCTCTTCTGTGCAATTGTGGTTGTGGTTGATCATTTTTGCAGGTTTTGGAAATTCCATATTGAAATGGTTGCAGTTGGAAAGGGATTGACACAGGCCTTTGTCAATCTCACTGACGTGTTGAGACAGCTCCTCCATGTCTTGCTGGATGATGGTAGTTGCTTCCTTGTTGCCTTCAAAAAAACCCCATCCTCAATCATTCTTACAGAGCGGCAGAGCAACTCAACCTTGCTGCATAGATAGAAAAAGGTGGCTTCTGCCCCTTTTTTGTGGTGAGTGACTGTGCCTAGTCAATTATTGTCCAGCCCTTTGTGTTCAAGCATGGTCCCCACCATTGTGACCACATATTTTTTCAGGCATTCATCCAGCTGTGCTGACCAATTTGCAGTGAAATTTTGGTGGATATCCAAGCTGTTTAGTTGGTGACTGATATTGGCCATGGAGCCCGTAAGTTCATTGTACAGGCAATGGAGAAAAGCCTGCTGATTGTTTATCAAGTTTCCCTAGCAAAATCAGGGAGAGTTGATAACCCAAGTGAGTCCAGTTGTGGCAAATGGCGGGATGTGCAAAGCTATGGATATACTCCTTGGCTTGTTTGATTGTTTTCATCTGCAATTGAAGCTAATTGGGAGTTATTCCTGTAAAGTTACAGAATTTCTCTTTAGCCATTATGCCGTAAGATGGCAGTACAGCAAGCTTCTTATGAGCTTCCCCATTTTGGTATGCACCACAGTCCATGATACTGATGGCTTTCTCCAGCTGCTGCTGGGTAGGCTCCACATTTCTGTCTACCTCAAGTGGCACTGGAACGTTGAGGTGCAGAGTGGACTGATCCTCTATCAAACAGGGATGCTGTAAATTGGTCATAAACTGACCAAAAGCCACAAATTCATTAGGCAGACCATCCCTTGTTCCAGCAAGGTAATTGATCTCTGTGAAGAGCCCATCAGGGTGGTCCTGGAGATGAAAAAGGAAGGCATGGAGAAAATTATCTCCTTCACCTCCTTGCACAAAAGACAAGCCCCCAGCAGAGCAACAAGTACCATCAGACAGATGCATGCTAGAGTGAGCACCAATGTTGTAACTACAGCTATCAGGTGATTGATAGCTATTTTTGCTTAACTCAAATACGCCTTATGTGTTATTAAATATTAAGCTAAGATAAATTCTTCAGCCTAATGCGTATAAAAAGTTATAAGTTTATGTAAATCAATCTTTATTTAATAAATCAAGGAGAGAGTTATATAGTAAGAGAGGGGATTAATGAGAGTCACAGAATGCCAGGATCCTCTAGTTACAGCCCAGTTTCCTCTATTATTTAGCCCAATATTAAACTAATGATTTGATGATTGTTAGTTAATATGAACTCAGAGTGCAACTTAGTTGATCAGTCAGACTGGTTATCATCCAGAGCAAGAGTACCATTGTCCTTTGGCTCAACAATCTTAATGGATCAATGTGTGAGTACAGTGATGGCTAGTTTACAACAGATCACTTCACAACAGCTGTTCACAAGACTACTGGTCATAGTGGTATACAGAGGACATTAGCTCTGTCACAGCAGCACTGCTTCTGGGAAGAAATGCACACTGATATAGTAGATATGCTAGCCACCTGTAATGACTGCAACATTGAGAGACCTAAGGTTGCCAAGTTCCAACACAGACTTGTATGCCCTGGGTTTGCCTTCCACACTGTAGCCATTGACGTAGTGGGCCCACTGCCAGTTATCAAAAGTTGCAATAAGTTCATCATTGTGGCTGTTGATCATCTGATTAAATGGGTAGAAGCCAAGGCAATAACCAATCAATCTGCACTGGTGGCAGCCATGTTCATCCTGGAGAATATCATATACAAACATGGTTGCTCCCATATTCTGCTGATAGACAATTGTACCAAATTCACCAGTTATATCATCCCCTGCCTCAACCAACTGATGGGAATTCATGGGAAACTATCCACCCCTTATCACCCACAGAAAAATGGCATGGTTGAGCGCAATAATGAGAGCCTGGTCCAGATACTCCAGAAAATCAGTCATCAACATGAGACTTAATGGGATACCTTCCTGCCTGCGGCCACCTTTGCATATAACATTGGGTACCATTGCGCTACTGGCAAGCCTCCCTTACAACTGCTATACAGTTGGCAACCAGGACTTCCAACTTTACTATATTCCTTGGTAAATCCCATCCTGGCTGTGTCCCCAGAGGCATACCTCAACAAGCTGGTCCAAACCCTTATTTGCTTGCAATTGTAGGCATACACAGTAAACTTAAACCATAAGCTGCAGGACCTAGAACAAGCTGCATCCAAACGTCACGCCTTACCTACTTACCTGGTAGGAGACTCAGTCTAATTCTTCACAATAGAGGGTACGGTCATGAATCCAAACTGGCCTCCCTTTGGCAGGGCCCAGTTTAAGTTATCCAGAAGACTGGCCCAAACTCCTACACCCTTAAGGAGCCCCATTCTGGGAAATTGATCACTAGAGTACATGCTCAATATAGGTGTGCTGCTCCTAGAAATAAAGAGTAAGCCCTAATGAGGACAGTAACCCCAAAAAACAAAAGCCTAATTAAAAAATTCCATGGGTTGTTGTCCTGTTTGCAATAGTGCTGCACCAAAGTATGAGGAATAAGAATAAAAGAACAAGGTGTTTATTGGAGACTGACAAGACTCTTCCAGTACCGTACTAACTGTTCTACCACCTGAATGATAGCCAAGTAACACAACTGGTTACCTATGGATCCACAAAGCCAATGACCAAGGATTGGGCAATAAGCCCTCACCAAACAAGAAATATGATTGACCCCAACATCCACAGGAAAGGCAACCCCCAAGAATATACAGTCCCACAGAAGGCTCTCTCAAAGGGCATACTCTGCTGGGACCTGGCTACCCACCCTGTAGAATAAAGACAAGGCCCACTCAAGGAAGACTCCCATGTTCTCCTCCCGCTTGGTGTCACAGTGGTTGGTCCCTCAAAGAAAAATGTTGCCAGCCATCACCATTGGTATCAGATGAGCAGTACCTCCCACTGTGTATGACTTAAACACTTCATGGAAGGCTTGCCAAAGACGCTGCTCAAAGTTGTCAGAGGTTTTCCAACTGATTGGTTGAGCTTCTGTAATCCCAGGTGTTGCCCAAGCACAAAGGACTGACTTCACCATGTTGGATACCATCTTCTGTTGCAAGACTGAGATTCCTTGACCCTCAGATTGAAATCCTTCAACTGAGCCTTCAAGCATTCTTCTGCCGTCTGCATGGAGAACCACCAATAGATGCTGTTACCTTTTTGCAAGCCAGTCCCTGTCACCTCCCTGGGCTCACTGAAGGCTAGGAAAAATGCAGCAAACAATGGTTCTGTCCCCACTAAGGCCATCTGAGGCACCAGTAACTGATCTAGCTGAATCCTCAGGTCCAGATAACTGTCATTCACATCATGCAGGACTACCTGCTTCTCTGCTGCCTTCACCACCTGCACTGGCCTGGTATGCTTGCGTCTCTTTGGAATTACCACTTGCACCTTATTCAGGGCTCTTCTTGGAACTCTTCCAGAGCTACTGTTCATCATAGACTCCATCTTGAGATGTCTGCTATATTTAAACCTGTTGTCTAATCCAGTGGAGGGAAATGTCGCAGATCCTGAAGGGATTAGACATTAAGTTGTTCACTTAGGGATTGAGCAACAAAACAACTGGGTGATTGCTTCTTCTCAATACAGTTTTAATAAAGTTAACTACATTTGAAATGCTCATAAAACAAGTGTTTGAGTTGTCTATCAAAACGCTTCAGACACAGGCTTTACTTCCAAGGTTAATTATAAAAACATTGTAAATAGAGCCACATGCCTCCATAAGGCAAGCCACATGAAACCAGTTGTTCCATTGCACGGGACTTTCTAATGTGCCTGTCCACTCTCCTCCATTAGGAAAGTCCTTATGTCTGTGCCTCCTTTCCCCTGATGTATATTCCCCTGCCTTATACTATATAAGCCTCTCACTACCAAATAAAGCACTAGTTTTGTCATAATACCTTATATTCTTCTGTCCTATTCAAAGGCTGCCACTATACCATCAACAGGTATAGTATTAAGAAATAGGTTCCTAACTACCTGTTTGTATAAATTAGCATCTCTTGCTGCTAAAAATATGACAGGCCCACTGTTCAAAGGGTTCCATGGCTTTGATGGGCAGTAAAGACTTGGGAGGAGTAGGTTATGAGGCATTCTTCTCACACAGAACACAGGTTTTGAGGAGGTCCAGGATGTCTTGGCACATCTGGGGCCACCAAACCTTAAACCTCATGATTTCAAAGAGATTTAGTCCTCTGATGCAACCCAAGGTGTGGTGGTAGTGAAGTATGGTATTCCCTTACTGTATGATGTGAATATAAGGCGTCTTCTCACCTGTCTCTGCCTGGCAGCATAAATTATCAGTTTCAATGGTGAACTGACTCTTGTTGTCCTTCAGCTTGGAAATAGTCACAGAATTAAGACCTTTTTAACAGGTGGCTTCAGGATATAGATAAAGTATAGGTCAGTCTAGGTCTAAATCATCATCTCCCATGATGAACACTACATACAGTCTGAAGAGGGCGTTGGCTGTGACAGTTCCTTCCCAGGCTTGTATTTGATGAGCAAATTATAGGGGGACAGGCGTTTGAACCAGCCTGCTTGACGTCAATTTAAGTGTGACTGAGTGTTGAAGTACTGAAGCAAATTGTGATCTGTCAGGACGTGGGGAGGAAAGGTGGCGCCCTCCAGGTAACAACACCATTTATTGATGCAGTGCACAATTGCTACTAACTCTTTGTCATGTATGGGATAGTGTTGCTCTGATTTGGTAAGCTTCCTGGACTTTTAGTCCACAGGGAGCAAGACACCTTTGTCAGCTTCCACCTGTAACATGCCTTCTATGGCTCTGTCAGAGGCATCCTTCTCAAGTTTGTATTGGCGGTTCCAATTGAGTAACTGCAATACAAGTGAAGTTGTAAGTCTTTGCTTCAATGTCTTAAAGGCTTGATCTCAGATAGGGGTCCAATGGAAGCACTTTTTGGTGTTTAAGAGCTTAGTGAGAGGTGCAATTAGTTTTCTGCAATTGGGGATAAATTGCACACATAGGCAGCCATACCTAAGAATTTACACACCTGGCTCATATTGGTGGGGGTGATATGCTTGCAATTGCCTTGATTTTGGCAGGGTTGGGCTAGATTCCTTGGGCAGAGATAAGGTGCCCAAGGAATAGGAGCTCTGGCCTGAGGATTTTGCATTTGGAAGGCTTGACCTTCAGCTGGTTCTTTTGAAAGGGTGTCATGGACAGCACAGAGGTGTTGGAGGTGTGTGGTTTAATCTTGACTGAAGACAATGACGTAATCAAGGTACACAACAACACACTTTCCATCAGATCCTCAAATGCTTTGTTTATCAATATGGCAAAGGTGGAGGGAGCGTTGATTCTTCTGAAGTTCATGACCTAACACTCAAACAACCTGTAGAGTGATAGAAGGCAGTTTTTGCCTCATCTCCTGGCGCAATGTGGACCTGGTTGTACCCTGTAATGATATTGATCCTACTTAAGACCTTTGCACCCGCAAGTATGTCAAACAGGTTGTCAATCAATGGCAGGGGGTACTTGTTATTCACAGTCACTCTGTTTAGGGCACAGTAATCAGTCATTTAGCAAAGGGGACTGTTCTTCTTGGCTACAAAGAAGACTGCAGCCCAGTAGAATGAGAGGGAAGGGCGGATGAAGCCCTTGTCAAGTGCGTCCATAAGATGTTGACAAAAGGTTTTTTCCCTTGGGCGTCAGGAAATAGAGGGAGTGCGCCTTGGGTAGCACCCTTGTAGTTGTACAGCATGTTGTATCTTCTGGAGAGGAGGTGGTTGGTCTAGTGTTTCACTGAAAAGGTCCTTATATTCCTTGAGGAGTGAGTCAAGTGCTGCTGGGGGAGGTGTGGCCAAGGAGAGAGCTGCAAGTGGTTCAGTGCAGATAACTTTGACTGAACATTGATTGAAGTCCAGTCTCCTACCTTGAAATTATACGTACCCATCTCTGTGATTCTGAAAAACACAGTGTCAAAAAATCACAGACCATGGTATTTTATCATCTGCTAGATGATATCCTGAGTCTTCTAACATTAGGAAAGTACGGAGAACCTGTGAATTTGGATTAAACTTTGGCCTGGAATATTTTGTTGCCATCAGAAGTAGCAAGTCTGACAGGGCCCAAGGCCCAAAGGATTTGGGACGGTTCATCCTACTTCTGGATATAGGTTCATAAGTTGTTGTCTCTATATTTTAATACAGGGTTTAATACTGGATGGCAACAGTATGATCTTTTGTTCTCCACTAATAAACTCTAAAGAGAGAATCACATTGAGGAAATAAGACTTGGATAAATCATCAAGTTGTTAAGAATTCATCAGTCTTCTATTCTAATGGACTGGCTTTAAGGCAGCTCACCTGCCCACATTTTATCTGAGTTAGCTCACAACGCTAAAGGAGACTGAAGTAGCATTAGGACAACACGGCAGGAGGCCCAGCATTTTTGGGGTAGTTTTATCAGAAGGCTAAATTGACATCTTCCACAGATTGGTATTCTTTCTGTCTACCTGGGCCACTTCCAGGGCTAGCTAGCCAGTGATGGCTACTAGTTCAGGGAGATGATTGTTTCACTTAATCAGAGCTACTCTAATACAATAGGCTCAAAGCCTTTTATCTTAGAGTGGTTGGCCTGATGGCCCATTCCATGTTGGACTCTTCTAGATATAATGCATATGACAGTTCATATGACAGCCCTCTTGTTCTAGGATTCATTTAAAGTTTCAGAATAGAAATTATTATGGCAAGCATGTTTGAGGTGGTGGTTGAGGTGGATTAAATTAATGAGCAGTAATTGTATATACCATTAATTAATTGTAATGCATGAGTATGTTGATACCAGGATATAATTTGATCACTGATCCCACAACCTGCGGCCTGCATTATTTTTTTGAAACCCTTCCTAAGAGCAATTAACTGCTGGCCTGCATTATTTTGTTGAATCTGTTAATTAGTCAATATCCAGAAATCCTGACACACAGTTTAATGCAATAAATTGCTCATTTCAATAGGATAGATCTGGAAGCCCACCCCACTCCTGTCAAGAGTGATGACAGACATATCCCAGTCAAAATAGGGATGTTAGTGTTGCAGTCAGTCAAGGCCAGCAATGACCTTGTGGCTGAGCCCTACCATAATTGGCCCAGAGAACTTAACCTGGACATTCCTCATTCTCACAAGAAGGGTACTGTCTCATGGGTAATTGCCACTCTGCAGGAGTCAGCTATTTGTACTGCCTTGAATCTTCTTGGACACTTGGTCTAGTTGTTGAGAGTCAGCAAAAATCTGGTCAACCATAGTATGGTTGTCCCCAGTATTAACCCAAAAGTTTGTGGGTGTTCCCACGGAAACAGAAGGGATAGCCCAAGCTGGTTACTTTATTTGAATAATGGCTTGCTTGGAGAACTGGGTTGTTGCTAGGAACCCAAAAGACGTCAAGGGTTTCAACATCATGAACATTGTAGTTGCAGGGGTTCTTTTTAAGGAGAGATTAAGAGCAAGGGTCAAGTGGTGTTGTAGAACCTCTCATATCTACAAACCCCAGGCTATTCCTGGATCCTCAATTTACACTAACTGGAGTTCCCCCTTACAGGGAAGCTTAACCCCATTCTCTTGCTGGCAGCATCCCAACTGATTGTGGCCACTGCTAGGTGCGGAACAAGTCTGGGGTGGCGCGTCATTGGACCTACAGAAGCCCATGGAAGCTTGGTTATTAGACTCCACAATGACCTTGTAACAGTTGTTGATGGAGGTTCAGTGCACCACAGGAACCCACTTGCAGATATGGGGTGTGAGTTCATTGGCTATTAGTGTAAGGAGCATGGTGTTCCCATTTGTGACAGCTTCTGGGGAGGTGGCAAGGGCTTTTTGCCAGACAGCAAGAGATTCAGGGACAGAACCAGTCTGTTCAATGGCCATGAGGGGAGTTCCCACCACAATAGGTGAGAAGGTTTTGCTGTAGTGGGACTTTGCGGCATCCCTGAACAACGCCCAAGTAACATCTATCTCATGGCTGGCCCAGTTGGTAAACCACACTGTGGCAGTTTCCATAAGGTGTCCCAATGTGATGGTGTCCCATATAGGCTCAGGCACCTGTAAGATACAAAGGCAGATCTTGGTAGAGTGGAGCTAACTGACAATGTCAGCTTCTTTGATACCACCTGCATAAGACTCAAGTTGGAGATTTAGCATGCATTGGGGAAGGTCCAATTGGGGTAGGGTGACACTTGTGTTGCCCAAGGCAGAGTTGATTATACACGCTTGTGAGCTCTAGCTGTTCTTGGTAGATAATATACCCCTCAGGAATGTCTTCCTTAGTGATGGGAAGGAAAGTTTCTTGATGGGGAGTAGCCATAAGGCCCGTGATCTGTTCTTTCTTTGGGGGAATTTTCTTTTTAGGTAGGTTGTGAACTAATCACTGCTACCACTGTTGCAAATGAACCAATTAGAGTCCAGTATATGATTGGGGAAGACAACATTCCAATATAAAGGACAGAAATGAATAGAATAAGGTATTGCTTATTGTAGAATATTGTGATTAATACACTATATGGGGAAAGCCACAAGGCCACAAGGGGGTGGTATGGTGATATGTTTCATGTAAGGTTTGAAGCCAAGGAATGACTTGTGCTGGGAGTAGCAGATCAAATTGATAGTGCTCCTAATTAGGAGAAAGTGCCTGCTTTTTATACTGCCTTTGGATTAGTTCATGTTGTTAGATATGTCAAGGGGAAACTCTTAAAGCGCCCCCCTGTGTATTGTAATATACATTAGCAGGCAAGGAGGGAGACTCATTTGCAACAATTAGTCACAAAAATTGAGTATTTTACTTACATGTTGTGTTGCTGTGGGGTTCCTGTTCCCCAATTCCCAAAGTATGCCCTGGGTCATAGCCAGGGACCAGCTGGAAGGTTTGTCATTCTCTAGTAAGGGAAAATTTATCTCAGAAATATGTATAGGAGTTGAAATGGGCTTCTATTCACTCTCAGAAGGACAATTCCTTAGAAACCTTCTGATATATGGCCAGGGGCCAAGGTAACCATGAATATGTGCTAATATTGGGAGTTCTCCAACCATATCTTGTACCTCTGCTCCTCAGCATTAGACTTCTACTTCTTTGTCTTTGACTCCTGCTCCTTAATCTTAGAGTCCTGCTCCTTAGTCTCAGGTTCAAGCCTCTTAACCTGAGCTTTAGCTTTCTCATCTTAGGCACCAGCTCCTTTATCTTGGGCTCCTGCACTTTTACTTTGGGCTTACGCACATTTTTATTATTCTTAAGACATCTGTGTAGTCTTTGTGGACTTTTTAATCCACTTGGGTCAGTGCTTGAAAAGCCTCAGATAGCTTCCCCTTTTATAGACCCTTGTTTTAGTCCTGTTTCTCTCTCAGAAATCTTGTTTTCCAAAGCTTAAACTTTCAAGTTTTTTTCTCTACAATATATTAAGCTTTATCTCTTATCTTAACCAATAGAAACCTGTGGTTTTCTGCTTCTTTTCCTCATTTGTTAGGCTTTAACTCTTCAGTTAAAGCCTTCAAAAACACTGATCAAACAGGACTCAACCTGCAGCAAATTAAACGCTTAGATTCAACAGGATTTCCAAAAAGTTCACCCAAATGACTTGCTCATGACCATGGTTTGAACCTGGCGCTGTCTTGCTCCAGATAAACAACTGCTCTGTGTTTCAAACATTTTGCCGTAATTCCTGTCATATTTCTCTGGAAAACTCAGCGCTTTAGCCTATGTTTTACTTAAGGGATTATCAAACCCCCAATTCTTCAATTTTCTATAAATTTTTCTGCATTTTCTTTGGAATTTTATTACTTCATATTTGCCCATTGCTTGCCTTTTGCCTTTCCTAATCATTTTGGAAAAACTCCAACACTTGTTCTCACAGTTTCTTGGTCCTGTTTCTGGCCTTTTTCTAGCTCTATTTATTCCATCAACTCTGAATAATTTATAGTTTAATTTCTGTAAATTATTTAAGCTTACTTTGCTTTCCAATTCATATGATAATTAATTTCATTTTTATATCATATTATTAGACAGTATTAATTCTTTAACTGATTTTTTACAATCATTTTATCTTCCAAAAGTCCAAAACAAACATCCTAGCTCCTCTATTTCTTTCAGCTAGTACTTCTGAGTCATTCTCCAGTTCCTCAGCTAGTCCTGCACCATGATCTTCTGGTCTCTTAGCTAGTCCTTCACCATCAGCTTCTGGTCCTTATCAGTCTAGCAATCAGTCCATCCCTGTCAGTAAACAGTCCTTCCCAGTCAGCAAACAGTCTATTCCAGTCAGCAATCAGTCCATTCCTCACCATAAACCACCTAGGTTCCAATCTTCACAATGAACTATCTTGGTTTCAATCCTCACAATAAACCACCTAGGTTCCAATCCTCACAATGATCTCCTAGTCCCTCAACTAGTATTCACTTCAATCATACAGTCCCTCTTACTAGTCTTCACTGTAGATACTACTATGAGCTGCATTGGTTCCATGGTCAGCTCCTGGTACCAATACTTCAGACTCAGGCAATAAGTATACAAGACTACTGGCGTTTGGCTGGGCCCCTTACAAGTGTACTCCACCTGGGCCATTTAACCACAGACAATCCTCATGTCTGTGCAGTGTCTTCACTCACTTAGGTGATTAAGTCTAAGATTTCAGTCACAAAGTAATCAGCTTTACTTCCCATAGGCCTAACCACACCAAGTTCTGCAGATGCTTCCCCAGGCAATCATCCTAATGACACCCCAGAGCATATCCATTCCCTTCAATGATCACTTTGGGACCTTCCTAAAGCCCCCAAAGAAACACAGACAAAGACACACTACCAGTCTTTTAGGTAAGGTGCTTGCTCACAGACCTCCTGTAAGCGCACAAGAGCACATAGAGCTATCTTAGCTCCTCACTTCCCTAAAAGCTCATATTAACCAACAGGGTTACATCACCAACCAGCCCTGGTAGCCTGCGTTACCCACCAGGGTGGTCCACTCATCACATCTAGCAGCCATCATTCCCTGCTGGATGAAGACTACTAATCATCCCTTAGCAGCCAAAGTTCCCTTCTGGGCTGGTTCATCACTTGCCTCTAGTAGTCCCTTGTTACCTACTAGGCAGGCCTTACCTTCCCTAGTAGCTAATGTTCCCTAATAGGCCTATACCTGTCTTAAAACCACAGCACATTATCAATTCTCAGTACTACATCTTTATTTGAAGCCAAATCAATCCTTACCTGCAAAACTGCTTCAATGTGGATTGTCACATCATGCCTGATACAATGTCTTAGTTTATGTTGTTCATGACAAGTCCTTTAATAAACGTTTGTATGCCTTGGATTTGAGAAAGGGGGGCTAAACTAACTAAGTTTGGCTCCCATCTTGGGGGAAGAATCTACCAGGACACCATCCAGTGCAGAACTGGGATGGCCGCTCAAAGTGACATCCACAAGGAGGACACAGCAGATAGACTGGGAAAGTAGGAGTCCAAATCCATCAGGATCATTCTGCTGAGAAACCTGGGGGAGAACTTGGGGGTAGACTCTGAAACAACCTTGTCTCCTCCTGGGACCAGTACAACTGGGGCCTCAGAGGAGAGGGGCAATGGGGGAGGCGGGCCTGATGACACTGATGGAGATAGATTGGGGGTCATGAGCTCAAGGTCATTGCAGGTGAGGCTTCTTACAACATTCTCACTAGTGGTGAGGATATCTTGAGCTTGCCTGGTGAGATAACCAATTATGTGTAGGAATTGATCAGGGTTAGCACCCACATGATGGAATGAATGTGAGATGTGTTCCCAAAGGTTGGGGATGGAACACCATATCATCAACAAGGCTGGTACCAGGGTGAACACAACAAACTTGGCAAAAGGCACCAACATTTTGATTAAATCAAATGCAGAGACCAGCAAGAAGAAAGGGTTCTTCTAAACCATTTGCTTTGTCAAAGTCAAAAAAGTAACCAGAAAGGCACCAAGGACAAGAAAGAAAATCCCAAACAACAAACTGCACTAAAAGAACAGCAGCCGCAGGAAAAGGGACTTTGAAGGTGAAGTTCAAGGCTTTTGAAGTGTATATGAAGTGAAAAATGAATTGAAAGCAAAAGGGAAACAAAACTGAACTTCAAATAGGTAATTATATAGAATAAATCACTAATTTTTAAGTTTAAGTGGCTAAATTTCAAAGCAAAAGCAAAAAGCTTTAATGTAGATCCTGATAACGTATAGGAGACTCCAAGAGGACACAAATGGGCCCAGGAGCAGAGGGAAAAGGTAAGGAAAGTTAAGCTTTTACTAATAATTTTAGAGAATTGAGGGGCCAGAGAGAGGACCCAAAAAGACTAAAAATTCAGAAGAGGAAGTCCAAAACTTTATTTTGTAAAATAAGCAAGCAGGAGACCAAAAGTCCCCTGTCTTGCTTTAAGGAAAGCCATTCTGAATTTTAAAGCCATCTGACACAAGGGTCAGGTCTGATTATTTCCAAGAGAAATTTTTTAGGGGGAATCCAATGGGTTGGGAGAGTTTCCAACAATTCTGACTTCAAATCTGATTGGCAGGCATCAAAGGAGTGTTTCAGGTGTCAAGTTTATACTTCTGGGAAGTATAATAAACAAAATAAGGGGAAGATTTAAGAAGAGAATGATACTTTATTGAATATGAATATAGGCTAATATATAGTACAGTAGTTTTGAAAGCTATGGCAACAAGCAAAAACAATTCAGATTTTAAACAAAATGAACTCAGATTTAAACAAAATCAAATCCAAATCTATTGTAAATCAATAAAAATTTGTTTAAAATAAATTTTGTTTAAATCTGAGTTCATTTTGTTTAAATCTGAATTGTTTTTGCTTGCCGCCATAGCTATTAAAACTACTGTATCATGACAAGCCACATGCTGTCCATGTATGTCATGGAGGTCACAGGGCTTATCTGAGTAATGTTCCTCTTGAGTCACAAGGCTTAATCAAGTTGTGTTCCATTTAGGACCTGGATTGAGTGATCCCTGTCATAGATGGTTAACTGATAATGGTGCCACCAGTTTATTGACTGGACAGTGAATCTTTCAGTGAGCTGTTCAGTGATTTACTTGAGGCGTTAATTCCCTGAGAGGGATTAATCAAAGATGTTGCAACACAGGGCAGCATCCAATCCAGTTGGATTGGAATTTGAGGATTTGACAATAGCGCAACCTTATTGTTTGGATTTGATTAATTTCAAATGTGGACGGGCCCAAGCCAAAAATTAATCCAAATTAATCAAAGATTCTTCCCACTGGGGACAGAGTCTGAAGCACCTGTATTTGCCACTTGGGAAGGGTATGCCAACACAAATCTCTCATCAATTATGTGGGCAACCACCAGAATTAACTCATTCCGCAAGTTGACTTATTCTATGTCAAGAATCAGAATTAAAAATACTTTAATTTCAACAGCATTGAAAAGTCAGAATTAAGTTTTAACTCATGCAGACTACTAAATGTTGACACTTTTTTAATAAGCAGAAACCTGTTTCCTGAACATTTTACTTAATAAAAATTAAGCTTCAAGATATTTTTTAGGGTAATGTGACAACATAGATTTTAAAAATTCCGTAAAAAGTTATACATGGGAATTAAAAAAATTCATAAAAATACACTTTTATTTTATTTTACTATGAAATTAACTATCTTTACTATAATAAAATTTTTCCCACTTATAAAAACAAAAAAAATTCAATACATAAAAAGATACTACATAAAATTTTTACATATTATAGCAAAATATAACAATAAGAAACAGTAATATAAAGTTTTTCTATATTGAAAACTACAAAAGACATATAATTTACTAGTAAAATACCAATATAGGTCATTTAATACAGTCTAAAGCATTAAACTATCAATAGAAAATCAATTATTTTATAAAAATAGTACCATACATTATTAATGAGTTATTTATAATAACTATTTATTTAAAAATATTGTACTTAATATATAAGAACTATATAACAAATTAGGCAATCCTCAATAAATTTAATTGAAAGCTAGACTGTGGTCACCTGGTTGTCATTAAGAACTGCGGCAAAATTCTTGATGTATTCCCAAATCTCTGAAAGCTTATATTTGGCCTTGACAACTTCCTTGATCTTCTCTTGATATTGTTTCTCTTTGGTGGTTCTCTTCTTCTTGGATGGGCAGTTCTCAATATCTCTTATGGATGCAACAGTCTTCCCCTGTTGGACTTCGAGGTGCTCATAGAAGGTACTGTATCTGGGCTTGATTCCAAAGGAGGACTTGATATGATTGTGCCAGCCCTCCAAAGATGAAGTCGTTTTCATCTCATCCTTAAGAACTGCCTGGTAGCAGTTCCAGTTGGCTTTGGCTCTGGGCTTAGTGAACTTACGTCCAATCCACTGTGGTTCATAATATTCAATGAAAGGGTAGAAGGCACCATCATGTTTCTTGGCATATGGATCCTGGCATAGGAGGTCAAAGGCTTGTCCAGTATGCTCTGGCTTTAAAAAGGCTAGTGCTACAAACTGCTGAATTAAGAACTTTTACTTACCTGATGTATCTAGACGGTGGAGCTTGCTGAGCTCAGGTAGACCCTTTAGTTGCCTGTTGACAGTCTGTTGATAATGGAAAAAACACCCCTGGACCTCTCCATCAAAGGTATTTACAAAAGCGTTATACTGGGCAGTTTCATAGTCCATGATTATAGTTGAGGGTCCAAGTGCTTTATCTTGAGATTCTTTTTCTGCAGCAAGAGTGGCTTCATACTTTTCATCATCATCTGGATTAGCTCTAGTGTTATGGCCAGGGGGACTCTTTCTATTATTGGGTAGGGCTTTGATGCCCTCCTGAAGGATTTTAAAAGCCCTTGTGTCAATCTCTTCTGTTGCCCCAGGAAGCAGAAAGTAGGCAAATGGGAGCACCTTGCCTTCAATAAGGGAATGTACAACCCATAGTTGGTAAAAAACGCGGGGGCATACTGCAAAGGTACTGTCACATAACCAAGTGTCTGAATCCCTCAACTGCTCCAGGTTCTGTTGTGTAGCATAGAATATAATTTTTCCTCTGCTGTAGGCCCATCATCATGTAAAAGGAATACCTCATCACCATTGAACATCTTTAACTCCTCTGTCAAGACTAACTCTCCTTGGACCATGGCAGATTTCTTATGGGGGAATAGATCACAGCGTTTTTCACATATGTACTTTACTAACCAATTGCAGTCAGGGATGAGCTTCAGGTTCTCATTACTTAGGTGTGTGGTGGCCTTAACTTCCAGATCAGAAGCCTTGGCATCTTTGGAGACTGGGATCATTTGGTAGAGGTATCACTTTAAAAGCTTTTTGATAAAATTGATTAGAGCATTGCATGTGTGCTCTCCTTTTTCACTATTGACTATATCCCTTCCTTCTGTATTGATCCTGGCAGCATAGCTTCTATCTTCACATACATAATGCTTGCTTTTTCCTGCTCTCTTTTGATTGTTTTAATTGAAAACATAGCCATCACAGACTAAACTTGAACCCCCTTTGACAGACATTAGAGGGGAAAACTGAGGGAACTTCTTTGGGAGCTTAAACTCTCCATTAATGTTACATATATTGTGAACCTTTAGGGGATTCCATGGGCCAATTGGTGCTTGATAATAGTCAGACAGGTAATCATCAGCATCTTCTTTATTGATACTTGATGTGGAGGATGGAGGTGCAGATTTGTTGGGCGGTGGAAGGGAATTATCTGAAGTTGGATTCTTGCGCTTTCTGGACTGGGATGAGATTGATTCCTTGGGGCTTGATTCCTTTGATCTTGATTTATCTGGGCTTGACTGGATTTCTGGACTCTTGGGTATCTTTGTTCTTCCTTGCTTTTTTAGTGGAACCTCATCTCCTTCTGATTGATACCAGCTTGGAGAAGAGGAGGGGGCAGGGGAGGGCTCTTTGCTTTCAGGGTCTGGGGTCTTTGTCTTTGTCTTCTGTTTTGTTGAGGGCTCTTTGGCTGGTTTTTTGTTGGGGTAGGGACTTTGGGCCTTTCCAGAGGCTTTGGGTACTTTTTTGGTTGACTTGGGGTTCTTTTGCGGCTTCTTGGAAGATTTGTCCTACAATAATTAGAGTAGAGTTCATAAAGTAAGAATAATCATGTGAGACATGAATAAAATTAAATAATAATCACTTGTTTTAAAATTTATTATCAATTAAATAGTTTATAGAAGTATAGAAAGTAATTTTAGAGCTAGTTGATTAGTAAAGAATAGAAAAAAACCCATGTTTAAATAAAAAGTTAACATTCTGATAGTCACAATAGTCAAAAATATTTAATTTAGTTTATCAGCATAAAAAACGCTTTAATTTTGACGTTGACATTTTGAAAGTCAGCATTAAAGTGGAAAAACACTATGTAAATCACTTATAAAGCTTGGTTAATATTTTCTGGAGTTGGTTTTTTAAGTCCAAAATTAATTATTTTTAATTTTAAAAAATTTAAAATTTGCATATGTAACTTATGAAAACTAAATAATAGGGATTGTAGAGGGAAGTCTAGAGTAAAGCCCTGGATACTTTGACCTGAATTACCATACCATTGTATGTGTGCTTTTTGTTAAGCAGCAGTGTTTTACTAATAAACAAGTGAAGGTGTCAACATTCAGGCAGTCAGCGTTCTTTTTATAGCAACTCTCCTATCAAATCTTGCTTAAATTATGTCACTTTGTTTGCTTAGCCAAACCCCTTTGTTGCAATTTAGGCAACACATCAATCTGACACAAAGTCAACATTATAATTACATATATAATTTCTAGTTTTAACATATGCATTTTGGCTTAAGTGGACTTCTGGAAATAAGCTATAGTTTATCCAGTGAGTTTGAAATAACAGTAAGTATCTAAATAATACAAAGAATGCTCTGAAATTTGGCATATGTCTTTGTTCAATGCTTATCTTATTATTTAATAAAAACAGTATTAAAAAAATATAAAAATAGTTATTTTTAGAATATTGTGTATTTTATTAAGAAATTTATGGATTCTTATTTGGGATCAACATCCAGATATTACTTACTGTAGTTGACCTTAATGCAAAAGTACAAAGAAACTTACATTTTCATAGTAAATCATATTAGTTTTTTGGCTTAAAATTAAGCCTTTTTTAAATGGTGTCAACATTATGTCTGTTCCTTTTTAATTTTGCAATTCTGACTTAATAATTCACTATAAAAAATTAGCTTAGTTTTGGAAATGCCCAATTCCAGCGGATAAATACTAAAATAATGCCAACTTACTGAATGTCAACAAATTGTTGACATTCAGTAAGTCAACTTGCAAAATGAGTTAATTCTGGCAGTTGCCATTATGTGGGCTAAATCCTCAAGAGAATTAAGGGGCTTGGTTAGCTTCTGAGCAGATTTTTTTGTGCAGCGCAGGAAAATTGTCCTATCCAGGGCTAAAGGGGGAAGTGACTTTACATTGGAGGTCAATTCTGAAGGGAGTTGTTTGGCTTCAAGTAGAATTTTTGATTTGTCTGCCATTCTGGCATATTTAAGTTGGATTTGATAACTGGTTTTTTGTACTTTGTTACAAATGAGTTGCTTACCATGGTTTATTGTGCATCAGAGTCAAATAAAAATTTATGTTTATGTGATTTGTAAGTGCATGGATAGACAAGAAGTTGTGAGCAATCTATGATCTTTACTTTCATAAAGATAGAATATTGTGGGACACGTGGAATGTGTGTAAAATTTTGTGCCTTGGTATAATTTCTTGTTGGTTTGGGGGGAGAGAGGGGCACTTAATTCTGTTCTCCCTCCTCTTTTCTCTCTTCCTCTGTTTTGAAACCTCCAAGGATAGAGAATGTGGGGTCAGATTCATAGTGGGTTGCTGTTTCTGCATTATTTACTTCAGCAGTATCTTCCCTCTTGGGGCAGGGGTGGTTTGAGCTCTTGCTGCAATTGCCAATGTTTTGATTAGAGTTTCTGTTATTGTTGGTATGTTTGGTGTTTTGGCGTTTGTTACCATTGGAATTACCTCATCCATTGCTGTTGGAAGAGTGGTTGCTGTTGCATGAATTATATTCCATATTTGCACGTTTTTCTGCTCAGTTAGTTTTGAATGAGTGCAGGCATTGAGGGTTTGGCCTCTGAAGAGATGAGGGAAGTAACTGAGGGTTTCATTCTGTTGATTAATGATGCTCTTGTGTGCACGTTGTCAGCATGTGCTGGGTTTTGGATCTTGTGACGTAATTTTGAATTTGTTAGTGTAAGCTGTGACAGTGGTCTTCTGAGGAAGATTGCTGAGCTGTATTGCAATGTCTTGAATAGATTCAGTGGCGCAAAATTTGTGGGTGATGTTGGCTTTGAACTCTTCCCAGTTTTTAAGATGGTTATCAGTTTGTGAGCCAACTCAAGTGGCAAACCAGTTAGCTGCAGCCTTGCACAGGCGCTTGCTGGCTTTCTGGACCCATTTTTTGTAGGGGATGCAGCTGGCTCAAAGTTTTGAATCCAAGTGGTCGAAACAGCTTATAATGTTTTCTTTTGTTTTTTCCAAATAACTTGTTGATAAAAATGTACTTAGTATTGGTAACTTTGCCTGTGGTAGGCAATTGTATGTTTTTTGTGGTTGTAGAGAGCAACTGTATTGAATTAGCTTGGCACATGCTTTTGGGCATGACCAGTCCTTCAAATACAGTGCATTCACTAGGTATATTTTTTGATGTTGTGGGCACATAAATATGCTTTCCAGTTATCCTGAGATCTAGCCTGGTTGAGTGCGTGAGCAAAGATGGGTGGGTTTTGGTCAGTCATTTTCTCTTTCTTAAGTGTGGTGCTCTTTAAACTATGAGCTGGTATAGCTGGTTGGTTGACAGAATAAACAATGAGTGATAGGAGGGTAAGATAGATCTATCAGTTGGTTAGTGTAACTGAATACATTATCAGTTGGAAGCCAGACAGGTATTTAGTTGTATTTAAGGTATCTGAACCAAAGGTAAAACAAAGGTTTTAGAGTAGTGGCAGTGGCAACTACTTAAAAGCAACTTCTCAAGTAGTGATTCCTAGTCAAGCTAATAAACAATGAAGTCAATATGAAAGAGACTAGTATTTTTGTTCCTTTAAATTATACACTCAAAGAAAATAATCAATGGTGTAGCTAATAAAAGGGAGGTTTTGTATATCTTTATTAATAGAAGAAGAGAGCTCTATATACTACAACTTACTTGATATATCAAGGCAATTTGGTAATAGCATGGGGTAGAAGTAAAGTAAATGAAGGCTGAACAGCTATGTGATCAGCACAGAAATCAGGGGGAAGGGGATAACAGCCCTAGCAGCACAAGGGGGTTAAAGAAGGCTTAATGTTGGGGAAGTTGTTTGACACCTGTAGTCATTTAATCAATCAGTTAGCTAATTAACACCTAATTGGTACAACTTCTAATCCAGAAGCTAGTTGATAGCTTGAGCAATCCAGAATGACTTCTTCATTTGAGACAATCAGGATCCCTTACAATTCTGGAAGTAACTCAAAACCAGATCTGGATTGATTGACCAACTGGTGATAGGTTTCACCACAATAGGTATGGTAAAAAACTGTAGCTGCTACCAGTGATAAGAACGTCTTTTGGGGAAGATTCAAATAAGGAATTAGGAAAGAATAGAAGTCTATTTTATTGGATAATATATTTTAGACTTAAATAGATTTGGCTGTGGAAGAGATTTAGTTGGATCAAACCTAGGGGTTGGTCATGTGCAGGATGAGTTTGAGACACTGGATACTTGGATTGTCATGTGATATTGCTTGGTTGCCATTCTTGGTATGTTGAATGGTATATTGGAAGGGCACCAAATTGGGCAATGGCTGGATGTTAAGTAAGTTAGCAGTAGCCAGAATTCTTGTACATCCAGCCCCTCAACACCCCCTTAAGGGGTTACTTTGGTATATCAGGAGGTGGCTTTGTCTTAACGGCTGCCGCCTGATGTTCCTGGAGCTGTTTACTAGTTGGAACCAGTCTGGTTGAGTGTTCTTCTTTACTAAGGCAAAGACAGGTTTGTGGCATTTCTTGACAATTGGGATTTTGGCACCTTGGAATTTTACTAGATAGGTGTTGTGATCTGGTCTGTACTTGATGATTCTTCCTGGTCCCTGGTGTACCAAGTCTAGTTTCTTTCTGTTGCCAGCCAGAACCCAGACGGGGGAGTCAATGGTGAGTGGTTCCTCTGTGGAGGTTACTTTTTATGTTTTTAGCCTATTTATTTCTGCTATTTTAGCTTTGAGGCGGATGTGTTGTAGATTTGGTACTTGTTCCACTGTGGGGGGTTTCCCTGGGGGGATCTTTATGTATGACTGTTTGTTGTGGGTGATTATTTCTGGTTTGTACCCGTAGGTTAGCTCAAACGGTGAATTGCCTGTTCCTTAATTGGTGCAGACTCAGGATACTAGTAATGCATATTTCACATATAGTGGCCATGTGTCTTTGGCTTTGCCATCCGTTATTTTCTCTAGAGTCCTGATAAGGCTGCCATTGAGGTGTTCCACTCTGCTGTTGGCCTGTGACCTGTATGGAGAGATTATGGAGTGATTAATGTTTTTGTATTATAAGTTGTTGTTTACTACGTGACCTGATAACTCAGTTTCTCCATCAGTTACAATGTAGTCTTGAGTTCCGTAGTTGGCTATGGTTGCTTTGTTAATAAATTAGTTGATGATCTCTGATTTATGGTCTTTGTTGCCAAGAAGATGGACCAGTGTGTGGCAAAGTTAATAGCTACAAATAAGAATAGTTGATTTGTTTTTGTTTCTGGGAAGGGGCCCACTACAGCTAGCCCCTAAACCTTGAATGGTTCAGGGTCTGGTACTAGGTTGACCATTGGCTGAGGAGCCTTTGTACTGGTGTATTTCTTGCACACTGTGCATTTTTTCAGAACATCAACTATATCCTGTTTGAGGTTGGGCCACCATACTATCTCTTTTAATGCAAGGTTAGGTTGTTAGACTTTGTATGTCCTAGTAGGCAGTGATGTCTTAATATGGTGTCAACTCTTTGTGCAAGTTGGATGTAGGGAACATGTTCTTCATTAATGATTTGGTATATAGTGCCATTTGATACATGTAAATACTTTTTGTCCCTTACTAAAGTATTGTGGGTCAGTTGGTGTGTTGAGGGGTCTTTCCCTTTTTTTATACTCAGTGTTTTATAGGTTTGGCCATATAGGGTCCAGGTGGTCAGGATGATCTTCTCTAGGCTGACATAGTTTAGAGAGAGCATCAGACATGACCAGCTCTGCCCCCTTTTGTATTGGATGTCCAAATTGAGATGCTCTAGCAGGGAGATCCATTTAGCTTGTTGCCGTACAAGTGTGCTCTGAGTTTTAAAATATAGATTAAGGATTTATGGTCAGTTTGTACTCAGACATTTAAATGTCCTTCTAAGTAACATCTCTATTTCTTGCATGTGTGATATATTGCTAGAAATTCCTTGTTGTGTATTGGGTATCTCTTCTCAGTGTTGGTTAGTTTTCTGCTTTTGTAACACACTGGCATGAAGTCTTGCTGCCCTAGCTGCAGATGCATAGGTCTGCATCAATAGCAGTGTCACTGGCATCCAACTCAAGCTTGTAGCTCCCGTGTGTTATTAGGGTATTGCAAGACTGGTGCTTTGATCAAAGCTTGTTTTAATTGTTGGAAATTCTTGTCACTGTTGCAACCAAGTTTCCAGCCTTGCCTGCTAACGTATCTTGCAATACACAGGGGGCGCTCAACAAGTTGCCCCTTAACGTGTCTAACGTTAAGGATTAATCTGATGGCAATATCAAATGACGGGTACTTCATGCTAATTAGAAGCGCTACCAATTTGACTTGCTGATCCCTGCACAAATTATTCCTTGGCTCCAAACCTTACATGGAGCTCCCCACTATGCCACCCCCTTATGGCTTTCCCCATATAGTATATTAACCACTATATTCTACAATAAACAATAACTTGTTCTTATTATTCTGTCCTTTCTATTGGGCTGTTGTCTTCTCCAATTCCAAATACTGAATCCTCATTGGTTCAGTTGCAACAGTGATAGCAGCGGTAGGTTTACAACCTACCTAAAACAAAATTCTCCCAGGAAAGGATGGAGTACAGGCCGTATGGCTACTCCCCAACAAGAGACCTTCCTGCCCATCCCCAAGGGGGACATCCCCAACGGGTACGTCATCTATCAAGATCAGCTAGTTCTCACCAGGGTGTACAATTGGCTCTGCCTCAGGCAGCGTGACACTAGCGTCACCCTGCCCCAGTCAGATCTGTCCCAGCGCATGCTCAACCTTCAGCTAGAATCCTTTGCTGGTGGCGTAGAGGGGGCTGACATTGTCAGTTGGCTCCAATCTACTGAAACCTGCCTTTCCATCTGTCAGGTTCCTGAGCCCATGTGGGTTGCCACTGCATCTGGCTGCCTCACGGGGCCTGCTGCTGTGTGGTTCACCAACTGGGCCAGCCAGAAACTTGACGTTACCTGGGCGGCATTCCGAGACGCTGCCAAGTCCCTCTATAGCAAAACCTTCTCCCCCATTGTTATGGGAACTCCTCTTCTAGCAATCAAACAAACTGATTCCATTCCTGAGTACCTTGCTGTCTGGCAATAAGCTCTTGCTGCTGCTCCCAAAGCCGTGACTGATGGAAATGCAATGCTACTCACTCCATCATCAATGGGTTAAACCCGATATCTGTAAGTGGGTCCCCATAGGTTGCTGCACCTCCATGGATAACTGCTATAAGGCCATTGTGGAGGCTAACAACCAGGCCTCATAGGGCTTCTTCTGTACCAGTGACGCTCTATCCCAACCACATACCACATCTGGAAATGGCCACAATCAATTAGGGCCGCTGCCATCCCCGTCAGCAGGATAATGGGACTAAACACCTCCGCAAGGGGGAGCTCCAGCTAGCGCAGATTGAGGATCAGGGAAAACCCTGGGAGTTGTAGCAACAAGAGGCCTTGCAACCCCATATGACCCATCCTCTCAATCCCTGCTTGCAAAAAATCCCTGCAACTACAACATTCACAAGGTCAAAACCCTGGACGTCTTTGAGGTTCACAGTGACAACCCCGTATTGCAAGCAAGCCCTTTCTCAAATAAAGTAACACACTTTTCCTATCCCTTCTGTTTCCGTGGGAACACCCACAAGTTATTGGTAGATACCAGGGCCAACCACACTATGGTGGACCAAGCATTTGCCAACTCTCAGCAATTAGACCAAGTGCCCAGCAGGTTCAAAGTAGTACAGGTAGCTGACTCCTGCGTAGTTGCCATCACCCACGGGATGGTACCCTTCTCTGTGAGAATGGGGAACATCCAGGTTAAGCTCTCTGGGCCCATCATGGCAGGGCTCAGCCACAACATAATTGCTGGACTCAACTGGCTTCAGCACAACCGTCCCTACATTGATTGGGATACTTCTGTCATCACCCTCAATAGAAATGGGGTGGGATTCCAGATCTACCCCGTAGAAATGAGCAAGTTACTCCACAATACTGTGTTTATCAGAATAACAGAGACAGGCTCATACAATTTCAAGGGGGGAAACTAGACTTTGACCAATGCTCAGTCAAAGTTATCCACACTGAACTATCTACGGTCCCTCCCTTGACCTCCTCACCTCCACCAGCACTTGCTGCACTCCTTGAGGAGTACAAGGATGTATTCAGTGAGACACTTGAACAACTACCTCCTCCCTGGGAGATCCAGCACACTGTAAAGCTTCAAGGGTTGTTACCTAAAGCACAATAATTATACTGTCTCACACCAAAGGAAGATGAAACCCTCCACCAGCACCTTGTGGACGCGCTCAATAAGGGCTTCATTTTCCCCTTGCTCTCTCCATACAGGGTGGCTTTCTTTTTTGTAGCTAAGAAGGACGGGTCCCTTTGCCTATTCACAGACTACTGCGCCCTAAATGAATTGACAGTTAAGAACAAGTACCCCCTGCCGCTGATTGAAAACCTGTTTGATACACTCGCAGGTACAAAGGTTTTTTTTTAGAAAGACTGACCTCACTGCAGGGTACAACCAGGTCCGCATTGCACCAGGGGATGAGGCAAAAACTGCCTTCTGCACGCGCTACGGGTTGTTTGAGTGTCATGTCATGAACTTTGGAATGACCAACACTCCCTTCATCTTTGCCATGTTGATGAACAAAGCATTTGAGGATCTGATTGGGAAATGTGTGGTTGTGTACCTTGACAACATTATTGTCTTCAGTCAATATCAAATCATGCACCTACAACACCTCTGTGCTGTCCTCAACATCCTTTGGAAAACCAGCTAAAAGCTAAATCCTCTGAATGCAAGTTTCTCAAGTTGGAGCTGTTATTCCTTGGGAACACCATCTCTGCCAAAGGGATCTAGTCCAACCCTGCCAAAATCAAGGCAATTGCAAGCATGCCGCCCCAACTGATGTGGGCCAGATTCAGACATTCCTAGGCATGGTTGTCTACATACACAAGTTCATTCCCAATTGTGGGGAACTAATTGCACCTCTCACTGAGCTCCTAAATACCAAACAGCGCTTCTATTGGACCCCTGTCAGAGATCAAGCCTTCAAGACGTTGAAGCAAAGGCTCACAACAGCACCAGTACTGCAGTTCCCCAATCAAAACCAACAGCACAAACTCAAGACTGATGCCTCTGACAGAGCCATAGGGGGCATGCTAAGGGTAGAAACTGACAATGGCGTCTTCCTCCCTGTGGCATATGAGTCCAAGAAACTTACTGACTTGGAACAACACTACCCCATCCATGATAAGGAATTGGCAGCCATTGTACATTGTGTTCAGAAGTGGCGCTGTTACATGGAAGGTGCTACCTTCCCACCCCACGTTCTGACAGACAAAAAGTTGCTCCAGTACTTCAACACAAAGTCTCACTTGACACGCTGCCAAGCAGGATAGGTTGAGCATCTATCCTCTTACCAGTTGCGCATCAAGTACAAGCCTGGAAAGGAGCTTGTCACAGCTGACGCCCTTTCACAACTCTACGTAGCGTTCATCACTGGGGATGATGGCTTGGACCCAGATTGGCCCATGCTCTACCTCTGCCCTGAGGCAACTTGCTACAAGGGCCTTAACTTGGTCACCATCTCCAAGTTGAAGGACAACAAAAGTCAGTTCACCACCAGTGCTGGTAACATCTGCCGCCAGGCAGAGACAGGTGAGAAGACGCCTTACATTCCCACCACACAACAAGGGGACACAATATTTCACTACCACCAAACCCTGGGTCACATCAGAGGGCGTAAACTCTTCAAAATTATGAAACAGAAGGTTTGGTGGCCGCGCATGCGTCAAGACATCTTGGAACTCCTCAAAACCTGCGTGTTGTGCAAAAAACACGTCCAAACCTGCACCCCCAAGTCTGTCCTGCCCATCAAGGCCATGGAACTCTTCAAGCAGTGGGCCCTTGACATTGTTGGGCCCCTCCCCAAAGACAGACTGGGAAAGAAGTACATTGTCACTGCCATCAACTACTTCACTTTCTGGCCAGTTGCTTGGGCAACAACCAACCACACTGCCACCACCATAACCTGCTTTATTGAAGAGTAAATTGTGACTTGCTTTGGGCGACCCAAATGTCTCATCACAGATGGCGGCCCTGAACTTGTTGGACATGTCATGAAGGCATACTATGCCAAGAACGCACTCCAACATATAGTTACAACCCCCATCATCCTCAAGCAAATGATGTGTGAAACAGTTAAATGGCTCACTGGTTCAATTAATTTCCAAGCTCTCACAAGAACACCCTAACACCACATGGACTGAACACCTGCCCACTGCTCTACTTATCCTGCAAGCAAAAATCAACAAGGGCACTGGTTTCAGCCCTAGCACCCTGGCCTTTGGAACACCCAACAGTCTGACAGGGGTTGAACAGGGAAAACTACGGTCCAAGGTTCCCAACAAGCTTCCCCTAGTAACAACTCCATCCCTAGATCAATGGTGTGCCAAAGCCTGAGAAATCAAACACAAGTGGATTGCAGGAGGGACAAAGCACCTCAAAGCTAGGTACGCTGTAGGTGACCCTGTCTACACCCTCAATCCCAATTCTGCCAAGTTGGAACCCAACCACCTAGGGTCTTTCAATATAGCTGCAGTCTATGACAATCACACTTATCAACTTGAAGATGCTCAAGGAAACACCAAGAAGCTTCACCATCATTGCTTTTGCCCCTGCTGCGCCATCCCCACACAAAAGCTGTTTGTGCAGACCTTCCCAGACCTTCCACAGACTTTGGTATTGGTGTCTGACAACAAGCAGGGGGCAAGGGGGTGTTGCAACTAAGTTTCCAGACTTGCCTGCCAATGTATCTTACAATACACAGGGGGCGCCCAACAAGTTGCCCCTTGATGTGTCTAACGTTATAGATTATTCTGATGGCAATATCAAATGGCAGGTACTTCATCCTAATTAGGAGCTCTGCCAATTTGACTTGTTGATTCCCGCACAAGTTATTCCTTGGCTCCAAACCTTACATGGAACTCCCCACCATGCCACCCCCTTGTGGCTTTCCCCATATAGTATATTAACCATTATATTCTACAATAAATGATACCTTGTTCTTATTATTCTGTCCTTTCTATTGGAATGTTGTCTCCCCCAATTCCAAATACTGAATCCTCATTAGTTCAGTTGCAATATCACATTCTGTTGTCCAGATGAATTTCTTTTTGGCATTAACCTTGGTTAGGTTGTTGATTGGTGCGGTGAGTTTTCTGCAGTCTTTGATGTATTTCCTTAGGTAAGGTACCATTCCAAGAAAGCATCTAACTTGTTTAACAGAGATGGGGTGTTGCATGTTATTTATGGCTTTTATTTTGTCTTGATCTGCTTTGATATCACTGTCAGAGACAATGTGGCCCAAGAACAGGAGTTCCTTTTCCAAAATTGGCACTTACTTGGTTTTGCATAGAGTTTGTGCTTTGCAAGTTGAGCAAGTGTCTTGTGGACATGCATGAGGTGTTCCTCTTTTGTTTTTGAGAATATGATAATATTGTCAAGGTAACATAATGTATTTGAGAGGCCATTTAGTGCTTGGTTCATCATGATGACAAACGTTGCAGGAGCGTTGGTCATCCCAAAGTTCATCACCCTACACTTCAAAAATCCAAATTGTGTACATAATGCAGTTTCTGGTATGTCCTTTTCCTTTACTTCAACTTGGTTGTAGCCTTAGGTGAGGTCAATTTTGGAGAAAATTTGGCTCCTGAGAGTCTTGCAAACAGATCCTCTATAAGGGGAAGAGGGTATTTCTTCTTTACTGTGCTTGCATTTAGTGCTCAGTAGTCCATTACTAGACAAAGAGTGCCTTCCTTTTTTCTTTATGGAGAACACTGATGCCCCCCATGGGGATTCAGACGGGCAAATGAATCCTTTTGCTAGATTGTCCTCAATGTGTGTTTTGAGGGTTTGGGTCCCAGAGGAGAGAGTCTGTAGAGGGGTGCAGGTTTGGACATGACTTTACATAGGTTGATGCCATGTTTGCCCTCTTGTTTGGGTGGGTAAATCTGTGAGTTCTTCTTTGAATACATGAGCGTATTTGTTTAGGAGTGCCGCAAGTTCTGGCCATTGGATTTTTGTTGTTTGTATATTATTGAATTTGGTGCACCATATTATGTGGAGAGCACTATCTTTAGTTAGACGTTCTGAGTTGTATTGGTTTATGATCTGGAAAAAAACTGTGTCTCTTAGAATGACGTTGTTGGGTTTTTTGAGGAAATTAAAATTGACTCCATTGCATTTGATGGTCATGGTTTTTGTTTTCCAATATATGCTGGGATTCACTTGGGTGAACTGGTAAATGCCTGCTACAATTTTTTAGTTTATGTTGTGAATGACAAGTCCTTTGATGGACGTTTGTATGCCTTGGAGGTCAATTCTGAAGGGTGTTGTTTTGCCTTTGAGTAGAACTTTTGGCTTGTCTGCCATTCTGGTGTATTTGAAGTCTGATTTGATAACTGGTATTTTGTACTTGGTTACAAAAGGTTTGCTAACCATAGTGTGTTCTGCACCAGAGTTGAATAAAATTTTATGTGTATGAGATTTGTAAGTGCATGGATAGACAAGAAGTTGTGAGTGATCTTTAATTTTTACGTTCATAAAAATGGAGGATTGCGGGTCACATGGGATGCGAGCAGCAAAGTTTGTGCCTTGGTACAGTCTCTTGTCAAGTTAGGGGGAGACAGGGGCGCTTAAGCCTGTTCCCCCTCCTCTTTTCCCTGTTCCTCTGTTTTGAGACCTTTGAAGTCAGAAGATGTGGGGTCAGATTCATAGCAGGTTGCTATTTCAGCGTTGTTAACTTTGGCAGTGTCCTCTTTCTTGGGACGGGAGCGGTTTGCGCTTTGGCTATAATTGCCATTGTTACAATTGGAGTTGCTGTTGCTATGATTGGTATTTTGGCGTTTATTATCATTATAGTTTTCTCTGCCATTGCTGTTTGAGGAGCAGTTGTTGTTGCGTGCAGCATATTCCATATTTGCACATTTTTCTGCGCGCTTGGCTTCAGCAATGAGTGCAGGCATGGAGGGTTTGGCCTCTGAAGAGATGAGGGAAGTAACTGAGGGTTTCATTCTGTTGATTAATGATGCTCTTGTGTGCACGTTTTCAGCATGTGCTGGGTTTTGGATCTTGTGACGTAATTTTGAATTTGTTAGTGTAAGCTGTGACAGTGGTCTTCTGAGGAAGATTGCTGAGCTGTATTGCAATGTCTTGAATAGATTCAGTGGCGCAAAATTTGTGGGTGATGTTGGCTTTGAACTCTTCACAGTTTTCAAGCTGGTTGTCATTTTATGAGCCAACCCAGGTGGCAAACCAGTTAGATGCAGCCTTGTATAGGTGCTTGATGGCTTCTTGGACCCATTTTTTGTGGGGAATGCGGCTGGCACGGAGTTTCATGGCTGAGTGGTCTAGCCAGTTGATGACGTTTTCTTTGTTCTTACCAAAGAACTTGCCAATACCAATGTATTTGGTGTTGATAATTTCACCTGTGATAGGTGGTTGTGTGTTTGTTTGTGGTTAGAGAGAGCAACTGTATTGAATTATCTTGGCGCATGCTTTGGGCATGACCAGACCTTTGAATACAGTGCATCCACTAGGAATGTCTTCATCAATGTTGTGGGCGCGGAAGTATGTTTTTCAGGTATCCTGAGATGTGGCCTGGTTGAGTACGTGGGCAAAGGTGGGCAGGTTCTGTTCAGTCTTTTTCTCTTTCATTGGCATGGTCAAAAACTGTAGTACTACCAGTGATAAGGAGCGCCTTTTGGGGAAGCTTCAAATATAGAATTAGGAAGAGAAGAAGTATATTTATTGGATAATACTTTAGACTTATATAGCTTTAGCTGTTGCAGGTATTTAAGTTGGATCAAACCCAGGGACTGGTCATATGCTGAATGGGTTCAAGTTGCTGGATACCTGGACAGTCATGTGATATTAGCTTGCTGCCATTTCTGGTATGTCAAATGGCATATTGGAAAGGCACTAAATTGGGCAATGACTGGATGTTAGGTGTGATGGCAATAGTTGGAATACTTGTACATCCAGACCCCCAACAGTGGTCTTCTGAAGAAGATTGCTGAGCTGTATTTCAATGTCTTGGAGAGATTTGGTGATACAGAAATTGTGCGTGATGTCCGCTTTGAACTCTTCCCAGTTGTCAAGATAGTCATCAGTTTGTGAGCCAACCCAGGTGGCAAAACAGTTAGCTGCAGCCTTGTACAGGCGTTTGCTGGCTTCCTGGACCCATTTCTCATGGGGGATGCGGCTGGCACAAAGTTTAGTAGCTGAGTTATCTAGTCAGTTGATGAAGTTTTTTTTTGTTTTTACCAAAGAACATGTTGATACTAATGTATTTGGTGTTGGTAACTTCACCTGTGATAGGTGGTTGTGCGTTTGTTTGTGGTTGAAGAGAGCAGCTTTATTGAATTATCTTGGCACATGCTTTGGGCATGACCAGACCTTTGAATACGGTACATCCACTAGGTATATCTTTTTCAATGTTGTGGGCGTGGAAGTACGTTTTCCAGGTCTCCTGGTATGTGGCCTGGTTGAGTATGTGAGCAAAGGTGGACAGGTTTTGGTCAGTCATTTTCTCTTTCATGGGCGTAGTCAAAAAACTGTAGCTGCTACCAGTGATAAGGAGCGCCTTTTGGGGAAGCTTCAAATATGGAATTAGAAAAGAAGAGAAGTCTATTTTATTGGATAATATTTTAGACTTATATAGATTTGGCTGTGAAAGAGATTTAGTTGGATCAAAACTAGGGGTTGGTCATGTGCAGGATGGGTTTGAGCCACTGATACTTGGATTGTCATGTGATATTGCTTGATTGCCATTCTTGGTATGTTGAACAGTATATTAAAAGGGCACCAAATTGGGCAATGACTGTATGTTAAGTGAGTTGATAGTAGCCAGAATACTTGTACATCCAGCCCCTTGACAATACTATATAATACTCTAACCTCATATCAAATGAATTATAATTCTCTTCTTAATTTTCCACTTTATCTTGTTTATTATACTTCCCATAAGTATTTAATCAACAGATCCCAGAGCTATTTGGTGCTAAACAAGGAAGTATGGATGAGATGATTCACCAACACACCAATATTTTACATTGATTTATCAAACTAGGCAGGAGACCAAATTTCAACAAGAAGGATTATAAATATTCAGAAGCATAACCAGGACAAAGACCATGAATATAATGTATTGCTATTATAATGGTGTGGAAAAGGGAGCAAGTGGTGGTACAAGATTGTTCAAGATCAAGCAAAAAAATCTGGGAGGAAGACCACTAGGGCCCAGGCAATAGCAACATATTACCATGGGTATCTTTGGAGAGTCAGTAATATCCTTCTCAAGGGAAGGACTCAAAACTTTAGAGTACTCAGGTACTTCTGTAGCAATAAGAGAAGGACCAGAGAATGGGCAAGGAAACAGAGCAACCAAGGGGCTGGCAGCCCCTGTAGTGAGCACTATTTTTCATGTTTGGCTCTTGGGGACAACATCCAAGAGGACACAGCAGGAAATCTTTATTGCAAAAGGTTTGAGGTTCAAAGCTACCCTTAGGTTAGCCTTATGGGCAAAATTAAGGGGATGTACCTTAATTTCCTGGAATACAAAAAGATAAATTCCTTTTGGCAGAAAGGAAGGGAAAAGATTGAATAGTATAAAATCCAACACAAATTTGGATAAAGTTGTCTTTATTTAGGAAAATAATTCTACTTAAATAGTATACTGGGAACACCTTTATTCACTAGTTAGACAGTGTGTCTAATGTGATTCATTATGAGCTAACTTTTACCAGAATAAGATGAGTGCAGGTAGGATAATCTGGAATGGGTGGACATTAATGCTATCCAATTTAAGGAAGGGGACAAAAATTGCTGAATTTAATGGCAAAACCAACCAGGTCTTTGCTATTATCAAGATCTGAAGGCCATTTTAAAACAGCAATATCATGATTTAAAACATGCAGCTAACTTGAATTTCTTCATTAGTTGAGATGGGATCACATTAACAGGGGATTTTTTATCTGATATGGTATTACTTTTTAATTTTTAAACATCTGTTTTTTGAGTGGTATCTCTTCCAAAGGGGGGTGTGATTACTAGAACTTTCTTAGATGCAGCAAGTTCCCTTTCCCATTTTTCTAAAGTATAGTAGAGGGATGAGATAGTCTTATACACAAATTGCAAAGGTAAGGAGACCTTCACATTTGGAATATTGCTTTGGCTATTTTATTAGCTTCAAAGAGGATTTGACCCATAAAGAAGCCCAACTGACTTATGCAAGGTAAGGATGAGCAACCATCTCTCAAGCAGTAAAAGCGCCTGGTACCACCTATGTGGTAGTTTTTTTTCTAGAGTGTAGCTTATAAGATACATAGATAGTCTCAGGGATAGCTTATACTGTGCACCCATTTTCACAAATTTCACTGTATTTGGATTCATCAAAGTCAGAGTCACTTTTAAGGTCATGTAAGAGATGCATTATGGAAGGTACAGCAGAAGAAAATGTAGAGCCAGGTGTGGTAGGGGGTGCTGTGAGGGCAGCTTTAGGAGGAGACTGAGATATGTAGTCAACAGAGAGCTTTATTGCCTCTAAGGGACTAGGCTTTTCCTAACTAGCTTCTAGGATCTGCTTCCTCTACCTTTGTATTGAAACAGACTCAAGCATGATGACCTACAATCATGCAATTATGACATCCTTGGCGCTTAGGTTGTCCATTATTGTCAAGTGTTGTAGTGCAGGGAGGTTGATTGTCTTGACTAGCTGGGTTAGAGTGCGCCTCTCTAACCACAGGGCTAGTATGAGTCAGATGAATATCTTTTAAGAGGGTCTTAGTTCCCTTCATTTAAAACAACATTGGCTTATGAGCCTTAAAATATAAAAATAGGAGTTTATTGATCTTAAGGGCATAAAAAAGGTGATGTAAGCTTCTTTTATAGTGAGCTGACAGCTAGTGATAAGCTGTTGGATCTTCATGTAGAAACAATTGGCAAAATCAGCAAGAGTTTCCTTGGTATTGAAATAAATATTAATAAATGTTCTTTCTTAACTTTCAAGCTCAAGCCTCCACCAAACTCCCTAATCAACATCTAATTCATATGGGCCCAAGTAGTGATGCTATCTAGTTCAAGAACTACCATTTATTGGAACATAGGATAAATACATGTCAAGATATGTTTCTTCTTAAGCTCATCAGGTGCTTGACACATGGATACCTCCTAGATAGTGAAGAAGGCAGAAATGATTGAGGTTTTGGGATCAAACATCTGTTTAAAGAACAGATTGTAGTTAGGATTGGCACTAGTATTGGCAGATCCATTAGAACTGTCTTGAGAGTTGGGGTTGAGAATATGAATCTTGTAAGTGAACTCAGCCTCACTCATAGCAGGAGGTTAAAAAGCCCAAAGCTGATGTAAACTTTCTCCTAAGGTGGTGAGAGTGGTTGCCTGCTGGACACCTGAATCTCTAGATACAGTGGTTACTCAGAGAGAATCAGTTATCTGGAGTTTTTGAACCGCTGCAGTGGCACTAACTCCAGTAATTTGAAAAGACAACTCTTGCACCTGCACAACAAGGGGGAAGAAATTTTCATCAATATTCTTGGTGAGTTCACTCATTTATTGCATATCAGAGTCAAGGTCCTTGTATTTGTGGGTGACCATGTTGACACCCTGATTTAAATGGGCTAAGAGGGTAGAACACTTAATTTGAGGTTCCTCTTCATTCCCAGGGCCACAGTCTTCCTCAATAAAAGGAGGGGGAGAGGCACCAGAAGAAGTCATAGCCGCTTGCAAAGCTTTGACCTCTGCTCAACACCCCATTATTTGACCAATCAGTACATTTACTTGAGGATCAGGTGTAGTCAGAGGCAGGATAGAAGCAGTAGCAGCATGTTGTCAAATTATAGTCTCAAGTTTGTAAATGGCTTCCAAGATCTCCTGTATTTCAGAGTTAAGATCAATAGCAGGAGGAGTAGGTACTTAAAGTTCTCAGACTTTTTTGTTCCTAAATGTAGTATATGAGCTTCTGGAACTTGGTCGCCCATTATGCTTGGAAATTGTGAACAGCTTTCTTTGCTAAAGTGGCAGCATAAGCTATAATGGCTTTCAGTAGCCCCATATGGATGTTCAGGTAATTGCATAATTGATTGAGCTATTGGATGAGATTATCTAGACCAGTTCCCTATGAGGTGAGACTGGCTTCAATGGATTCTTGCCAAGCAGCCTGACTAACTTTGTAAGCTTGAAGAAAATCACACAAGTAGTTGGGGAGGGAAGTATAAAAGGTATCTACAGTTGATTGTAAATGTTTTTTATTAGAAGGAAGTCACATTGATTACCCAACAACAACAAGAGGAATTTGCAGGGCCATTGTTGGAAGGCCACAACCTGATCATAGTTGTTGCAGGAGGCAGTCAGAATAACATTCAACCGGAAGAAGTGCAAACCTAGGATCAATTGGTGGTAGACAAGCGCAGGCTGGACAAAATGTTAGAGAAGGCTTCCTGTAGTCAGGAGGGACAAGGTAGTGAAGCTTATCAGATCTTATTTGATCATAATGAAGCAACATTCAGGCCCATCCAACACAAGTTTGAGTTTATGGCTGATAGTGCTTGCAGCACAATCACCTTGAACCAGAGAAAGTGCATTTTCTGTAAGACTTCAGAATTTTTTAACAACAGCTGCAGTTGTATCAAAGCCTGTGCTCAATCATCACCAAAAAATTACTATTTCCCAAAAGCACAAGAGATACAGCTAGGATTGAGAGAATAGTTTATTAATGAGCCTAAACAGGAGGAGATTGAATTGCTTGGTGTAAAAATGAAAATACTTCCAGCCTAAACATGATAATGAAACATGAGGTAAATTCAAGAGATTCTAGGTTGTTGGAACATATCTAAGAATTTAAAATTTTTCCTCAATCTTGGTTGCCTCACAATTTTACTTTAGGCCTCATCAATGATAACATCCAGATTTTGGGATTGGTAGATTGGGAAAATAATAAGCTAGATGAAGAACAATGTCAGAATAGTTTATAGTTAGCTAGTTACCTCTCGGATTTGAACTCAGAATATTTCCACAATCATCTCTCATAAAGAATTAGTTAATTGTTAAATAAGATTAAGTCAAGCTTACTTAAGGATTTGAAAGCATAAGCAGGTTATGCTACGGGTTTGAAACTGCTAAAGACAACAGAAAGCAAAACAAGTATATGTAATAATCACCTAATAAATCAGAGCTTAGTTTTACTCCTTACTGCTAATAAGAAAGGTCCAGCAGAAGCTTGCGGCCAGTCCAATCAATCACAGATCAAGCCCAGACATGATGGGTTACATAACTAGCTAATAATACCTACACCTAGTTTAAACCTGACTCAGCTCAACTTGCAGAAGTTCCTATCACTCATTCAACTAGCAGGTTTGGCTGCTGTAAGCTGCATATTACAGTCTGCTTTGCAGCAGAAAATTAAAGTAACCAACCAGAGGATAACCACAGGTCAATTAATTCACCCCAAATTACACCTCACCTTATTCTACATCCCCAAAGCAGATTCCAAGTATTTAGTGAGTAGTATTGGGGCTTTTCCCAGTGCTCTAACAACTTCAATTTCCCAAATCAAAAAAATTGGTCTCCTATATTTTTTACTTGGTGAATTAGTAGTCTTATAATTTTACATTCAGATGGATTGTAAGCAAAAATTTCTTCCGTCTCTGTTCTCCCTAGCCTACTGGTATCCTGTTGCGGTAGGACACGCCATTTTGAAAACAGCACTTTGATTTACGCCATCTCAAATTTAATTCAAGATGTCATTTTTGTGTTAGTGATTTTAAATCACAAAAAAATAAAATAATTAATAAATTAGTTAGATTTACATATATCTTTATAATGTGACATCTCAAATTTACGCCATCTTGATTCTGTCACTTTGAGTCAGATTAAATAAATCTTATTTTGTTAACTTTATTTACACATGAAATCACTCAGTGTGGGGTGTATTTACGCCATCTTGACTTTACGTCATTTTGAATCTCATTATTTATCTTTAAATAAAATAAGCTTGTACCTAAACTAAAATAAAGCCTGTTGTATAGTGCCAGAAGATGTTCTTATAGTATTATCTAAGACAATCATAATAAGAACAACCTAAAAAGACGCCACTATGATAGTTCCTCTAGTGATTGTCATTGCTGGGTGAAAAAAACCAGTTTTGTTAAAAGTAATTTATAACTTTATTATACATGGATACATTGATAAGGTTTCTCTCTATAAAATATGAGAATAGTGATTTTAATATGGGAGAGGATGATTACGCCATTTGATTTACATCACTTCAAATTCCACCAAGTTTCATATCACCCAATTGATTTGATGTGCACAATGGACAGGGGAAAGTAAGGGGAAATTACATGTGATACCAGGCTATGCTATATCAATTCCCCCACTGCAATTCTTGTTTTACACTTTTCAAAAGTACAAATTCACGTGAATTACCATAATAATAAAAAATGTAAGAAATTGCCTGAAACTTTGCAAATATTTTTTTTGGCCTCCTCTAAACAACTGGGTAATTTTTAAAACCAGTTGTATAAGCTAGTCTTTGAAATATTCAAGTTTTACTCTTTGGCCTGGTTGAGGTAGCTCCACCGTAGATTTGTTAATTTAATATAAAAATGGCCAAACACTATGTTTTTGAGCTACATCACCTCAATTACATCACTTCAAAAACGCCATTTTGACTGCACGTTTTTCAGTCAAAACTCAAAGTTTTGCATACTTGTGTTACAAATAAAACTTTTATTTTTACAAAACAATAAATTTTTTGATATTATATATTTTAAGGCTTTCTTTACAATTCTATTTAAAAAATTACTACTTTTATATTAAAAACATTCTTATTTTTTTCTTTAAAAACAACCCCCAAATTGCTCATATTTTGATACTAATTCACTTTTAGATGCCTCCCAAGCCTATCACCAAAGCTGCACCCAAGTCCTACAAGGCCTCAAAGTCTAAGATCATTCCTCCCAAGTCCAAGAAGGCTGAAAATAACCCTAAAAAGATGTCTGATTAGGGTAAAGCTCCCCCAAGACACCCACATCATCACATGAACCAGAGAAAAACAGTCCTACCCCTTCCCACTCTCCTTTTGTTTACTCCCCTTCTGATCCACAAAAGAAGTTATTCAACTTCAATTGTCACTCTGATTTTACCTCAGAGCCTTAAGAAGAACCTGAGCCTGGTGCTCCTGCAGATAAGTAAATTGAGCTCTGGGATCTATACACTGTCCACAATATCTGCAATCAAAATGACACCTTTGCTTTTCCCACAACATACCCAGCCAGCTACCCCATAATGATAAGAAAGGGGGTGCTGGCTTTGTCTACAAGGGCTACAGATTCAGCTGTAATGACAGAAAAGAAAGCAATCTGCCAACATCACTACAAATGTGATAACATTAGGTGCCCTGCTAGACTCACCACTTATGGGTTCACTAGGTTCAAGGCCATGACTGTGCTGAGCCTTTTGGACCCCTTTATCAACTGATCTGCTGATTTCTTTGTCAGGTGATTCCAACCACCAAGGATTAAACCGCCACTGAGGTCCTCAATGATGCCCTCCTCAATTTAAATGAAACCCAACTTGCCACTGTTAGTGGCACCTCAAAATTTCAGATATATCTCACTGATCAGATATATGCTCTGAGCACTGAAGGCGTCAGTGCTCCATCAATTGATCCTTACTGAGGAAAAACTATCTTGTCATGAGGAGAGATTCCTTCTCCATAACAACAGTCAACATGCCCCTGAGCGCATTATTTGCTCTGCCACCTCACAGAATCTGCACAACCTGTGGAAATGCAAAACCTGGCTTGCAGATGGCACTTTCTCCACCTGCCCAAAGCTATTTAGCTAGCTTTGGGACATCCATGGGCAGGTTGGAAATCTAGTTCTTTCCCTGGTCTTCTTTTTCCTTCCAAATAAGAAGCAGGAAACCTATGTCCAGGCACTCACAATTTTAAAGGCTAAACTGGATGAAATCCTCCCAACCATCAAAGAGGAGCCATCAGAAACCAGAGGGTGCAAGAAAAAGGCCCAGTCCCAGTCAGAGGAAGCCACCACAACCAGGAAGCAGCCAGAAAGCCTTCCATACCATGAATATCTGGCAGTGGATTTCAAACAGGCTCAGGCAAATTCTTTCATTAGATTCTTCAAGAGCTCCCAGCAGAGATTCTACTTTCACTTCCAGCAGGCACTCTGCTGCCTCCTCCAAAGTGAACAGACCTTCATGAGCTGGTCAACTCCAAAGGTACTAAAGAAGCCAAGGACCTTTTTCAATTGCTTCATTGCCCTTGTCCTTGTGAGAAAGGAGGATACAAATGCCTTTTACAACACCCTACTCTACCATCTCTATATCCTTGCCAACCAGGCAGCCTTTGCTCTGTTCATAGAGTATTTTAAAACTCAATGGATTAGAGTACTTCAAGGAGCACAACACATCAGAAAAGACAGTGATTCAATCCAGTGGAACTGCTTTAAGCAGTCAAAAGATGGCCTGATCAAGACTACCTCTTCCCTTGAAGGATGGCATAGTCAATTTGCAATAAGAGTCCAGGTTCATAAGCCTAAATTCAACAAGATAATGGTGCATGTCAAAACCCAGAAGGCCATCTCTGCCTGGCTCTTCAAGACTGGTATGAAGTCTAAGGGAGACCCCCCAAGCAGACAAAAGTGGTGAAAATCTATACATAAGTAAGCAAGGTGGTCCTTGCCTACTATCCAAAGGATAGCAAGCTTGAGCATCTTCAGGCCATCTCAGTTGCTCTTTCTTCTAATGTTTAAGCCTATTTGCAATAAAAACTTCTTTATCTTCTCTCTTCTTTCCTTTGATCTTATCATTTTTTGACTTTTTTAGTATTTGGTACAATTATATGCTTATTTTAAAGTATAATTTATATATAAATATATGAAAATAGTTATTTTTGGGTCTATTTTAACTTTTGGACTTTACACAACTATGTTGCTACTAATCAACACCATTTTTTGCAGATTTAAAATTCCGAGGTTTTTTAAGCCTATAAATGTTTTTTGGATTTTTTTTGAGAATTATTTGGGTTTTTTTTGGAGTTCAAAAAATCTAAAATTTTAAAACTTTTTTCTTAGTTGCAATGCTGTAAATTGAAATGGTGTTTTTACTATAAAATTGAAGTAGCGTAAATCAAGATAGCATTTTTTGAAGTGCTGTTTTCAAAATGGCATTTCCTACCCATGTTTCTGACTGTCATCAATTTGATTCTAATATCTGGGTCAAGGATGTTACCAAATCTTCAGCTTGGGATTATCTTTACACAAAACACCAGTTTCCTCATATTTGTGATTGATTCAAACCTCCTCATTTTCCTCCTCCCTCACCTCCCCCTGTGATCTGTCCAGGAGCTCCCTGGTATGTCTTGACTTATGTTGAGGTATATTTTGGATTAACTCATTTTTCTCTGTTCTTGGGTTTCTATAAATTGTGGGGTTATTTGGTGAATACCTTGATGGTTGGAATACCTGTATGATCTTCTTTGGTGGGTTTTCATCCTACTGCTCTTCTGCACTATTTAGGTTCCTTCTACCTCAGTAATGGATCCCTGACACTTGGAATAATTTAAATGTAGGGTTTTTACCCAATTCTATGAAAAGGAGATGATAGGAGAATTACGTTTAAGCAAGATTAACTTTTAATCCAAATCAGAAATAGAGTGTCAAGAGTAAAATTCTGAAAGCTGGAATTGAGGGCTTTTGGCTGAAACCAGTTTAGGCTGAAATAAATTCAGTATTTGCAGAAATATAGGCAATCAAAGATGGTAAAGGAAAAATAAAAAACATAAGTATTGGCAAAAATGTTAAACAAATAGGAAATATTAGTTGAGACTTAAATTCTCAGTCCTGAAAGTTTCACGTACTTGATAAAAGGTAGGCATTGTCATAGTATTAGGTATAAAAGGAGGTAGAGGAAAGAACCACCACAAATGGGATAGCAGGAGGGTCTGAGATGTCCTCTTCCAGAGGAAGACTAGAGATAGTAAGTGAGGTACTACCAGCAGAAGGAGGGCAGGTAGGACCAATGAATGCAGTGTCAAAAGATGTGAAGACAGGGCTTGTGGCCCCTATAGTGAGAACTATTTTGTCAAGTTATGCTTTATTTTTAGACATAATAAGGAACTCAGGTGAAAGTCTTAAATACTTAAGACTTGAGTTTCTTGCTTTAGGCCTGTTTTATTTGAGTATTAGTAAATATATATTCCAAGAAAATGGAAGAAGAGAACTGAAGATTTAGTATCAAAATTATGAGCAAAAATGAACTCATTTTATTGAGAAAAAGGCATTTAATTTTATATCCAAAGGTTTGATCTTAATAGCCTTAGAGGAGATACTTAAAGTAGCAAGAGGCTGGTAAGGATCCAGAAGGCTCAGATATTGATAATAACCCATATTTGGGTAAAGAGAGCTTTACAGGTCAAAATCAAAAGTAAAGGCTTTTGAATGAATCAATCTGAAAACTATCATTTGCTAAGACAATTAAACCTCTAGTGAATTTAAATTCACAATATGATATGAGCAACAATATCATAGCAAAATTTTTACAAGAACAAATAATACTGAGTCATGGTTGCTCCCAAGTTGTTCATACTGATAGTAATATAAACTTACCCTCAAATGTAGTGATTAAACTTAAAAAACTCATGAGGATCTGAGGGCATTTTCAACACCCTATCACCCAGAGTCAAATAGAATAGTAGAGAAGATTAATGAAACACTGGCAAGCATACTTAAAAACTAGCTTCTAGCTGTCCTGTAGAATTTAATAGCTTTTTTCATAGACTATCTTTTCCTACAACATTGACACCCACTCCTTAGCAGACAATCCCCTGTTTAGATGCTATATTGTAGAAATCCTGCACTGCCACATATTATATACCTCTTTATCAAGAAGAAATATAAACAGTCCCCTAGTGAATGCCAAAAAAGACTGGTTTGATGCTTAAGGGGTCTGTGAGCAAAGTTTGGGTAGCTGAACAGTAAATAAGAGGAACACAACAGGACTTTTTTTACTCAACAGAGCTTCTTTTTTTGAGTTCTGAAAGTAGTCTAAGAATTCTAAGTTATGTTGCAACTGGAACAATGAGAATTCAGTATTTGTATTGGGGAAGACAATAGTCCAATATAAAGGACAGTAATAATAAGAATAAGGTAATGTTTATTATAGAATACTGAAATTAATATACTATATGGGGAAAGCCACCAGGCCACAAGGGAGTGGCATGGTGGCATGTTCCAATAAGGACTGGCGTCAAAGATTAACTTGTGCAGGATAAGTAGGTCAAATTGGTAGCGCTCCTAATTATGATAAAGTACCTGCAGCTCAACATTGCCATTAGATTGATCCATGCTGTTAGATACAACATGGGGCAACTCATCAAGCACCCCTTTTTATTGTGAGATACATTGGCAGGCAAGTCTGGAAACTTAGTTGCAACACCCCCTCGCCCCCTGAACGTTATCAGACACCAGAATTGGAGCTTGTAGAAGATCTGGGAAGGTCTGCACAAACAGCTTTTGTGTGGGGATGGCATAGCAGGGGCACAAGCAATTGTGGTGAAGCTTTTTAGTGTTCCCTTGGGCGTCCTCTAGCTGGTAAGTGTGGTTGTAATAAACTTCAGCTATCTAAAAGGCCCCAAGTGGTTGGGTTCTAGCTTGGCTGAATTAGGGTTGAGGGTGTAGATGGGGTCACCTATGGCGTATCTGGTCTCAAGGTGTCTTGTCCTGCCCTTGATTTGCTTGTGTTTAATGCTTCAGGCCTTAGCGTGCCACTGGCTCAGGGAAGGGGTAGGCAACAAGGGGGGTTTGCGGGAATCATGGATTGTAATTTCCATTGTTCTGCTCCTGCCAAACAATCAGGCGTCCCAAAGGCCAAGGTGCTGGGGCTGAACCCGGTGCCCCTGTTGATTATTGCTCAAAAATGAGCAGTGCATTGGGCTGGTGTTCAGTCCATACAGTATTAGGATGTTACTGTGAGAGTTTGGCAATCAAATGGACCAGGGAGTCATTCAATTGCTCTACACAACCATTGGCTTGCAGATAATATTGAGTTGTGACTATTTGTTATAGGGCATTTTTGGCGCAGTACACTTTTATGACATGACCAACAAGCTTGGGGCCCCTGTACATAATGAAGTAATTAGGTTGTCCAAAACAGGCCACAATTTCCTTGCCAATGAAGCAAGTGATGGTGGTGATGGTGTGGTTAGTGGTTGCCCACTCTACTGGCCAGCAGTAAAGTAGTCAATGGCTGTGATGATGTATTTCTTCCCAAGTCTGTCTTTGGGGAGGGGCCCAAAAATGTCAATGGCCCACTTCTTGAAGGGTTCCATGGCCTTAAAGGGTAGGACAGGCTTAGGGGGTGCAGGCTTCAACGTGTTCTTTTCACACAACACACATGTCTCAAGCAGATCCAAGATATCTTGGCGCATACGCAGCCACCAAACCTTACATTTAACAATTTCAAAGAAGTTCTCTCCTCTGACATGGCCCAAGGTGCAGTAGTAGTGCAGTATGCTGTCTCCTTGCTAGGTGGTGAGAATATATAGTGTCTTTTCTCCTGTTTCCATGCAGCAGCAGACATTGCCCGCATTGGTAGTGAACTGGCTCTCATTGTCCTTTGGTTTGGGGATGATTACCAAATTAAGACCTTCATAGCAGGTTGCTTCAGGTCAGAGGTAAAGCATTGACCAATTGGGTCCAAACTGTTGTCCCTGGTGATGGATGCCACATAGGGCCTTGAGAGGGCATCTGCTGTGATAAGCTCTTTCCCAGGCTTGTACTTGATGCGCAACTGGTATGCAGATAGACACTCAACTCAGCCTGCCTAGCAGCGTGTCAAGTGGGACTGCATGTTGAAGTATTGGAGCATCTTGTAGTCCATCAGGACACAGGGAGGAAAGGTGGGCTCTTCCAAGTAACAGTGCCACTTCTCAACGCAGTGCACAATTGCTGCTAGCTCCTTGTCATGAATTGGGTAATGTTGTTCTGAGTCAGTGAAATTCCTGGATTTGTATGCCACATGGAGGAAGACACCCATGTTAGTTTTCACCCGTAACATGCCCCCTATGGCCCTGTCAGAGGCATCAGTATTGAGTTTGTATTGGCGTTTTTGATTGGGAAACTGTAATACTGGCACCATTGTAATTCTCTGATTTAACATTTCAAAAGCTTGATCTCTGGAAGGGGTACAATGGAAGTGCTGCTTAGTGTTCAGGAGCTCAGTGAGAGTGCAATAAGTTCTCTGCAATTGGGGATAAACTTGCACACATAGACAACCATGCCTAAGAATGTACACAACTGGCTCATATTGGTGGTGGGGGGTATGATTGTGATTGCCTTGATTTTGGCAAGGTCAGGCTTTATTCCTTGGGCAGAGATGGTGTGCCCAAGGAATAGGAGCTCTGGCCTGAGGATTTTGCATTTGGAGGGCTTAGCCTTCAAATGGTTTTCTGAAGGGTATTAAAGACAGCACAGAGGTGTTAGAGATATGTGGTTTGATCTTGACTGAAGACAATAATATTGTCAAGGTACACAGCAACACACTTTCTAATCAATTCCTCAAATACTTTGTTCATTAACATGGCAAAGGTGAAGGGAGTATTGGTCATTCCAAAGTTCATGACCAGGCACTCAAACAACCCGTACCATGTTCAGAAGGCAGTTTTTGCTTCATCTCCTGGTGCAATGCAGACCTGGGTGTACCCTGTGGTGAGATCAATTTTTTTAAAGACCTTCACACCTTCAAGTGTGTAAATCAGGTTGTCAATCAACAGCAGGGGGTACTTGGTTTTAATGGTCACCTCATTGAGGGCGCAGTAATCTGTGACTAGGCAAAGGAACCTGTCCTTCTTGGCTACAAAGAAAACAGCAGCCCTGTATGTCAAAAGCAAGGGGCTATATCAAGCCCTTGTCAAGTGCATTTACAAGGTACTGGAAGATGGTTTCATCTTCTTTTGGTGTCAATCAATAGAGGGAGCGCGCCTTGGGAAGCGGCTCTTGAAGTTGTACAGCATGCTGGATCTCCCAGGGAGAAGGTAGTTGATCGTGTGTTTCACTGAAGACATCCTTATACTCCTCAAGGAGTGCAGCAAATGCTGGTGGAGGTGAAGAGGTTAAGGGAGGAGCCGCAGGTAGTTCTTTGCAGATATTTTTTGACTGAGAATTGCATGAAGTCTAGTTTCCCCCCTTGAAATTGTATGAGCCCGTTTCTGTGATTCTGAAAAACACAGTATTGTGGAGTAACTTGCTCATTTATACAGGGAGGACTGGAATCCCACCCCATTCCTATTGAGGATAATCACAGATTTATCTAAGTTTATGTAGGGTCAGCTGTGGCAAAGCCAGTCAAGGCCAACAATGATAACATGGCTGAGCCCTGCCATGATGGGCCAGAGAGCTTAACCTGGATGTTCCCCATTCTCACAGAGAAGGGTACTGTCTCATGGTTAATTGCCACTCTTTGGGAATCAGCCACCTGTAATGCCTTGAATCTGCTTGGACACTTGGTCTAGTTGTTGAGAGTCAGCAAACGTCTGGTCAACCATAGTGTGGTTGTCCCCAGTATTAACCCAAAAGTTTGTGGGTGTTCTCACGGAAATGGAAGGAATAGCCCAAGTGGATTACTTTATTTGAAGAAGGGCTTGCTTGGAGAACTTGTTTGTTGCTAGGAACCCAGAATATGTCAGGGTTCAACTTTGTGAATGTTACAGTTGCAGGAGTTCTTTGCTAGGAGGGCTTAAAAGTGAGGGTCAAGTGGGGTTGTAGAACCTCTTGTAACTACAACCCCCAGGCATTTCCAGGTCCTCAATTTGTGCTAGCTGGAGTTCCCCTTTGCAGAGGCACTTAACCCCATTTCCCTGTTAGTGTGGCTGGTGGTGATTTACTTGGTTGTGAGCACTGCCAGATATGGGACAAGGTTGGGTGGTGCATCCTTAGAGCAGCAGAAACCCATTGAATCCTGATTATTAGCCTCCACAATGGCCTTACAGCAGTCATTGATGGAGGTATAGCAACCTACAAGAACCCACTTGCAGATATGGAGCTTTAACCCATTAACTATCAAGGTAAGGAGCATGGCGTTCCTGTCTGTCACGGCTTCTGGGGCAGCGGCAAGAGCTTGCTGACAGGGAGCAAGATATTCAGGAACAGAACCAGTCTCTTTGATAGCCAGGAGGGGAGTCCCTACCACAATGGGTGAGAATGTCTTGCTGTAGTGGGACTTTTTGGCACCCCTGAATGACACCCAGGTAATTTCTATTTTTTGAGTGGCCTAGGTGGTGAACCAAACTGCAGCAGGTCCTGTAAGGTGGCCTGAAGCAGTGGCAACCCACATAGGCTCAGATACCTGATATACATGGATGCAGGTTTCAGTGGAGTGGAGCTGACTGATAATGTCACTGCTTCCACGCCACCCACAAATGATTAAAGACTGAGATTGAGCATGTGTTGCAACAGGTCTGACTGGGGCAGGGTGACACTAGCATTGTGCTGCCCAAGGCGGAGTCAATTGTATACACTTGTAATTACCAGTTGGTCTTGATAGATGATGTACCTGTTGAGGATGTCCCCCTTGGGGATTGGCAGTAAGGTTTCTTGGTGGGGAGTAGCCATACAGCCCATACTCTGTCCTTTCTTGGGGAGAATTTTCTCTTTAGGTAGGTTGTGAACCTACCACTGCTACCACTGTTGCAACTGAACCAATGAGGATTCAGTATTTGGATTGGGATAGACAACAGTTTAATAGAAAGGACAGGAATAATAAAAAAGATGCAATGTTTAATATAGAATACTGCAATTAATATACTATATGAGGAAAGTCACCAGGTTGCAAGGGGGTGACATGGTGGCATGTTCCATGTAAGGACTGGCATCAAGGAATAACTTGTGTGGGATCAGCAGGTCAAATAGTAGTGCTCCTAATTATGATAAAGTACCAGCAGCTCAACATTGCCATCAGATTGGCCATGTTGTTAGATAAGTCAAGGGTTGGCTCATCAAGCGCCCCCTGTGTATTATAAGATATGTTGGCAGGCAAGTCTGGAAACTTGGTTGTAACAGTTAGTTGCTATGTTTTTTAATATTGTTATTAAAGCTATCAGGGGGCTTTTTATAGGTGGCAGAGTAGGGGAAAAGGAGGAGTGAGTCATAATGACTACTAGGGCCTGGATCTGGCGCATCTTGAGATATAATACCAGGTTAAACCATCTTTGAAAGTATCCAAGAAGCAATGGCTCAGAATTGGTGGTTGAGAACATCTGAGCACATGTTTTGGGTCAGGTGGTGGCAGAAGCAGTAGGGCCATATTTCATGAATAGGCATCTAGACCATAATCTAGATTGTGGACTATAATAGACGTTTTTGGGGAGGGTGTGAGTATTGTTACAGGAGAAGGATAAATAATTGAAAACAATATGAGCAACATTTGATGGGTTGCTTATCAATGCATCTGAAGCTAGCCACAGATACATTTATTAGTGACTTATTGGCAGACAATCACTAAAATTTGATGGGTAACTCTCAAGTTAAAAACGCAAAAAAAGATAGAAGTTTTCTTTACATCTTTCATATATGATAATGAGCCCAATTTTTTAATTCCTGCAGGTGGTACCCAGTACCACGTACCCCTGGATCAGGATATGGCTTCATCCAAAAAAGAAGATTCAAGGTCCAAGAGTATCATGTGGATATTCAACTCAATTATGAAGTCAATTTAAATCAGCCAATCAATGCCAAGTGACCTGTTGATAGGTGGGAAATAGACTTAGATGGGAGAGCCACACTGAATCATCCAGTGATAATCAAGCCAAATTAATTAGCTAAATTTGGGTATAGATAGGAGCACCATGTGTGTCTTCCCATAGTTAAAACTTTATTTTATCTTCTTCCTCCTGATGTGTCCAAAAATCTTCTGCCTCCTTACAGATTGTGTTAGATATACTATGCCAGTCCAAAAATAAAGCCTTGGAAAATGAACGGGTTCCTTAGATGAATGTGAAGAACACTTGTTGGGAAGCTGTCTGAGGATGACCTTACGGTGGTCAGAGCACCTTTAACCTCCATTACCTCTGTCATTGCTACTAGTTGGATACACAAAAAAAGAGGGGCGTCATTACATACAACATGATGAGGATGTCACAGGATCCAGAGTTATATACCCAGAGGCACTAATCTCCCTAGTTTTTAGGGATCTTTACGCTGATGTTCCTATAGGCCAAATAGGTTCCAAAGTGTGTAGTTCCCCTAGTTTTCCTGCTTTTTCTGCCATTCAACAGTAACACCTTTGTGATTCGACCCATGAAACCAAGGGAGCTCCTTTATCTGGAGAGGCTCAAGCAGTACAAGATGCTGCTGCAGTGCAAAAAGCCTTGGTGACACTTTTTGATAACAGCAGTTTAACACTTAAGAGGCAGCTGATTGTTTGGATGGAAATAACCTCACTGAAGATACCTAGGTTCCTTGTGTGGCTATTAAAGACACCTTTGTATATTTGGGACTCAAAAATGTAACTATTACCCACTATGCCCCAGATTTTTCTAAGCAGGCTCTGGGCTTGTGTCAAAATTTGGCATACACCAGAAGTTCTGACAGGAGAATTAGTAGGCAGGGGCACATACTCATTATATGCTGTTAGTGTGAGGATTCAGCAACATGGACCATTTTTGATTTATTATTAAATTCTTTTATTTTATCCTATACAATTAGGTAGAAATCTTCCCCCTGGCATTTACAACCAACACCATATATAGATGTATTCTCATATTATTAATTATCAGTCACTGACAATGTTATCTAGGGTATTCCAGTGTACTGTAGATCCTTGGTCATGTTGGCAGAAAAAGGGATGCCTTCCCATTTTAGGGTAAAATCCTGAAATGCCTAGCACAAAGACACCCTATGGTAGCTCATCAATCAGTGATAATTTTTTGTATTCAATCACTTCTATATTCAAACTCACAATGGGAGTCAAATCAAAACTCAAATCAACCCTGGCGCTCTGGCGCTTGCAATTAATCATTCTGGCACCTTGGAGCTCAATGTAAACTGTAGTGGCACTCTGGCGCTGGGAATAACTAATGCTGGTGTTGTGGCACATATTTATACAATTGCTGACGTCCCAGTACTCTATTGATAGGGTGGTAGCATTGTGGCATGATTAATCCTTGGTGACAATTTCATGGATCACTAATTGTGAATTTATTTATGTGATCAATGTAAAATAATTTCCAAGAAAGCAGTTGATTTTCTCAAATTAGTTTTTCATCAATTGCCTAATTAATTAGGCTTCCACAATCCCTGGTAAACAATTTTTCACAGCCCATATGCTGAACTGGCTAAGAATTCAGTAGGTATGGATGAGCAATCCAAGAATAATCACTGCAAGGTTAGGATTGCACTTCAAATAGAGACAATGAACAAGTTCTAGAGTTTGTCCAAAATAAGAACTCTATTTTTGTTTCTTAAATCCTCATCAAACATCAAAATTTTGTTTCTCCTGTGAGTTTATTTTCTGCTTTTTCCAACCCAATTGACATTGCTCAGCTTGGGATGGCAATTCAGATAGCAAGACCTGTAACCACGTGGGCTGCTCATTTGGTAGAGAACACCATTGCTATTAATACCTAGAACTCCCTATTGTTTACTTTGACCAAGTTCAGCTTCTGATTATGGCCCATTCTTACATCATGAAAGATGTTATTTTTTCACAAAATGTGCTTATTTCAGGTGTTAATCCTTGGGATTAAAGCAGTACATATGTCAAGTTTTCTCTTACCATGGGTTTAGTGGGGCGTCTCAGAGCCACTGTAATTGCCTTTTTGCAAACTATTTATGAAGTCTTAATACCAATCTGCATCAACAATAGATGCAAGCCCTAGTCACTTTATTGCTCTTCTTTAACATCTACTTTTGTGAATGCTGCCATTCTCCATGTTTCAATTTTGTCTTTGTTGGGTTATTTTGAGGACAAATCTCTTTCTTTTGCTTTTGCCCTTTGAAATGAGGCTGTTTTCACATTGTGATATACAATTTTTCAGTTTCCTGATCCTGCACAACTCACTTGCCCCACTCATGCTTATGGCCAGTGTTGAAACCACAGGATTGACCCACCAGCAAGGTCCCAACCAAGCAGGTTTGTGACCCGCAATCTGATTATCCAGTCACTTGAAGCCAGACTAGGAAGTCAACTCAAATTAACAAATCCAACAACAAGAACAGATGATGATAATTTATGGTAGATACCTTGTTTTGGCGCTTGACTCATTATCAGGATCAAGCCACCCCCTTCTCCCATCCAGCCATGTGATCACCAATCATGCTCCTGTTATCCTTGATTCACATGAACTATATAATCACTATCTCACAATAAAGATTATTATCTATCTTGTAAATATTTTCCCCCTTGTAACTCTTCTAAAACAGCACAGTTAAAACATTGGTAGCACAGGTAGGTTCTCCATTCTAAATTATCTTAAAATTCTACCTGTTGTCCTCACGCGCTGCGGCCAACAAATCCTTGACAGAATTATGTCTAGCCTCCTGCCTGAATGGACTCTGTACACCCCTGGTACTGCCATACCTGATGGCTTTGTCCTGTACCAGAACAAGGTGATCCTGATTTCCGCCTTCAACACCATGTCTGCACAAGGTTTCTTTCAGGCTCCCTCCTCAATGCCGCAACCAACCAACAAAACCACCAGGTCTGCCTACATAGCTCAAAGACTGCAAAGCACCGCCTTGGAACCCTTTGTGGGGCCAACAACATCAACACTGCCGCATGGATCCAGTCCGCCCAGAGAAAGCTGGCCCAGATGGAGTGCCTGCAACAGTTCTGGATTGCAGAAATCTCCATCTGCCTGAACCATGACGCTGGCACCTGGTGTGACAAGTGGCACAAGGAGCACACCAACAAGAACTGGGATACCTTTAAGCAGGACTTCCTGGCAAAATTTGTGCTTAAGGATACAGCTCTTATGATCATACACCAATTAAAGAACCTGACCCAGACAGGCACCGTGAAGGAACTCACCTTCGCCTACAAGGAACTCCAACTTTGTGCACCATCCAACATGGCCTTTGACACCCCAGCCACACACCTCATGTACTACAACACCCTCAAGTTGCATGTGATGAGGCATGTGAACCTGGACCAGGTGACCAACCTGCAGAGCCTGTACTATGAAGCAGTGTGACAGATCCAGGAAATTCATGCTTGCTTCTTCATTATCCCGGTCTGACTCTTTACGGTTTGACAGGGAATCCTTTATGTAAGCTTTGATGAGCTTGGATTCCAAGCAAGCAAGCTTGGCGTTAAACTTGTTGCCATCTGGTGATCACTTCCTTTCTTTTTTGCTTCCCATAGTCTTAGCTGCAGATTGTCTCTTTCATTTCATGGTAGTCTTATTTCAGTTAAAAGCCAAAAACACAAAGCATAAAAAAATTGAGGGGAAAGCAACCATTGTCACACATAAGTATCATCCTTTATTAATTATTATCATGTTTCCATTATATACCAATTGGGGTACATTCAGCAGAAAACCCCTCTGGTTCCAGAATTGCACCTGGATTCCTATCACATGGTTTATGACATAACAGCGTCATCCAATCCAGATCTTTACCAAAATAAATCTTCACACTCTTAACCTATAAGAATGTGCTCTAATACATTCCAGAATTACCTGATTCTTTCTGTGGAAATGTATTGCTTTGGCTTGAAGCATTCTGGACTTCTGGCACCAAAACCCTATGGAATATACGTATTCCTGATCAAAGATATCCTTATTCCAGCTGGGAACCAGCTGATCAATCCTGAATGCATAGACACCATTGTCTACATTTAGTTATTTTTGTATTTAATGGTTTTTTGCATTAAAAACCAATTGAAACGCTTGGAAACTCAAACCAGGCGCCACTGCGGCGCCCAGAAACTTTCCCAGGCAACGCCCCAGCGCCTGAAAAAAATTGATAGCGGTGCCTTGGCACTTTGAAAATCCATTATGCGGCACTTTTAACTCAATGAATTTGCCAACATGACGCTTTTAAACCACCATTTGGGGGTTTAATTTTGGCTAACCTTAACCAAACTTCTTGACACAGTCAAGGCAATTAAACAATATAATTAAATCCTCATTAATTATATTCCAATCATATATTAATTAACTTTCCCAGTTAATTAATCCATTTGAAGCTAACAAGTCTTTACTTGACACAATCAAGTCCATTTTGACCCTATGATGAAATCCCCATTAATCATATTCCATGGTATATATATTAATTAACTTTCACAGTTAATTAATCAGTTTAAGACACCTAGTCTTTACTTGACACAGTCAAGTCCATTTTGGTCCTATGATTAAATCCTCATCAATCATATTTCAGGGTATCAATTAATTAGCCTTCCCAGTTAATAAATTACGTTTGACACACATAGCCTCATAATCTGAATGATTCAGATGATTCATTACGGCCCTCAATTAGTACAGCCTAATTGATTCCTGGGTATCTATTAACCTCCATAGTTAATTAGACGGTTTGAGACACCTAGTCTCATAATCTGAGCCATTCAGATATTTATTTTGGCCCTCAATTAGTACAGCCTAATTGATTTCTGGGTAATCCATTACTATGCTGGAAAGTCTCTCCAAGGCCAATCTTATTGTTTTGAATTTCAACCTGTGAAATTCATCACAATTCAACCTCTTTGTGAAACCACAGCCCAATGTGACTGTAGTACAGTCACAAGCAGAGAAAGCAGAGAAAAACTCCAAAGCACTTCATAAGGAACAAACTGGGAAACAAGAAAGACCCAAGGATTCCCATCCAGGCAAACGCTCCTTGCAACCACCCCCTGGAGGCAACAGGAATAACACCAACCACAAACCCACGGGTTCAAATGGACATGGAAATGGAAACACTGGCCAGTAAAACTGGACCTCTTTCTGTGTCACTGCCACACAAGGCAACCAAGACTAGGGAAAAGCCTGGGGAGAGCACTAAGCAAGCCAAGCTCTCCCCACGCAGCTCCTGACTTGCCCAATGATGAGTACCAACCCAAGGACGTGGACCAATGCCCAATGATCCAGGTGCCCTTTGAGAACCTGGTACTGTACACCATTACCAGACATCCCAATAAATTTATGTCCTATCCTTTCTGCTTTTGCAGTTACACAGGCTCAGCACTCCTGGATTTGGGTGAAGATTGAACCCTGGTCAACAGTAGCTTTGTGGATAAGTTCAAACTGGCCACTAATCCTTTGTGGATTAAAAATGTGGTCCTGGCTGACAAACACCACATTGCCATGACAAAGGAGACTGCCCCCTTCTCTGTCAGGCTTGAGAATCTCCACTCTACCAAAAGGTCCCATCATCAACTTCCCAAAGTTTGATATTGTGCTGGGACTAGACTGGTTGCAAAAGAACAATCCTCATGTAGACTGGGCAACCTCAGTGTTAACCATCAAGCGTGAGGGTGTCAGCCACCAGATCTACCCTGACTCTGTGGACCAGCTCCTACACAATCACATCTTTGTGCACATCAAAGAGACCCAGAACAAGAAGGAAAATCTGAAGGCAATTGATTGGTACTCCTGCTAGTACAAGATCATACATTTCAAAGATCACCAAGATACCTCCATGCCGCAGGACCGCGAAATTGTGGCCCCCATCCAGAAATCTTCAAGGAAGCGCTGCCCAGGCTGCCCCTGAGAAGCATATTCAGCACTCCATCCAACTCAAGGGGGCTGTACCCAAGGCGCACCCTATCTACAGGCTGACTCCAAATGAAGACAATGCCTTACGCGCCTACCTCAAGGAGGAATTAGAAAAAGGACTTATCCGCCCCTCACAGTCTCCCTTTGGGGCCACCGTATTCTTTGTGGCTAAGAAGGACGGTACTTACGTCTGGTCACAGACTACCAAGCCCTAATCAAAGTTACCATTAAGAATTGTTATCCACTACCACTAATCAACAACCTCTTTGATACCTTGGGAGGAGCCACAGTCTTCTCTAAGATCAATCTGACAGCAGGCTACAACCAGATTTGCATTTTGGAGGAAGACATCCCCAAAACAGCCTTTTGCACTAAATACGGCTCCTAAAAATATGTGGTGCTCAACTTTGGCATGACTAATGCCCAGTCCACCTTTGTAACCTTCATGAACAAAGTATTTTTGCCCCACATAGCAAGCACGCCCTAGTGTACCTGGACAACATTATTGTCTACAGCCCCTTGGTGGAACAACATCACAAAGACCTTGAGGCAGTCTTTGCTACCTTAGCACAACACAAACTGTTGACCAAACCCTCCAAGTGCCAGTTCTTCTGTGAGCAATTACCCTTCCTGGGACACATAGTCTCAAAGGACAGCATCAAACCCAACAATCAAAAGATAAAGGCCATCTGTAAGATGCCACCACCCAAGGATAAGTTGGAACTCCACACCTTCTTAGGAATGGTGGCCTATGTATGCCAATTCATACCTGACTGTGGCGTTTTGACCACCCCCTTATCTGCCATAACAGGCGCCAAGCCCAAGTTTGTGTGGATCCCCCAATGTGACCTCTGCTTTAGATGCCTAAAGGAAAAGCTCACAACAGCTCCCATCCTGCAATACCCCAAACTTGATGGGGAATACCAAATGGAAACCAACGCCTCAGATGCATCCATTGGGGGAGTATTACAAATAAAAAATAATGATGATGACTTCCTGCCTGTAGCCTACAAATCACGCAAACTGACAGACGGCAAGTGCCAATATCCTATACACAATAAAGAGGTGTTGGCAATCATACACCGCCTAGTCAAATAACGTTGCTATCTAGAACAATAGGAAGCATTCACAGCATTAACCGACCACAAGTTGCTCATCTATTTCAAGACGTAAGAAAATCTGTTGTGTTGCCAAGCTTGCTGGATGGAGCTATTGGAGAGGTTTAACATGCTCATCCAGTACAAACCTGGGGCTGAGCTTGTCATGGCAGACGCCCTGTCGTGCCTGTATTTCCGTGCTTCAAGGGGGGGAAATGGGTTCAACCCGGACTGGCCTCTCTTAGTAATACAAACAAAAGACAAAGGTTTCCCCCCGCACAACCAACATAACAAAAGAGACAGTTATCAAAAATGAAACCTATTTGCTGACGTATATGGGACCCTACACAGAAAGATGACTAATGGCACAAACATTCCCTACATTCCCATGCATCAGCAAGTCAACACCATCCTACACTATCACAGAGACCTTGGACATACCAAGAGCCAAAACTATATGAGTTCTTTTGCATAAGGCCTGGTGGTCAACCTTGTATTGCAATGTTCAGGAAGTCATAGACCAATGTGAGGCATGCAAGAAATTTGCCAAAAGCAAAACCCCTCCAAAGCCAGTACTTCCCATCTGCATACAACTACCTTTAAGGTATGGGCTCTTGGCATTGTGGGCCCCATGCCAGGAAAAAACAACAACAAGAAATACATCATCACTGCCATTGACTTTGCTACAAGATGGCCAGTAGGTCAAGCAGTAAAGGCACATACTGGCAATGATGTACAACAATTTATTGGCAAAGAGATAATCAGCAAGTTTGGAAAGCTAGAACTCCTGATAACCAATGGAGGAAAAGAAATGACCTCCAAAAACAACCAATGTATACCTCGCAAAAATGGGGTCAAACACACCATAACAACACCATACCACCCACAGGCCAATGGACGTGTAGAGCCGCTTAATAGTAGCCTTGTGCAATCCTTAGCCAAACTCACTGCCAGGAGACCTGAAGACTGGTATAAGCAGCTACTAACTGCACTACTTGTGTGTCAAACCTGAGTGAACAAATCCACTGGGAAAAGCCTGTTTAAACTGGTATACAGCACACAGCCAAATATCATTCAAGCATTTACAGAACCTAAACTGGAAATTCCAAGTAAATTCCCCCTTGCTCTGACCCTCAAGTAATAGAGGCCAACAGCAAGCAAACAGAAAGGGAAAATAAATGTATACAAAACACCTTTGTCCCCATCCAAGATAGACATGACAATGGGGACAAAGTTTGGGTCATGAATGTTGACAAAAGCAAACTACAACCCAAGAAAGTGGGGCCAGCAAAAATTCTAATGGTAAACAACAATAACAATTACCTTATGCAAGGGCTTGGAAAACGGAAGCAAGACAAGACCCTATACCATGATTGCCTGCAACCCTGCAAAACAAGACAAAAATAATGAGAAACTGCCCTGCCGGCCACAGAACAGCAAATAGTTCAATACGGTGCCTGGGCTCCTGACAACCTCCCTGACAACCTGCCCCCAGAGGAGGCTGACCTTCAGTTGGGGGGGTGTCAAAACTGCAGGCTCAAACAGCCCTAAGGTCCCAACCAAAGGGGTTTGTGACCCACAATCTGATTATCCAGTCACTTGAAGCCAGACTAGGAAGTCAACTCAAATTACCAAATCCAACAACATTAACAGATGATAATCCTTTATGGTGGATACCTCATTTTGGCGCTTGACTCATTATCAGAATCACGCCACCACCTTCTCCCATCCAGCTGTGTGATCACCAATCATGCTCCTGTTATCCTTAATTCACATGAACTATATAATCACTATCTCACAATAAAGATATTTATTTATCTTCTAAATATTATTCCCCCTGTAACTCTGCTAAAACAGCACAGTTATGACACAAGTGATCCTACTGTCCTGGTAGTGTTTTGTGGTATTGCCAACCACTATATACTCCCAATATTTATACCCAATAAAATTAAGTTCTATTCATATTTTTGTCTTTGTGTCTCCATGTACTTTAGCGCCTCTCTAGCCACTTCTAGCAGATATTATTTATTCAGGGCCACAAGGTAATTGAATACCCTTACCTGCCATTCTAACCAAGACTTAGTACAAATACAAACCTAAGGTTAGGATTTCCTGTTGTGACTCTGTGCCACGCCTCAATCACAACAAAAATGGTGCTCACTACAGGGGCTGTAAGCCCTTTGGCTACCCCCTTTGCAACTACTTTTTCAGGACCTTTGCCTCCACCTATACAAGAGCCAACTTTGACTGAAATTACCAGACCTCCTATTGAGGAAGACATTGCCAACTTGCCTATTGTCCCTACTGTGCTTAACCTTGGGAGTGGTCCCTGCCTAGTGGCCTACCCTTTGGGTACCCCTGACTTGGAACAAGTCATGATGGTAGCCCTTGAGTTAGCCCGTGATGGGGCCATCCCTTGCCTCCAGCTTCAGTTTAACTGGTCAGAATACTACAATTGATTGTAGTGCCACAATTTCCCCAGAATCTCCACTTAGCGGCTGGCTCTGCTGAACATCTATTGTCCTCCTTTGTACAACCTTCCTTAGCCCATCATCAAATGTTATTAGGGCTTCATGTTCAGTGAATTTTTTTGCTGAAAGCTGCCGTCACCCACCACCGGGATCAGTTTGCGGCCTACCAGCAGTGAATTCATTCCCTGTTTTCCTTAGTATCGGAAAATCAGTGCAACTCTATCACCTTCCAGTCTTGTTTTTTTACATCCAACAAAAGAATGTGCCAATCCATCACCCAAGTATTTCAGATAGCGCCTTCATGAGTTCCACCAACTAAAACATCCTTGGAGTGCCCAAATAGACTCTACTTTAAATGCCTATCTCACCAACGTCAAACAACTTGTGCAAAAACTTAATGAGTTCAGTGCTTATTCCTCCAACTAATTACAGAAAGTAGAAGTCCATGCTGCAAAGGGCCTCCACAAACTTGGTGAGAACTTTGATCAAGAAAGGCTTGCTATCATTGCCACCATCACCAAACTCCAGACTCAAGTAAATGAACTGTCTGCCTCCAAAGCAAATGCCCCACCTTCTCCTCCATCCAATGAGCTATCAGATAGAGAACAGAGGCTCTGGGATGCCATTCAAGATTTAAGAGCATCTACCTGCAGTCAGGATTGCCCCCCAAAGTCCCTCAGCCTGACCCTCAAGTGCTTGCACTGACAGCTCAGGTTGCTGAATTACAGCAAGAAGTTGCTACTTTGTGTGAGGCAATTTTGTCTGTAATTAGTCCACCTGATGTCATGGGCAAAGATGGTTGTTGCCCTGGCTTGTCAGGAGCCCCCCACATACATTGTAATAGATAGTTGATAGCTCTAGCCAATGAAGTGGACCTCCTTACCTGAGATCACTCTGAGCTTGATAAAGACATACAAGAACTAAGTGAAGTGGTTGATTCAGTAAATGACAGGTTTGCCCCTTGCCATTTGGTAGCCTGTCCCTTATTTCTTGGCTGGCTAAGCTTTCTGCAGTAGTAACTACTCAGGGTTGGCGCCTGGATGTTAGCGAGCAGCAAGCCGCCCTTGCTAATAATATGGGCACCCGCACTGCTGACACCTTGACTACCCTCAAAGATAGTGTTTGTCAGTTGTGGGCCAGGCAGCCCCCCACCAAGTCAGAAGCAGAATTCTCCCTGCGCATAAACATACTCAATAGTAACAATGGTGGCCCAACTCCAGAAGCACATTTAAAGCCTACCTTTAAGCAAGTTTTTGACCCCAGAACCTTGACCATTGCAGCTTTCCTAACTATCTATGAAAATGCCATTAGAAGAGCATCATATGAAGTCAAGAAAGAACACATTCTGACCTGTCTACACCCAATCTGCCAAGAGGTAGTTGTGCCAGAACTGCCCACCATTAAGACATGGGAAGATATGAATCAGCTTCTGATTGACAAGTTTGGTGGTGACCTTAGTCTGGAGTAGAGAAGGACGCCTTCATACACATTGCTTTCAAATCAAAGGAGACCCTAGCTGAATTTGCATATAGATTCTATCTGGAAGAACAACAACTGATCACAAGCCGCCAGTTGACTGCACATGAAGCATACATGGCTTGCGCTCAAGCCCTCAAGGTTAAAAAGCTCCTGTGTCTTCACTCCAAGGCTCATAAAGCCATACTTGCTTCCATGAAGAGCATAAAGACACTGTTGCAAGATAAGCACCTTACCCATTCTGGAGCAGTTGTGCGGGAGAATTGTACTGCTTCTACCTCTGGTTTGTCTTCATGTGGGCCCCATATCCTTACCATGAACTTGCATAATCTTCTTTGATGCCAGGGTTTCCATTACTGTTAGCAAATAGATCACCATTCCTGGGTCTGCACCAACCATCAAGTTGAAGGAGCTCATCCCAAGGAACAGGCGGAAAAGAACAGTCAACCTAGAGGTAGAGACGCTCTTGTTTAACAATTCTTCCCTGTCTCCTCCAGTTCCCCCTTCCATTGCTAACTCTGAGCCTGCTCAAAATGAGGCTCCTTCCATTCTGTTGCTATTCCAAGATATATCTGATGACTCTGACATGGACAATTCAGATGTAGAAGATCCTGATGCCTATGGGTACCCTGTCATGGGCGTCCCTGAAACTATTACAGTTCCTTATAAGCTATGTTCTGGGAAGACTACTATGACTGCTAAACCTCTGTGTGAAGACAAGGAGATTGTCTCTCGCCCTTACCTCACCCAGGCCAAGAGATCTCCTGTGCTTGTCAAGTCTTCTGAAGAAGCTGCTGAGGTTGCTGACACTGTGTTCAAAAACGTCTTCATCTTGCTTCCTCTTCAAACGGTCTATAAGGAGTTCCCAGGCATCATATTTATGATTAAAAAGTGGGACAAAGAACCAACCTAAGCTCAAGATATTCTGGCTGTCCTCCCTCCCTTTGGTTGCATCAGCACTTGTGTTGAAATATCCATTCAAAAGGTGAAAATTAAGGCTGTCTTAGACATGGGGTCTCCAGTTAATGTTGTCTCCTCAAAGCTGGTCAAGAAACTCAAAATTTTCCCCAATCTTAACTATCATCAATTGTGTGGCACAGTTGGGCTGTCCATGGCTTGCGCTATATGAGCTTATTCTGCTCTGCCCATTCAATTTGGCAAGCTGTTCTTGGCCATGCCTGCTGTTGTCCTGGAGAACAAGAGCTATGACCTGCTATTTGGTACTCAATTCCTTAGGGAATATAATGGGATCATCAACTTAAAGGACAGCTACCTCCCTATCTTGGGATATGAAGTCCCTCTGATCTTTGAAGAGCCATTTAAAGTTCCAGGGAAGCGTCTCAAGACATGTGCCTTGGAATATCCCACTGTTGTTTTCACTTTAAAATACCAAACTCATTCCTCCAACATGAAGTGTCTTCCCATGGCTTGTCCTGCGTCTGAGGGGATTCCTCTCTTGGCCACTTCTGCTGTGACTATTCTGCCTGGGTCTCAAACTATCCTAGACTCTCAGATATCATATAAACTGCCCAAACGTACATTATAGAGTTATACTCTCCTCCCTTGCTAGGGTGCAATGAACCCTATCTCTGTCCAGGGATCTTGGATGTCTCCCATAAAGACCCAGTTCAACTGCTAATTGCCAACTTGACTACCCTCCTCATACATGTGTCTAGAGGGCAAGATGTCAGCTATGACAAGCTTTTGAATGCTCCTGACGTCCTATCACTCCATCCCTTTGGTACATTCCAGGACTTCAACTTACCTGAGGATAAGCCAGAAGGCCTATCATTGTTCACCGCCCAAGACTTTCTGCAACTATCTCTGGTTCAACATAAGGAGGTGCTTGACCTACTGGATCAGTTTTTGGATATCTTTGCTAAATACAGCGCTGATTATGGGTTAGCAAAGGGTGTCATTCACCAGATTGATACTGGTGATGCTTTTCCTTTTGTGCTAAACTCTACTGCCGCAGGCAAGTAGAAGATGCTCAGGTGTCTAAAGAGCTTAAGCAACTTTTAGATGCTGGACTGCTTGCTCCTTACCAAAGTCCATGAGCCTCTCCCTTGCTCATACTGAAGTAGGATGGAGGCCATCATATCATGATGGACTACCAATGCTTGATTTCCTTAACCAAAAAGGATTCCTATCCCCTACCACACATTGATGATGCTCTCTGCTGTCTTGGGGGCTCTAAGTTCTTCTCTGCCATGGATATAGTTTCTGGGTACTGGTAGTTGATCTCTCTTCCAAAGATAGACAGAAGACTGCACTAATCCCTTCAGAAGAATTGTTTGAGCCCACTCAAATGCTACAAGGACTCTGCAATACTCCAGCTACCTTCCAACAAGCCATGGATTCCATTCTCTGTGATCTGAAGCTCTTGTGTTTTAGTGTACTTAGATGATATAAATGTCTTCAGTGCCACCTTTAATGATCACTTGGACCATCTCAAGAAAGTGTTCATAAAGATTTGAGAAGCTGGTCTTAAGTTAAAGCCATCTGAGTGCGCCTTCTTTAAGGAATTCCTTGAATTCTTGGGGCATGAGGTGACTCAGACAGGAATCCGCCCCATGTCTAAGAAAGTCAAAGCCATTGACAAAATGCTTCCGCCCACCAACCTGCAAAAAGTCTAAGTTTTTCAGGGCATGATGAGATACTATAGACAATTTATCCCTGATTTTGCTAACACTAGTAAACCTTTGGTCCAGCTGTTATGTAATGTCCCTTTTGAATGGACTGCCAGCCAGCAACAAGCCTTTATAACCCTCAAGCAAAACTCAAAGAGGATCTCATCTTAGTATATCCTGACTACAATAAGGAATTCATCTGGTATACTAATGCTAGTGACCTGGCTATTGGGGCTATCCTGGCTCAACTGGATGATGAGGGTGTGGATCACCCTGTATCTTATACCTCCTGCGTCCTAAATAAACATGAAAAGAACTACAGTGTGTCCAATAAGGAGTGCCTTGCTGTGTTGCATGCTGTCAAGCAGTTCTGCCATTATATATATGGCACCTATTTCACTGTGGTAACTGACCACGCTTCACTCAAATGGCTACAGCAACTCAAGGAACTTGAAGGACAATTATCTAGATGGGCTTTTTGTTTGCAAGGGTATGACTTCACTGTGTAGCACTGCCCTGGGATTTAACGTCAAAACGCTGATGGATTATCCAGAATGCCCATCCTTGCTCTACACCCTGCTGAGGCTGATTGACTGTATGAACTAAATGGATATCCTTCCTCTTGGGATAAAAAGATAGAAGAAAATTTGTATTGTCCTATCCAAGCTATCTGAAGACACACTCATGTGTGATAACCAGCTTTTCAAGAAAGTACAAGACTGCTTCCTACCTTATGTACAGCCTTTGTCTTTGCCTTTTGTTGGTGCTTCAAGATCATAAGGAGACTGGACATGGAGGCATTGTCATGACCTATGACTGGCTCTAGAAAAACTATTTCTGGGAAAACCTTAGTTTGCTGATTCCAGACGTCATAGCTAGTTGTCACAATAGCCAGCTCTAGCAACCTCAAGCTGCCTCACAAAATTTCAAGCTAGTCCCCCCCCTTAACACACATTTCATACTGTCAGCATTGCCGCTGTAGGGCATCTCCCTTGCTCCTGCTCTGGCTGCTACTTTATCCTAATTGCTGTTGATCATTTTAGCAATTGGGTAGAAGCTTGCCCTACTAAAGACATCACTTCCAAGACTACCGCTGCCTTTCTGCTGCAAGATGTATTCTTCTGCCATGGTTGCTCTTAGGTGTTGTTGTATGACAATGGGACTAACTTCAACAACAAGTTAGTGAACTCTGTTGTTGAAGCCTTGGGGTCTCATCAGTATTTCTCTGCACCTATAATCCTTTCACTAATAGGGCAGTTGATCACGCCAACTCAACTCTGGTTTCTATCATGTGGAAGCTTACTTACTCTGATGCCGCCAACTGGGATCTATACTTACCCGCTACTCTCTTTGCCTATTGCCTTAGAAAGCATTGTGTCATCAGGTACTCCCCTTTTGATATGCTGTATGGTCATGAAGCCACTACCCCATTGCTCTTGGACCCCCTTACTCTCCTCTGATAATGTCATGAACCCTGATGAGCACATTGAAGATCTAGTCAATTGCATCATTGATATATAGGCTTCTGCCTACACATCTGCCTATAAGACTAAGCTGCTGGAGCTCTCCCCTGATAATGCCAGGAGATCCCCCTGCCTGAGTTTGCCATTGGAGACCATGTTCTGTATTATCAACACAGAGTGGGAGGTTGAGCTCATAAGCTAGACTTGTTATGGATTGGGCCCTTAGAAGTGACCTTCAAGCAAGGATCAGAGTATACAGTGAAGCTCCTCTCTAGTGGTTGCTTTTTTGCAAGTTCATTCTAAGTTCCTCTGCAAGTATCACCCCCCTAAGGCCAATCTAGGGGAGGGCAATGTCGTGAATACTGCTATTCACCATGTGTCAATTTTGCCAAGTGGGCCATTTCAAAGACAAATCTCTTTCTTTTGCTTTTGCCCTTCAAAATGAGGCTGGTTCCACATTGGGAAATACAATTGTTTAGTTTCCTGATCCTGCATAACTCACTTGCTCCACCCATGCTTGTGTCAAGTGATCTTACTGTCCTGGGAGTTTTTTGTGGTATTGCCAACCACTATATACTCCCAAGATTTATACCCAATAAAATTAAGTTCTATTCACATTTTTGTCTTTGTGTCTCCACGTACTTCAGCGTCTCTCTAGCTTGTCTAGTAGATATTATTCATTCAGGGTCACAAGTTAATTGCATAGCCTTCCCTGTCATTCTAACCAAGACTTAGTACAAATCCAATCTAAGGTTAAGATTTCCCGTTGTGACTCTGTGCCACGCCTTATATCACAACATCTAAAATTGGTACAAACTGTCTCACAAAAAAAGTAGCCACCATAATTGACTCTCTGTGGGCCTAATTGTCCATTGGCAACCCTGCAAAAGAGTTCAAGTCATTTGAGTACATGATTCAGGATATGATTTTCTTGGCCGCCATCATTACCATCTACCATCTCCCAAGAAGTGTTGTATGTACAACTGGATGCTCTGAGCTCCATTTAGCAATCACCTGGCTGCCTACAATAATAATCATATGTTTCCCTTCCTTATGGCTTTTAAGTTCACTAATCACTATATGGGCTTCATAAAAACCCATCAGCTCCAAGATTAAACTTTTTTAATATTCTTTATTTTTTTTGGAAATACTCCCTTTTTATTTATGCAGGCTATGGCAATGATTAGTCTTTTTATCCTGATCCTATGAATTGGTTAGTAGGGTACCTTACTTCTTCAATTATCTATTGTTATGCATTTTTTCTCTGCTACTCTATCTAGAAGAGATGATATGAGGCTTCAGAGGTTTTTTTTAAAGGTGTATGGCCTTTCTGGGAGTTGCTATTGAGAACAGTGGCTTACAAGGGACAAGAAGCGTCTTTGTTATACTTAGGGGCTGCTTTTATAAACTTAGTATGTACTTTTTGATCTGTCTGACCAGTAGCAATATTCCAAACAGTATATGCATCAAAGCTACTGTCTCAATTATCATGAAAGGACCTGTATATACAGGGGTGAGCTTGTGAGAACACCCAGAAGTCCAAGCCTGTGAGACAAGCACATGTTGAACAATCACATAAGAGGCTATCTTGGAACAATTTTTTATGTCACAAGCAAACACAGTACGCCTATTTGATCATATAGTGTTGCATGCCTCATAGCAAAGGTTATTAGTCCTTTGATAAATATATTTTGAAATTGTTAGGAATCTATCAGTATCATACTGATAGATTTTCAAGAGCCCAGGTAGAGTGAGCTGTTGCTCATAGATTATCTGGAAGGGAGAGTGTCCAGTAGCAGTGTGGTTGGTTACCCGGTAAGCTATCAGAGCCAATGAGACTAAGGTGTCCCATGATAAACCAGAATATAGCATGGGATTTTTGAATATAGTATTGAGGTTACTGTTGACTTGTTCAACAGAGCTGTTAGTTTTCAGATAATATGGAGTGTATTTGACGTCCTTGATTATCATGGCCTTGTTTATTTCAACTAGAAGCTCACTGGTAAAGTTAGTTTCATTGTCTGTCAGGATAGTGTTGGTGCAGCCATGATTGAAAATGATATGATACAGAAAAAAAAGCTGTGTCCCTTGTAGCTGGGGCATGAATGGCTTTAGCTTTAAATTATTTACTAATATAATCATTGGATACAATGTGGTATCTGTTTCCACAGCTGGTCTTGTTTGGATCTTTGGGCCCTTTTTTCAATACTAAAAGTGTGCAATGTGTGATTAGAGGGATTTAGTCTGTATCCTTTATATCTAGTGTCAAGGATCTGGATGTACAAGAATTATGGCTACTGCCAACCCACTTAACATCCAGTCATTGCCTGATTTGGTGCCCTCACAATATACAGTTTGGCATACCAGAAATGGCAACCAAGCAATATCATATGGCTGTCCAAGTATCCAGTGACTTGAACCCATCCTGCACATGGCCAAGCCCTAAGTTTAATCCAACTAAATCTCTGCCATAGCTAAAGCTATATAAGTCTAAAGTATTATCCAATAAAATATACTTTTCTTCTCTCTTAATTCCATATTTGAAGTTTACATGAAAGGTGCTCCTCATCACTAGGTAGCAATTAATACTTGTAGTAGATCATACAGCTTTAACAAAACTCTAGTATGCCAATTTATATACCTTCCCAGTAACAATGAGATTCAAGTGTTGTTATCATGAGATTTTTGCCTGCATGTCATGTGGCTAAATTGTGAAATTTTTTCAGTATAGCTAGTTGTTGAGGGGGGAAATTCAAGATATTTTCTGTCTTTTGGCTTCCTTTTATATGCATAAATCTCTGATCATGATGTTGTAAGCAAGTTTAGCTAATATCTTCTGGTATCTTGGGTGGTAATGTTCCACTTGAAAGAGAAAGAGATAAGGTAAAAAAGCATAATTTTCTGAATTAGGAGCCACTATTAATGATAATCTAGATAGTTTATCAGAATTAGAATGTTTAGTACCAGGACAATTGATAAGTTTTTAGTCATATTCTTATAGTCTCCCTTCCTAACAAGCTAATCTTTATTCAAGTTTCTTAGAGTTATCCAACTACTTCAGAGAGAAGTGAGCAGTCACAACTTTGAAGTGAGAGCCATATAAATAGATGCAATATTCTTTGACACTTTATAGAACTTCTAAATATTTCAGCTCTGTTACCAAGTAGTTTTTTTGTGGATATTCAGGGTTTTTGAGAAATATCCAACATACTAATCATAACCTTCATCAATTAATTGTGCTGGAACAACTCCAACTGCTACTAAGCTAGCATCTGTGTACAATATGAACTACTTCAAGAAATCAGGATAGGCTAGTACTAGTGATTCTACTAGGGCTTACTTGAGTGTCTCAAAACCAATTCAACAGTTGTGGTCCCATACAAACTCTAAATCTTTTTTAAGAAGGCGGAATTGGGGTTGGGCTAAGTTTGAAAAAGACTCTTAAAACAAAAATAGTAGCCAACCATACCAAGATAACATTGAAGGTCTTTAACAGTTGTAGGGGCTTCAAGTTTAGATATGGCTAATACCTTAGCCGGAATAGAAGATATGCTTTTCTTGTTTATAACATGGGCTAGAAACTCAAGGTTTTTTTTAAAAAAAACTTGCACTTCATAGGCTTGAGCTTCATTCCTATTTTTTCATTATGATGAAAACTTGCTCTAAATTCCAGGGATGCTTGTCAAATTTTATGAGTAAAAATTGATGTCTTCTAGATACACAAAAATACAGATATACTTTAGATTGCAAAAGATGGTGCCCATTTGTGACGCTCACAAAGAGTTGTAAAAAGTGGGGGGAATCTCTTGAAAGCTTCTACCTGAGAAGCTGGTAAAACTACTATTACTGAGCTGTGGAAGTAGAAAACAGTAGGGCACACTTTGATCAGGCCTAGAGCACTAACTCTAACTGTTAGTACAGCAGAGAGATCTTACTGTTACCTTAGTAAATGAGGCAACAATAAAGCAGAGTCTTTAAAGAGTCTGTGTTAAAGCTTGTGTCTTATAAAGTAAAGATACAAGCAAAAGTGCAAAAGTAGTGATAGTAAAAGGTGTCTTTATTAATAATAACAAGATCCAATTTATACTTGGATTATTTCTGAACATTAATTAATGTGCAGAAATTGGGAAGGGATCAAGAAGAGGCTGAACTAATTTACCTCCAGAAGTAGCCCAGGGTCATCTCAATCTGATAGAAAGATTTAAACTCATGTTCACCTCATGGAAGAAGAAGGGTCTGATGCACAGTCATCACATCATTAGCTTTGAAATGTGATCAGGGCATAGGCCATTCCTTGTGGCATCCAGGTTGGTTGATAGAGACTGTTGGCAGTCACAATAGCACATTTTTTCTGGTCTTTAATCTCCATTGGTATCTTCTAGTATCCTGCTACAAAGTTCATGGCTGAGAAAAACTGAACATCTTCTAACTTATCCAGTATATCATTGGTTCAAGGTAGAGCATACCTATTTTGTTTTGGAGATGACATTCAGCTTTCTGTAATTAGATATCTTTTGGTTGGTTCTATCTCTCTTTTTTTATCAGGAGTAGCAGGCTGGCCCAAGGAAAATTAGATGGTACTAGTAGACCTCCTTCTAACAGTTTATCAACTTCCTGTTGAATGATCTGGTTAACCACTGGTGATTGACAATAGATGGTTTGAAATAAGTTCTGGCTTTCCCTGTGTTAACCTTGTGAAAAAGTTGTTGGTATAGCCCAGTTTGGCATCAAATTTGGCAAAGAGGTGCTCATACTTCTTGATAAGACCAGGAATTGTTTCTTTTGGTGTGATTCTATGTCTTCAATCTGCTCTTTTTGTGAGATATATGCTATCAAGCCGGGACTAGGGTTGGGTAAGCCTAGTTTGTATAGTAATCTAACAGAATAATCAAAAGAAAAATATTTATTTAAAACAATCTTTGAGAAAGCTATCCCAGAGTTACAACCTATTTCTATAGTAGAAGAGTGCGGATTGGCCACTAGGATGGTAAGTTTGTCAGTAGTTTCTCCTGGGATAAGGTAAGTTGCAACTGTGGATAACCCAGGATGTGGGAAACCTAATTCTGAGAGTTTGCTGTGTAGCCCCTTGAGAATGCAGATCTTGATGTCTGTCTTTATAATAGCTTGTGATTTGGAGGGAATACTTATGATATCTTTGGACTGGATCAGTATAGAATCATTATAGCTAACTGTTATAGGCAGTTTGCTGATCTGAGTCAAAGTGGTCTCATAGAAGAGACCAATCATCCCAGAGGGGTAGGTGATCAAGATACACTCTCAGGTGTTCATACCTTTGAGGGAGACCCTAGAACAGCTATCTGGAATCAAAAGGGAGATTTCTGACCAAGTAGGTGGAATGTACCAGTCTTATGGTTGATGGTTGTACCAAACTGGTCCATAAATAAAGAACTAATTAACATATCATAATTTTTGAACTTGACAGCCATGGCAGGACAGATGACTATGGTGTCTCTTTTGTGTAACTGGGTCTTATAGTCCTTGGAAGTGGACTAACAGGATGGAGCTTTTGAGTGTAGTTTACTGGCTTGAACACTAGAGTATATTGAAGACCTTATACATAATTAGTGTATTGATAATAGCAGTGAGCCTTTACCTTCTTTCTGGAGTTAATAACTAATATAGTTAATATTCAATTAATGTAAATATGTGTGTCTTTATTGTGAGATATGGGAAGAGTTATATAGATGAGCTAAAGTAAGGGATGAATTATTGTGCAGTCAACACCAGTACTTTGGATGCAAAATTACATGAATTAGGCTGCCAGTGCAAGCACAAGTATGCATATTTTCTGCACAGTGATCTAGGTGCAGGTAGAAAGCACCATTCAAATTGGCCAGGACATGCAGCTATATTTTTTGCTTTATGCATGTTTGTTGTGACCTGAGGCGCAGCACAGATACACAACGGGGAATCCTAACCTTAGGATTGGATTTGTACTAAGTCTTGATTAGAATGGCAGGGAAGAATATGCAAGTACCTTTTGGCCCCAATTAAATAATTTATAATAGTTTCGGCTAGAGAGAGACACCAAAGTACTTGAAAAAACAAAGACAAAAATTTGAATAGAACTTAATTTTTATTGGTGAATATGAAATGTAATATATAGTGGTTGACAATACCACAAAAAAGTACCATAACAGTAAGATCACTTGCCATAAGCATGAGTAGGGCAAGTGAGTTGTGCAGGATCAGGAAACTGAACAATTGAATTTCCCAATTCAGAACCAGACTAATTTTGAAAGACAAAAGCAAAAGAGAGATATTTGTCCTAGAAATAACCCATCAAAGGCAAAATTGAAACATAGTAAATGGTGGAATTCATGACATTGCCCCCCTCTAGATTAGTCTTAGCGTGGTGGTACTTGCAGAGGAACTTGGCATGTATTCAGGCAAACAGTTAACCACTAGAGAGGAGTTTCACAGTGTACTCTGATCCTTGCTTGAAGGTCACTTCTAGAGGTCCAACCCACAACATATCTAACTTATAAGTGCGTCCTCCTACTCTATGCTGATAGTAGATAACAAGGTCCCCAATATTGAACTCAGGTAAGGGAGAGCGTCCAGCATTGTCAGGAGAGAGCTCAAGAATTTTGGTCTTGTATGCAGAGGTTTATGCAGTAGCTTGTATATTAATGATGTGGTTGGCTAAATATTTGATATGGTCATCTGGGTTCACAGCCTTATCAGAAGAGAGGGGGGCCCCAGAAGCAGCAGAGTGGTGGCCTCACGCCCATATAGCACAGCAAAGGGAGAGTACCTGGTGACACAATGCTTGCTAAGGCTATACACAAAGAGCATTATGTAAGTATAGATCCTAGTTGGCAGCATCAGAATAAGTGAGTTTCTGCATTATAGAAACCAGAGTCAAATTTGCACGCTCAACTGCCCCATTTGTAGAAAGATTATAGGGGGCAGAAAAAGACTGGTGAGATCCCAAGGCCTCAACAACAGAGATAACCAACTTGGCGTTGAAGTTAGTCTCATTGTCATACAACAACACTTAAAAGCAACCATGGCAGAAGAATACATCTTGCAGCAGAAAGGCAGCAGTAGTCTTGGAAGTGATGTCTTTAGTAGGGCAAGCTTCTACCCACTTGCTAAAATGATCAACAGCAATTAGGATAAAGTAGCAGCCAGAGCAGGAGCAAGGGAGATGCCCTACAGCGGCAATGCTGACAGTATGAAATGTGTGTTAAGGGGGGACTAGCTTGAAATTTTTTGAGGCAGCTTGAGGTTGCTAGAGCTGGCTATTGTGACAACTAGCTATGACGTCTGGAATCAGCAAACTAAGGTTTTCCCAGAAATAGTTTTTCTAGAGCCAGTCATAGGTCATGGCAATGCCTCCATGTCCAGTCTCCTTATGATCTTGAAGCACCAAAAAAGGCAAAGACACATGCTGTACATACGGTAGGAAGCAGTCTTGTACTTTCTTGAAAAGCTGGTTATCACACATGAGTGTGTCTTCAGATAGCTTGGATAGGATAATACAAATTTTCTTCTATCTTTTTATCCCAAGAGGAAGGATATCCATTTAGTTCATACAGTCAATCAGCCTCAGCAGGGTGTAGAGCAAGGATGGGCATTCTGGATAATCCATCAGCGTTTTGGCGTTAAATCCCAGGGCAGTGCTACACAGTGAAGTCATACCCTTGCAAACAAAAAGCCCATCTAGATAATTGTCCTTCAAGTTCCTTGAGTTGCTGTAGCCATTTGAGTGAAGCATGGTTGGTGACCACCTTAAAATGGGTGCCACATACATAATGACAGAACTGCTTGACAGCATGCAACACAGTCAGGCACTCTTTCTCTGTGACACTGTAATTCTTCTCATGCTTGTTGAGGACACAAGAAGTATAAACTACAGGGTGATCCACACCCTCATCATATAGTTGAGTCAAGATGAATCTAATAGCTAGGTGACTTGCATCAGTATATAGGATGAATTCCTTATTTTAGTCAGGATATACTAGTATGAGGGCCTCTTTGAGCTTTTGTGTAGGGTCTCAAAGGCCTGTTGCTGGCTAGCAGTCCATTTGAAAGGGACATTACATAATAGTTGGACCTAAGGTTTTTTAGTGTTGTCAAAGTCAAGGATGAGCTGTCTGTAGTAATCCATCATGCCCAGAAAGACTTGAACTTCTTGCAGATTGGTGGGTGGAAGCATTTTTCAATGGCCTCAACTTTCTTGATCATTAGGCTAATCTCTTCTGGGTAACCTCATGGCCCAATAATTCAAGGTGTTACTTGAATAAAGCACACTTAGATGGTTTCAGTTTAAGGCAAGCCTCTCAAATCTTTACAAACCTTCTTTAAGGTGAGCCAGGTGATTTTTAAAGAGAGCACTTAAGACCAAAATATCATCCAAGTACACTAGGACACATTTGAGCTTCAAACCATAGAGGATGGAATCCATGTCTTTTGGGAAGTAGCTGGGGCATTGCAGAGCCCTTGCAGCATGTGTGTAGGCTCAAAAAGTCCTTTTGAAGTGATGAGTGCGGCCTTTTGTCTATTCTGAGATGAGAGATTAACTTGCCAGTATCCAGAGGCTAAATCCATAGCAGAGAAGAACTTGGAGCTGCCAAGGCGGCAGAGAGCATCATCAATGTGTGGTAGGAGATAGGAATCCTTTTTGGTTAAGGAGTTCAAGTGTTGGTAATCCATCACAATACAATGACCTCCATCCTTTTTCTTCAGTATGAACAAGAGGGAGGTCCATGGACTTTGGGAAGGAGCCAATAGCCCAGCGTCTAATAGCTGCTTAAGCTCTTTAGACACTTGAGCGTCCTCCACACAACTGAACAATAAGGTTTAGTGTGGAAGGGGGAGCTTCATCAGTATTAATCTGGTGAATGACGCTTTTGGCTAGGCTGTAGTCAGTGCTATCTTTAGCAAAGATATCTGAAAATCAATCCTGCAAATCAAGCACCTCCTTCTTTTGTACCGGGGATAGTTACAGGAAATCTTGCGCAGTGAACAAGGATAGGACTTGGGGCTCATATTCAGGTAAAATAAAATACTGGAACATACAAAAGAGATATAGAAATAGGGCATCAGGAGCATTCAAAAACTTGCCATAGCCAACAGCCTGCCCTCTATGCACATGTATGGGGAGAGCAGTCAAGTTGGCAACCAGCAGTTGAACAGGGTCTTTATGAGAGACATCCAAGATTCCTGGACAGAGATAGGTTTTTTTATGTCCTAGCAAGGGAGGAGAGTACAACTCTAGGAATGTACACTTGGGCAGCTCATACAATATTTGGGAGTCTAGGATAGCTTGAGACCCAGGAGGAATATCACAGAAGAGGTGGCCAAGAGAGGAATCCCTTCAGACTCAGGACAAGCCATAGGAGGGCACTTCATGTTGGAGGAATGGGTACAGTATTTTAAAGTGAACACACCTGTGGGATATTCTAAGGCACATGTCTTGAGGCGCTTTCTGGGAACTTTAACTGGCTCTTCAAAGATCAAGGGGACCTCATACCCTAAGATAGAGAGGTAGCTGTCCTTTAATTTGATTATCCCATTGTATTCTTTAAGGAATTGAGTACTAAGTAAGAGATTGTAACTCTTATTCTCCAAGACAATGGCAGGCACAGCCAAGAGTAGCTTGCCAAACTGCATAGGAAGAGCAGAATAAGCCCCTATAGCATGAGTCTTGGATAGCCCAGCTGTGCCATACAACTGCTGGTAATTAAGGTTGGGGGCAAGTTTGAGCTTCTTGACAAGCTTTAGGAGACAACATTAACAGGAGGCCCTTTGTCTACAACAGCCTTAATTTTCACTTTTGGATGGATATTTCCACAAAAGTGGTAGTACAACCAAAGGGGGAGAGAACAGCCAGAATTTCCTGGGCTTTTTTTTAGATCTTTGTCCTATTTTTTGGATATGCATCTCAAGCCTGGAAACTCCTTATAGACAGTATGGAGAAGAAGCAAGACTGAAATATTCTTGAATACAGCATCAGCAACCTCAGCAGCTTTTTCAGAAGACTTGAAAAACACAGGAGATATCTTGGCCTGGGTGAGGTAAGGACAAGAGATAACCTCTCTGGCTTCAGGCAGCGGCTTGGTGATTGTTATAGATTTCCTAGTACATAACTTATAAGGGACCACAATAGTTTCAGGGACAGCAAGAACTGAATACCCATAGGTGTTGGTATCCTTCACATCTGAATCATCCATATCAGAGTTGTCAGAAATGTTGTGGAATAACACCAGAATAGGAGGAGCCCCAGTGTCAGCAGGCTCAGAGTCAGCAATGAAGAGGGATTGAATAAGACAGGAAAGAATTTTCAACAGAGAGGATCTCTGCCTCTAAGTTGATTGTTCTTTTCCCGCCTCCTCCTTGGGATCAGCCCTTTTAACCTTAGGATTGGTGCATACTCAAGAATGGTGACCTATCTGACCACAGTTATGGCAAACTTGACATCAAGGAGGATTTCAAGAGTTCATGGTGAGGATACATGGGCTACAGGAAGACAAACCAGAGTTAGAGGCAGTACAATCTCCCGCAAAACCACTCCAGAATGAGTAAGGTACATATCCTGCAACAGTTCTTATGCTCTTCATAGAGGAAAGCATGGTTTTATAAGCCTTAAAGTGAAGGCACAGTAGCTGATTAACCTTGAGGGCTTGAGCGCAAGCCATGTATGCTTCATGTGCAGTCAACCGGCGGCTTGTGATCAGTTGTTGTTCTTCCAGATAGAATCTATATGCAAATTCAGCTAGGGTCTCCTTTGATTTGAAAGCAATGTGTATGAAGGCGTCCTTATTCACTTCCAAACTAAGGTTACTACCAAATTTTTAATCAGAAGCTACTTCATTTTTTCCCAAGTCTCAATGGTGGGCAACTCAGGCACTACTATCTCCTGGCAGGTCAGGTGCATGCAAGTTAGAATGTGTAGCTTTTTAACCTCATTAGAAGCTCTTCTCATAGCAGTTTTGTAGATAGGTAGGAAAGCTGTAATAGTAGAAGTTTTGGGGTCAAAGAGGTGTTTAAATGTGGGTTTGAAGTGTGCTTCTGGAGTAGGACCACTGTTGTTGCTATTGAGTACATTTATGCGCAGGGAGAACTCTGCTTCAGAATTGGAGGGGGATGTCTGGCCCACAACTAACAAACACTCTCCTCAAGAGTAGTTAAGGTCTCAGTAGTGCAGGAATTTGTATTATTAGCTAAGGTGATTTGTTGCTCAGTATCATCTAGGTGCTTACCCTATGTTGTTACTACTATGAAAAGTTCATCCAGCCAGGAGGTAAGAGTTGGACCCGCTGAAAGGCAAGGAGCAAACCTGTCATTCACCAAATTGATTAACTCACGTATTTCCTATATGTCTTTATCAAGTTCATAGTGGTCTTGTTTCAAGTGATCTACCTCATTAGCCAGAGCTATTAACTCTCTAGCACAGTGAATGTGGGAGCTCCTGACAAACCAGGACAGCAGCCATCATCATTGACAACCCCAGTTGAACTAGTAGCAGTCACCATCATGCTGCGTAAGGCAGCAACCTCTTGCTATAAATCTATAACTTGAGCTGTTAAAGCAAGCACTTTAGGATCTGTCTGAGGTACTTTGGCAGGGCAACCTTGACTGTGATTGGTTGCTCTCAGTTTTCAAATGACACCCATAGTCTCAGTTCTCTTTCCATCAAATTATCAGATGGAGGGGAAGGCGGGGCATCTGGCTTGGACGTAGACAATTCATTCACTTGAGTCTGGAGTTTGACAATGGCAGCGGCAGTGACAACCCTTTCCTGGTCAAATCCTTTACTGAGCTTGCAGAGGCTCTTAGAAGCAAGGTCTGCCACTTGTTGTAGTTGGTTGAAGGAGTAAGCACTGAACTTATTGAGCTATTTCACAAATTTTTCAAAATTGGTAAGTTAGGCATTCTGGGTGGAATCTACTTGGGGTTTCCAGGGTTTTTCTAGCTGGTGGAACTCATATAGGTGCTTCTTTACGTATTCAGGGATGAACTGGTGCATTTGCTCAATGGAATTTACCAAGAGGGCTTGAGAAGTGATAGATTCACACTGTTTTTCTGACACCAAGGAAAACAGGGAGTGAATCCATTGTCGATGGGCAGCAAATTGATCTTAGCAGTTTGTGACGGCTGCTTGGGGACAAAATCTCCTGAATGTGGAGCCCTAACACCATTTGATGGTGGGCTAAGGCAGGTTGTACAAAGGAAGATAATAGGTTCTCAGCAGAGCTAGCTGCTGAGAGGAGATGCTGCAGAAATTGTGAAGCTAGAATCAATTTGTAGTATTCTGCTTGACTGAACTGTAGCTGGAGGCAAGGGATGGCCCCATCACAGGCTAACTCAAGGGCTACCACCATGACTTGTTCCAAGTCAGGGGTACCCAAAGGGTAGGCCACTAGGCAGGGACCACTCCCAAGGTTCAGCAAAGTAGAGACAATAGGCAAATTGGCAATGTCTTCCTCAATAGGAGGACTGTTAATTTCAGGCAAAGTTGGCTCTTGTATAGGCAGAGGCAAATGACCTGAAAATGTGGTTGCAAAGGGGTAACCAAGGGGCTTACAGCCCCTGTAGTGAGCAACATTTTTGTTGTGACCTGAGGCGCAGCACAGATACACAATGGGGAAACCTAACATTAGGATTGTATTTGTACTAAGTCTTGGTTAGAATGGCAGGTAAGGCTATGCAATTACCTTGTGGACCTGATTAAATAATATCTGCTAGAAGCGGCTAGAGAGGCGCTAAAGTACATGGAGACATAAAGACAAAAATATGAATAGAACTTTATTTTATTGGTAAAAAATGAAATGTAATATATATTGTGTAGCTTTACAACAAAACAATACATGGATGATAGGATCACTTGCCACCTCATGAGTGGGGCAAGTGAGTTGTGCAGAATCAGGAAACTGAACAATTGATTTTCCCAATCTAGAGCCAGACTGACTCACTTTGAAGGAAAAAAGAAAAAGAGATAGATTTGTCCTCAAATTACCCATCAAAGGAAAAATTAAAACACAATGAATGGTGGCATTCACAACAATTTTTTACTTCAGTCTAATTTATAATTTTCAATCATATGTATCCTAAAGTATTAACAGGGCCTGTATCAGTAATTAGCTCTGTGCATGAGCAAAATGAAGCATGGACTAAACTAGTTTACATCATGACATCAGTTTAAGTATGCACATACATGTGTACATTTCATTTTGTATTATAGTGATTTCATGTCCAAGCTATGTCATTTCTGTTGTTCTTTTTGTATTTGACTTTGTCTTACAACATTGCTCCACACCAGAAAGTAAATATGGTATAAAATGAATGCAATTGGCAGAGAGTCACTACAGAAAATAACAACCATGACTAATCCCAGAAGAGCTTCAAGAGAAGGGACTGCTAGAAACTAGTATCCTAGCCAGACATCAGGCAGAGAGAGAATAAGCTCATCTTGCAGTTGCAAAAGAGGCAGAAAGAGTAAGAAGTGTCATTATCAAACAGACTAGGGATTCTATTCCTTCTGAGGAGTCTTTAGTGATCTGGCCACACATCAATGATTAGAACAAGTAGATTGAATTAGAGACTATCATGCACTGGGATGAAGCTCCTAAAATGGTGTTTACTGGGAGCAACCATTATCACGCTATTCTTCAGGAGGTACTCAGAGTCCCAACCAAAGTAATAGAAGAGTCCTTACAAAGGGGAAACAAATTCCAGTTCCGGTTTAACAAGCAAAACACCCTAAAGTATGCATATCAGAAATTGCAGGCCTTTGAGTGGAAGGGCCAGAAGATGCATCCATAGGAGAATAATGATTCTCTTTACATAATCTGGGGAATTATCAAGACATGGCTATGAGAGTGTGGAGACAATAATCTAGAAGACTGGGAGCGTACTGATTGTAAGAAATTTTGTCTTTATCAGGTTGTAGATTCTTTAGTAGGAAACTTGATCCCCAATATCAAACATAATGATAGGGATTGTCCTCCAATAGATATGGCAGCATTTTTAGAACATTGTATCAGAACATTCTATAAAGTGGTAGCACATCTTCCTAGCAAGTGCTTCAACTGGGAGAATCTCTTCTGGGAAGCTTTTATGATGAATATTTGGTTCCCAATATAAATGAGCATGAACTGTACTTGTCATTGGGACTATCCTCCAAAGACGCCTATTTTCAAGGTGTGGTACTGGCAGAAGTCTCAATTCTTGGAATCTATGGCAATTTGCAAGATCATGTTGCAGATGACTAGATACATTGGTACTCAGATATCTAAACATTTTATCCTCCAATAAACACCTTTCTTTCTACTTCCCTATATTTTATTACTGTTTTCCTTATCTCCAAGAAGGACAACAACACATGGGATTTTTTCTTAGAGTTTTCCCCCTCTTGTTGTCCTGGGGCGGGTTTATTCTTGGTCACCAGGAGCAGCACACATATACTGAGCATGTACTCTAGTAATCAAGTGTCCAGTAGTGGGTTCCTTCAAAGTATAACTATCAGGACCTACTTTATAAATGATCTTAACTGGTCCTTGCCAGAGGGAAGCAAGTTTGCTCTCCAGTTCATACCCTTGGTTACTATAAAAGTAGACAGCATCACTAATCTGGTAGGAGGACAGGGCAAGGCGGCTGGTATTGGCATGCTTTATATCCTTACCTTTCCCATTTAAATTGACAGTGTAGGCTTTAGTCTATAATATTATCAAGGTCTGGGCCAACTTTTGGAGTTAGGGTCTGGGGCAACAGAAGGGGTAGGTTTTACCAGGGAATACATGTGAGAGGGTAATGCAGGCTGTTGTCTATAAAAAAATTGAAAGTGTTTTGCTTGTAGCTCTATGATAGCCAATATTATATGCAAAATTAGCTGCAGGCAGGAAGTATCTCATTCAGACTCATGCTGATGAGAAAGCCTCCTAAGTATCTGGATCAAACTTATGTTTGTTCTTTCCACCATTTCATTGGTTTGGGGATGGTATGGTGTAGATAAGGTTACTCTGATTCCCATGATTTAGTTCAATCTGGGAATTGTGTGTCTGATGAAGTTGGTTCTATTATCTTTCAGAAACATTTGAAGACATCCATGTCTATAGACTATTTTTTCTAGGATAAATGTAGCATGGTAAGAGCAGATTAGTTAGGAACTACTTTAGCTTTACCCAGTTTAGTCAGTTGATCTACCCCTATCAGGATATACTTTTTCTTTCCTTTTGTGACAGAAAGTGGTCCAACTACATCAATTGCAACAGTATTGAAGGCAAATCCAGGCCAGATAAGTTTATGTTGGAATCTAGCAACCTTAGGACGTTCAACGTTACAATCATGGCAGAAGGCAAGGTCTCAGCAACATTGGGGGACATTCCTTCCCAGTAACAGTGTTGCTACAGCTGAACAAGAGTTTTGTGCAAAAATCTGTGTCCTGTTACTTTTGGGCGGCAAATACTGTGTCTAGACATAAGGAGGGAAAAACATAGTGTAACCACAAGTCTTTGTGCTTTTTGAATAGTTAATCTTATTGACTTTTGTATCCATAGAGGGTTTCTTTGAGGTTTCAGGGCCCAGAATTCCCTGGACAATCAGCTGGCTTTTCTAGAGGTAAACCACCCCACAGCTTGAGAACCCTTACCAATTATCTCCCAGAGCAAAAAAACCCTTTTGATTAACAAATGGTCTGGAATTAGAGAGACACACAAGCCTCAAATTCCTGCTTTGATTCTATTATTGAATTTAGGACTCTTAACTATTGGGAAATGGTACATTTGGAGTGCAATTTTTCAATTGCGCAATCAGGCACTTGATTGATTGCAGGTTATAGAAATAACTGTAGCACCTTGGCATGCTGCAGTTCAAGAAAGGTTCATGTTATAACAACTAATGAGCATCCACTTCCAGGCTCGAATACACAACTTCTGGTCAAAATTGTAAGTTCAACTGAGAATGATGCCATCAGATCTCTGGTGGCACTAAAGGCCACAAAGTTACCAGTAAGTATAAGTAGTGAGGATGATAAGGCCTTCTCACTGTTGAATCTTAATAAAGCAAGTTTATGTACAGAATTTATTATCTTTTTGCAGGAATTATATATTTTTGCTCAAGTTTAATTATTATGCTTGATTTTATTTGTGAATCATCTACTCATTATAAACTTGCCTATCTGTACCCCCTGGCTATACTCCTGCTACCTCAGTCAATCCACCCCTTGCTCTTGACTTGGAGTATTTCCACCCCCATAATCTGGATCTATCTCCTGATTGTGCTAAAGAGACCATTATGCCTGCTATGAAGGAGATTCCTATCACTTCCCCCTTATCCAACGCGCCTCCTGTTCAGGACTTCAGTAAGTTGGGGTTTGTCTATATCACAGTATTGGGCTGACCAACCAGTTTGTTCCTCATAATGGTATTTGGCACCTCTTAGCTACTGCAGTCAACTACCTGGTCAGAAAGGCGCTTATTATGTACATAGCCTTTCAGGCCTAGCCCACCTCCCCTGTGGGAGTCTTGTTGGACTCTGGTATGGGCTGTGGCATAAAGATTTTTGAATTTTGGCGGTCTCCTCCCCCCCACAAAGAGTGATCAACAAGTAGTTTTTCATAAAGCTCATCAGCAATAAAGGACACATGGTCAATGGTAGGCAGTTTTGAGAGACAATCTGCATTCTGGTGAACGTTACCAGTATAATGCATTATGTCATAGTCAAAGGCTTGAAGTTTGATGGCCTATTGGGAAAGTCTTCCCTCATGATCCTTCAAGTTTTTGAGGTAATTAAAAGAGTAGTTTTCATTTAACACAGTGTAGTGTACTTTAAACTGCTGGTAAAAGTAGATCACTGCTAGACGCTCTCTTTTAGTTACCATGTAGTTACACTCATGATAGCTCAAGTTTCTGGAATAGTAACTAACAGGGTGTTTATGGCCATTTTCATCAAGCTGAGGCATAATACCACCTATGGCTTTAAAACTGGTGTCAGTGTGAACCTTAAAAGGATTTTAAAATTTGGGATAAGCCAATACAGGAGCACACATCAAAGTCTGCTTGAGGGCATCAAAGGCTTCTTGACAAGCCGTACTCCAGAAGAAGTCTACATCACTATGTAAAAGATTGAAGAGAGGGTCTCCAATATGGGAAAAGTTAGGGATGAAGCGTCTAAAATACACAATTATGCCTAAGAAGATTTGGATATTTCTCTTGTTAGCAGGCACTTGCATTTTGGAAATGGCTTCAACTTTATCCAGGACAGGATGTAATCCATCCTTGCTGATAACAAAGACAAGGAACTCTAGGTGTTCTTTAAAAAAGTTACACTCCCTAGATTTTAGCTTGAGGTTGGCTTTGAGAAGATACTGAAATACTTCCTCCAGATGTGTTAGATGCTCTTGGAAGCTGCAAGAGAAGACGCTGATATCATCTAGTTACACTAGTACACTATTGAGTTTCAAGTCCACTATTACAGTGTCCATAGCACGCTGAAAGGTTGCTGGGGCATTACTCAACCCTTGTGGCATACTGTTAGGTTGAAACAAGCCTTTCTCAGTGATGGCACATTTTTCCTGGTCCTCAGGGGGCAAGTCAATCTTCCAGTAGCCACTAATTAAATATATGGCACTGAAGCATTATGCCCCTCTCAAACTTTCTAAAATGGCATCTATTTATGGCAATGGGTAGTTGTCCTTCTTGGTGTTAGAGTTAAGTCAACAGTAATCAATGAAAACTCTATTAATTCTGTATTTATTTTTGACAATAAGAAGTGGGGAGGACCAAGGACTTTGGCTGGGAATCAGCATGCCAGAGCTCAATAGCTTCTGTAGCTCTTCATTGGAAATGGCTTGATTGGCCTGGCTATGTTTAATGGGTCTGGATTTGATGAGGGCATGTTATTGTGTATCAATTATGTGCTCAACTCCAGCGGCTTTTCCAAGACCAAAGCCATCCTTGGCAAATACTTCCTTGTATTTCTCAAACAGAGCCACAGCTTGATCCTTTTTGGTTCTTTAAACCCAAGGAGTGAGTCCTTATGGATAAAATTCAGAACCATAGGCTTTTCTTCTGAAACTCAAAACTCATCTAAACCTGCAAAAGGGGAAATTTCCACAATGCTAGAGTGCTTGTTTATCTTGACATAGCCTATGAGTTTATTCTTTTGCAACAGCAGAGGGGAGGGGCTGAGGTTAGCCATGAGTACTTGTAACTCTTCAGGGCCAGTCATCAAAACTCCAGGGCATATCCAAGGCTCAAGGCATGAGGTGCCTGTATGACCAAATATTTATCCATGTAGTCCAGATGGTAACTTCAAGGAACGTCTAGTGTAATGTACTACTTGTGACTCAGAAGAGAATAGAGAAAGCTGAATAAGCATATAAGGGTATATCTCTATACTTCTTTGATGAGATAGGTAAGAGCTTCAGCTTTCTATACCTTAGGGTGTAGGCAATAGGGATATCTTCATCTACATACACCATATTGATAAAGTGTAGTTTCTTCTTGAGCAAGTCAAAAATCTTGTTTCCAGTGTATTGCATAGGAATGGTCTGGCCTAAGTTCTTAAATGTGTCATCTCCATGATTTTTGATGGTTCCATATTTATTCATGAATTCTGTGCCTATTAGAATTTCATAACTGCTATTTTACAGTACAATGGCGAGGGTAGTTACTATCAACTTCCCAAACCAAAGGGGCAATGAAGATTAGGCACCCATAGCCTTTGTGGTAAGTGGACCTGAAGTCCTGAATACCTCTTGGTAGTTCAATTCTGGAGCTAGCTTTAGTTTCTTCACTATTTTGGAAGAAACAATATTCCCAGGAGCACCAGAGTCAATGATTGCTCTGACCTTCACCTTATGTACCACCATATCTATATAGGTGTAGTCTTTTTGGTCTCTATTATCAGTACCAAGGGACATGACTCCATAGACTTTTGTCCTTATACTTGCTAAGGAAGGATTCCAAAGCATTAATTAGTGTTAGCTGATTTCCTTTAAAGTTTTCAGGGAGGCAGAGACATGGTCAGACTTTAGCAGTTGGGACATATTCTTGGCACTGTCATTTTAATGGGTGACCTCTTTGGAAGGGAGTGCCAGCTGTTCAGTGTATGGTAGTGCAACAGTGTACTGGGCCTCTGGTGCAAGCAAGGGTTCTTTCCTCACTCTTTGACTTTGAGTAAGAGCATTGATGGCAAGGACTCTGTGAAGTTGGTCCTCTCTAATATCTTCCTGATCAGGGTAACATAATGTTGGCTGGGCTGCAGGGTCAGAGAGTCCTGTAGCTGAGTTGGTAGTATGTATTGTGACAGCGGCAAGTAGGCTGTTATGGTCAGATATCTGGGGGTAAGCAGGCATGTCTGAGAAGTGTGAGGGAGTAGGAGTGGTTCTAGGATCTTCAGGTAGAAGAGAGTGGGGTGGAGAAAGAGGAGGGACAGCTAAATGTACAACCAAACTTTTTTCTCATCTTGACTGCTTAGAAGTTTTTTGGCTCCTCATCCTGAGTAGCCTCCTCTTCTTCACACTTGTCTTTTTAATTGTACTCATCTGCTTCTACGTGGTTTATCCTTGTGTTTTTCTGTTTTCACTCTCTAGAAATATTTCCAGGTTCTCACACTTGAAACATGCTCTAGGGCCAGAGATAACCACAGAACTAGTAGCAGAGGTACCAGTTGCTGATTTAGATTTTTTAGTCTCAGCAGTGGTTGGCCTGTATCTGTTTTCCTGTGGAGCTCTGTTTATGGTAGTTATAGGTACCTCAAAGTTGTTATTAAAAGTAAGAAGGTGACAGATAAGCTCAGAGATGTTGAGAGCCCCATAGATCCCCAATTTCAAGGCCAAGGATAAGTTCTTATTGGGTCATACTGTGCTCAGCAAAGCAGACTTGACATCAATGAAGGAGGCAGCCTTCAGGGAGATCAGAGTCTGTGCCTCCAGGTAGATTCTATCTGTGAATTCTTGCTACTTTTACCCTTATTGATACCACCCTCAACAAAGTTCATCTTAAGGTTATTGAGGGCCTCCTCACTACTGAATTTCTCCATCAAAGCTCTGGAGACATTGGCAAAGGTACATCCATTCTCAGGGAGCCGTGGTATTATAATTGTTTGGGGTTCAGCATCTAAGCAATTGAAGATAACAGAGCTCTTCATGGCCTTGTCTGCACTATACATAGTGTTCTCATATAACCATAGGAACATGGTTACATTACTTTTTCTGCCAATCTTGGGCAACTTATCAGGCTTAAATTTAGGTATAGTACTACTGGTATTGTATGCAGGTCTGTTGGTGGGTGATTGGCAACTACTGGAAGCTCTGGATATGGCTTCAGAGGCAGCCAGGCATTCCTGTAGTCTTGTTTACTAAGGAGTAGCTATGGGGCTATCACTGCTTTCCAATACAGCCTCCATCATCATGATGTGTCTAGGAACTTGACGCTGAGCATCCTCATTGTTTCCATAACTATGAAAATATTCTTTTCTCAAAAAATGTGCATTACTTTGCAAGGAAAGTCTACTCAATGAGCAGGATTCCTCAAATTGTACTGAGGCAGGCTGAGGCGCAGGAGTGGGTAGGCAAGACAAAAAGCAGTATATCTGGTCCTGCATAGAGTATAGAGATGCCCTAGTTTCTTTGAGCTCCTCTATAATCTCCATGTTCTCCTTTTCAAGAGTATCTAATTCCTCTTCAAGAGCAAGAATCTTGTGATTGCAGTTATCCAACCTCATGAAAAGCACCTCATTCATGGCCTTCTGAGCCTCTGGTATATATGTATGAGACTGACTACTTTTTTATTCTTCCTCCAGTCAGGATTAAAGTGTCCTTAGGTCTCTATACAGTAAAGTATTTTCTAAGTGGATCTTCTTAATCTCCTTCTAAATGTTTTGATAGTGATCAAATATCTCTAATACATCCTTATGTAGCATCCTGGTATCTTCTGCTGCGGCTATTTGATTGTTGGGTTTAGAGGCAATGGCTAGATCAATTTGTTCTATATAATAGATCAATGAGCTCATCACTTCTTTGGCCCCTTGGGCATAAGAATTAATCACATTAATCCAATTGCTGCCAATCCCTTTAAAGTTTAGGACTTCTTGGAAGATGTGGGGGATGTACTGGCCAAGAGATTGTTCCATTCTCTCTGTGTAGGCAACAGCAGACATCTGGTTTTTCACAAGTTCAGCAATTTTTCGGTTCACCAGGCCAAGTTGGATCCAAGATTAGTATAAATAGTTTGGAGAAAGGTCTGTTGTGCTGAAATTAGTTGGCATTAATGTTGAAGGAAACTTTCTGACGTGCCAAACATATGGGTCATTATTTTAGAGATTAGGCCATTTTCTAATGCACATGCTGCTCAAGTCGCAGCATAACACAGTTCGATTTTGAAAAAGTAACTAATTACACAATTTATATTTAAAACATTAATAACTCAATGAAAAATTAATATTTTTTCACACTGTAAACTATCAAAATGAAGCTAAGAATCTTATCTTTCTATTGGTGTAAAAATTTTAATATGTATACTATGCTCAATATTAAAGCAAAAGTAATTTAAAAGAGCATAATCCAGATTTTATTATATGATTATATCTAATGATATAAAGTAGATCACTTCAAAGCTAATAAATACTCTTTTTTGAATACACAACAGATGTTTTTTATTTGACGAAATTAAAGATAAGATTGAGAGCTTTATTTTCGCATTTTATTTTATTTAAAAAGCTCAATTCTCTAGGATTTTATGATAGTTTGAAGTTAGGATGTTTTTATCACTGTTTAGATTGATTTTAAGGTTCAAGTGAGCTTCGAACCTCAAATTGAGCATTCTTTAAATGGAATTCTTTAATATTTTATCATTTAAAAATATGCAGAAGAGTTACAATTAACTGAATACATCATTTTAATTGATTTGCATTGATTACAAAGAGGATATGATGTAATAATAATGCTTAGCTGCTTCACATATATCACTTGTGCATGAAAACTGGGTATTTAATTAATTTCTGCAAACATAAATTCAAGTTCAAACTATAATAAAAGCTATCACACCATTTCTTTCAGAATGGTGTCATTTAGCTGGTATATAAGAGCTAAAGTACCACAAAGCTTCTAATCCAAATAACCCAATTCAAAGACCACATTCTGATCATAACTACTCCATCATTAAGGCACACATCAAAGATCTGACCTAATTACAGATTTAAAATACTACCATGTCCTCAGTTAAATTTACTTCTTCCATGCTACCCTTTTTTTCCTTGGGAGCTTCAACAAAAAGAGAGAGAATTCCAATGTTAAAAAAGGCATTCCTCTTTATTGCTGGTGATGATCTTGATAATTTCATCAAGCACTTCCTTACTCAAACTGGATTTGGGAAAGCTCAGTTCCTGCCAACTATTCAAAATCAAAAAGGCAATGAGTTCATTGAAAACTTAAAGGATCTCATGAAATCTTCTCCCCAAAAACATCTCCCAGCCTTGCGATCTCTGGTTACTTCCAGTTACTCTTTAAAAGAGCTTAATGATATGGGGTTTAATATAACCAAAAGTGAGTTTGAATACTCAAGAAAAATAAATAAAAATAAAAATGTAAGCTTAAACAAAAAAAGCCAAAAAAATAATAACTATTCATTAAAAAAAGAAATAACTAAAAAAATAATTAAAAAATTGCTGGAAAATTCTTTTGAAACAAGCCAGTTTACAAAAAAAGTGCCTGAAAATTTTTATAAAGATATAGAAAAAGAGATGAGTAATTACTCAACTGAAATTAAATACTCTCTACTTAAAACAAAAAAAGAAATATATGAAAATATGAAAATAAAAAATGAAATTTCAGTTTCAATTTCCACTTACTATAAATTAATCCCTAAAAATATAATAAAAAGTAAAAAACAAACCAATATGTGCAATATTTGTAATTTAAAAAATTCACTAGAAAAAAAGAAGGAAGAATGTGAAAGTAAAAACTTACCATTACCAGAATCTATAGACAATGACTTAAAGACTATTAATCAGCACCAAGACTTTTATGTTCATCAAAATTGTGAATATAAAAAAGATATTAATGAACTAGATGATGAGTCTTGTGTTGTAGTTATAGATTATAAAAAAAACTTAAAGGTTGGAGGTGGTCCAATTGAGACCAATAATTGTTTTTATTCAAAAAAACCAATCTCATTATTAGGGTTTGCATTAGTTTTTAAAGAAAACAATAAAATTAAATATGAATATCATGATTTTTTGTCTCAAATATTATCACATGATTCTTTATTTTCAGGTGAATTTCTAATAAGTCTTCTTAAATTAGATAGATTTAAAAAAATAAAAAATATAAAAGTATGGACAGATAATGGAAATCATTTTAGATCATATGAATTTTTATATTACTTATTTAAAGAGGCACTTAAATATATTAAGGGTTCCATAAAATATAACCGTTTTGTTGAATGCCATGGAAAAAGCATTGTTGATGGTCACTTTGGTGTAATATCAAAAATTTTAAAGGAAAAAGAAAATGTACTTTATATTAACAACATTAATGATCTAAAAAATATTTGTGAGAAAGAAGAAAGAAGAAAAGAATTATACAATTCAGCTTTAACTGGTTCAATTGTTTCCCAAAAAGCATTTTTTATATTTATGAAAGGAAATTTAGGCCTATAAAAAGAGAGCTTGAAGTTAAAAATCTGCGCATTAATCTTTCATATTTGATGAAAGATGGGAAGTTGTATACTTCACCTTTAACATTTGAAAGCTTCTCAGAATATTCTGAGATATTTTATCATTTGAAATCACGTGATGATACCAGAGAAACAAAAATATCAGAAGATGCTAGTAGTGTATTGGGGCAAGTTCATGAAGTAGGGCAGCTTACTAGAGGGTGTATTTTAAATAGAGTTATCAGTCTTTCAAAAACAACAACCTTTTTTTTCTGAAACAAACTAAGAATATTTATGATGAGCCAAAGATAGGGTAATAGCATTTATAGCTTTGGGGCTGCTATTACTCTCCCATGCAACTCATCATAAATATTTTTGGTTTGTAGTAGCACTTAAGATATTTTCAGTAGTACTATAAGTTGCAATTTTCAATTATAAAATCACCCAAGCCCAAGATCAATTAAATATTTGGGATTGATTGTATTTTACTCTTTCTGAATAATTTGAATATGAATAATGTGATTAAGTTATAAAATAACCAATCTGGCGCCTAGGCATAACAAGAAAAATAATGTCCCATATTCTGTTGTGGCAATTGACAGGGTGGGCAAAGTAGTATAAATACTCCTTCATCAACTCAACAGTCTTCATGTCTTTTCTCAAATGGCTTGGGGTGATGTGGCAAATATTCTGGAAGCACTCCCTGATGCTGGGACTGTAGGCAGAAAGGATTGCCAGGCAAGACACAGTTTCTTCATCTTGCACTGTTCCTTCATCCATCCCTTGCAAGGTGTGCTCAAGAGCCTGTTTAGAAGGTACAATGTTGGCATTCACAGAATTAATCACCACATTAAGGTTAAGGGTCTGGTAGCACTGAATGCTCACAGACTTTTGGGCATTGCCTATGAACTTTCTGATATCAGGAAGGTTAGGAGGATTCTACATCCTTGTGACAGCTTGCTGATTTGCAGCAGAAAAGGTATTCTGTGCAGACCCGGCAAGAATACTTTTTAAATGGGCCAGTGCAGAGCAGAAAGTGGGCCATTCCCCCCAGGCCAAAACAGATCTATGGCAGGTGAATCAGCAGGTTTGGCGTATTAATTTGAATACATTGTAAAGTGAGCACCAATGCTGTGAATTGGGCCTTGGGGATGTCTTTGGGGTTAAAATCTAGAGTTGCTTCTTGATAGAGTATAGTTGTAGGCCTAAACACAAATTAATACAAGTCCAGTGACTCTGTAGTCTTTACCTTTAATACTAAGGTAACAACTAAGTAGAGTAGAAAGGCAAGATTTAATATATGAGAAATTATGTTTATTTGAAGAAAAGAAGGGAAGTTTATAAAATTGAAAGGCTGCACAATTAATTAAAGAGTTTTATTAACACCTGCACAATTTTTTGGAACAATAAGGCATTTACTTGTGTCCACCAGTCTATTGCATCTGCATTCCTTTCATTTAAGGATGATCCAGATAATCCAACAGGAAAGAGTAAGTGCACATTACTCTGGAGTGGCTGCAGTTTGCAGCTTCCTGTTACAGAAGGTGCTAGCAGTTCCTGAACCCAATATATCTGGACGTAAAAAGTTTGCCAAATCACTGTAACATCCAAATTAAAATTGAAAATGCAAATCTGCCAGATCCAGCAAATTTGAGTGCAAACCAAATTAGTCTTGAACATCAGAATTATTTCCACTGATAGCCTTGACCATTCTATCCATAAAATCTAATTTCAACATAATAGTAGAAGTAACTGAAGCCAAGGTAGGGCACAATAGTATCAAAGGAATTTTTATACAAGCTACCAGGCAGATATTTTAATTCTGCTCTTCAGTGTAGCCAATAGTAAAGAGTTTCATTTTTTCAATAAGGCAAATACATCTTCACCAAATTAAAAGTTAGGTGGGCCTTACAAAGTGTCATCCTGGTTGGTGGCCTTAGAGAATATAATTTCAGGAGTCTGTTGAAGAATAATTTTTAAATGGGCCAAAGCAGAGAGTAGGCCATTCCCCTCTGGGCCAAAACAGATCCACAGTAGTGGGGATCAGTAGGTTTGGTGTATTGGGTGGAATAAAAGAAAGGCGAGCACAAATGTTTGTGTAACTGGGTCTTTTAGTCCTTGGAAGTGGATTAACAGGACAGATATTTTGAGTGTAGTTTGCTGGCTTAAACACTAGATTATATTGAAGACCTTATACACAATTAGTTTACTGATAATAGTAGTAATCCTTTAACTCCTTTCTGGAGATAACAACTAATATAGCTAATATTCAATTATTGTATTTATGTGTGTCTTTATTGTGAGATATGAGAATATTTATATAGATGAGCTAAGTAAGAAATGAACTATTGTGCAGTCAACACAGGTACTTTGGATGAAAAACTACATGAATTAGGCTGCCAGTACAAGCACAAATATGCATATTTTCTGTACAGTGATTTAGGTGCAGGTAGAAATCACCTTTCAAATGGGCCAGGATATGCAGCTATATTTTTAGCTTTATACATTTTTTACTTCAGCCTAATTTAGAAAAGCAATCATACACATCCTAAAGTATTAATGAGCCCATATCATTAATTAGCTCTGTACATGAGCAAAATAAAGAATTGACTGGACTAGTTTACATCATATTGTCAGTACAAGTAAACACATATGTATGTACATTTCATTTTTTACTATAGTGACATCATGCCCAAGCTATTTCATTTCTGTTGTCCTTTTGTATTTGGCTTTGTCTTGCAATAGTCTCCAAACTTTAAGGGAATATATAAATAGGCAATTTGGATCTAGATGGATTGTAACCTGCAGTGCCAATAGTTTGGCTACACTCTATGTCTGGAGGAAATCAGAACTTTTGAATAAACTGGGAGGACTGGATTAGGGCTGGAGCACCACTATTGAGGATAGCACAAATAGGGATACCAAAAAATTCATCCTGAATCTATGTGATTGTTTCAACTGAGATGTTTTTTCTTCTCTCTACAAGGCAGACAAGAGGTGGTTCTTTCTCTAAATTCTCAATTGCTTTTTTCAGAGTTGGGAGGATTTGAAAAATTTCTGTCAATGGAGTAGTAACAACTTTTTTGCTAAAACTGTAAGGTCTTGCCCAATAAGGTGCAAAGTTATATATTATACCATGTAAAGCATTTGGGTTTAGGTTTAAAAAGTAAAGAAAGGTGGGTAAAGTTTGCAAAAAGACCTTTAGAAGGCCTGCTAAGAACTTATGATTTGACACAAAAGGTGTCATTGAGTTAACTAAACCTAAACAAACTACATAAAATAATGTATTGAATAAGGATTTATTATTAAGTAAAAAGATATCTACATTGGAATATTCCCCATGGGAGTATCTTAACATAAAAGTAGAAAAATTATCCCTAATGTTAAAAAATGATGACAACAAGCTAATTGCTTGTTGTCTGGCTATCTTCATTCTAATTATGCTAGCTGTTTTATCTCTAACAGCAAATTTAGACCTAATAAAGTATTAATTTACTATAAACCTAAGTTCTCTTTAAAAAAATGATAACCTAAGTAAATTTCAAAGTTATCATTTAAAGATTCAGAAGAGAAAATTAAAAGATTGATAAAAAACCTTTAATAGTGATTGGGGAAAACCACTTAGAATTTCAGCTTAAAAGCCTACTTTTCCAAGGCCTTTACTTATAAATACAAAAATTGAACTCTGAGAGGATCTGCAATGGTAAAAAAGGAGTTTCTTGGCCAGGTATAATTGATGATCCAGGACAACACATGATAGTTGGGGAAGATAGCCTTGGAACCAATAACCCAAAGTTCTTCAACGGCAGTGGTTGGGGAGCAGTGGTTGCGTCAGAAGCAAGAAAGAAGAGAAAACCTATTTAAAAATAGTAATTTATAAATATTATAATAGAGGAACCATGTGTGAGCACACAAAAGCAAAAAATGAAGCCAGAAGCAAGCAAAATCAAGGTAAAAGATTGATTGAAGAATGAATAATAAATTCTAATTCAAACTGAAATTTGAACTTAACTAAATAGTTATTAAAAAGCCTGCCCTTTGGAGCAGGGAACAACATTACTTCCTCCAGATCCAAGCTTAGGATGAGCTTAGATATAGGAAACAAGAAGGTCAGCACAGTTTGTAAGGTTGGACAATGGTTCCCATGAACTCTCATCTATGGGGTATTCTTTCCAAAGAACTAGGTACTGTAACTTATATAGTGATAGTAATGGTTGATTATAAAGTCCACATTGTACCAGCAGCTCCTTCAACCATGTGCAGAGAAGGTATCACGTTGTTCTGATAAAAAGTTGAGAAGCAGCCTGAAGCTTAAGAAGAGAAGTGTGGAAAACGTCATGAATGTAATAACCAGGAGGAAGTTGAATACAATATGCCACCTTCCCAATTTTATCAGTTACGCAAAAGGGTCCTATGAATCAAGGATCAAGCTTACAGGATGGCCATCTGATAGTAAGGTTCTTGGTATTGAGGTATACCAAGTTGATGATCTGGATAGTCTTCTCTTACTGACAATGTTGGTTGGCGCGGACCTTGTAAACCTTGATGACCTTAGAGAGGTTCTTATTTAATAAATCATGGATGAGTTGCAGCTGAACCAGGAACTCCTCTGCTGACAAAGAACAGACATAAGAATTGAAAAAAAGAGATTAAGGCCAGAGTATATCCCAAATTTGCCATAAAAGGGATCATCTTTATATGAGTGAGAAGTAGCATTATAGTCATATTGGGCCAAGGGAAGGTTAAAAGCCCATTCATCTTGTTTTTCATTAGAGAAGAAGAGGAAGCATTCCAGTATCTGATTAGTACGTTTGGTTTGGCCTATGATTGGAGATGGTAAAAAGTTCTGAGTGAAAAAAGGATACCTAGTTGTGTCATGAATTCATTCCAAAAAAAAGAGAAAGGAACTGAGGCCTGTGGTTTGACACAATATTTCTTGGAGTACTATGGTGGACAAAGACATGTTTTACAAACAGGGAAGCAGTCTGCTTTGCCGTAATATTTGAATTGCAAGGGGCAAAAATAGCCTGCTTCAAGAATCCATTCACAAAGACCAGTATAGAGTCAAAATCATTAGACTGAGGAAGCTGAACAATGTATTCCAGAGAGACAGACTGCCAAGGACCCTCAGGGATTAGAAGGGGCATAGCAGACCCACAGGTTTCTGAGTGGAGCGTTTGCTATTTTTTCATACAAGGCAACTGCTGACATATGACTTAACAAAAGAGATCATCTTTGGCCACCAGAAGTGATCACATAGTTTAGAAAGTGTTTTATTATATCCAGAGTAGCCTGAAGCAAGGGAGTCATGGAGCTTTATGTTAGAAGCTGTTGAAGGTCCAGGGAAGGAACTATCAAAAAGTTCTTGAAGTATAACACCCCATCTAGCAGGGAGAAGGAAGGGTTTGTGACCGTCTTATTGTTTGTAAGAGCATCAATAATCTGAGACAAGATATTGTCAGAAAGCTGGGATTTGTAGATTTGCTTCAGTATATTGGGGGTAGCGGTACTGATAACATTGAGTTCAAGGAAGCTCTCAGGTGGGAGGACCATCTTTGTGTTAAGGAGTTTTTAGTCTTTGTCAACATCAGATAATAAAGGATGACAACTGAGTGTATCAGGTAGGGTATTGAGTATACCCTTCTTGTATATAAGTTTGAAACAGAAATTTGATAGTTCCAATACTTATCTAGTGTGTCTCTGGGAGATGCAGTGTGACTCAGTGAAGTAAAGCAAGTTATTATGGTCCATGTAAGTGAGGAATGATTCATCAAGTCCCTCAAGGTAGCAATGCTAATGCTTGAGTGTTTTAATGATGGCAAGAAGTACTTTGTTGTGTACTGGGTAGTTACATTCAGCGGGAAGATTTTTTGGGAGAAGTATGCAAATGAGTGTTGCATCCTATCCCCCTCCCCAAGCTGAAGGAAACTGCCCCCACAGCATAGTTGCTGGCGTCAGTTTCAACCAAGAAGGGTTTGAAAGGGTCTGGCATCAGAATAACAGGCTTAGAGAGGAAGGCAGACTTGGTTTATTTGAAAGCAAGTTGAGCTTCAGGAAACCAAGCAAAAGAAACAGGAGACGTCAAGGCTGTGATCAGCAAGACCAATGAAGAAATTTTTTAAAAACTTAAGCCAACTGTTTGCCAATCAAAGAAACCCACAGTGTTGGGAGCAAGTCTTTGGAACAGACAAGTCTTAAATGGCCTCAACTTTAGAGGGTAAATACTTTTAAACCGTTTTTGGTAACCACATAGCCAAGGAAATCTACCTCAGAGCAGAAGAATGAGCACTTTGAAGATTTTGCAAAAAAAGTTACACTCTTTGAGTCTCTGAAGGACCTAGGTGACGTGAGTAACTTGATTGGTGATAGAGGAGAAGTATATATAAATATCATTAAGATAAAGAACAGTAAACTCATTAAGAAATGAAAGGAAAGCTTTATTTATGAGAGCCTGGAAGGTGGAGGGGGCATTATATAAGCCAAAAGGCATTACATTATACTTTTATAGCCCAAAAGGTGTACAGAAAGCTGTTTTCTATTTGTGTCCTGGTGCCACACAGACCTGGTTGAAAGAACTATAGAGATCTATCTTGGTATAAATGTTGCTTCCAGATAAACAGTTGATGAGGGCCTTGGCAGAGAGAACGGGACATCTGTTTTGATTGTATTCTTGTTTAGAGCTTGATAATCAACACAGGGGCGCTCTGAATCATCAGATTTACCACCAAAGAAAACAAGGGATAAAAAGAGCAAAATAGAACAAAATAGAACAAAAATAAATTCTTTTATGAGTTCTTTGTTTAAATATGACTTTATCAATGAGTTGTCAGAGTCAGAAAGGGGAATCAATCTTCCACAAGGAGGAATTAAACCAGGCTTAAGGTTGATCTGGATGATGTAAGAGAAATGGGAAGGAAGTGAAGGGAATTCATTTTTGTTGAAACAATCCTTAAAGTTGTAATAGCATAAATGGATTCTGTTGGTATTGGTAAACATTATTGACTCATTTGGGGAAACAGCAAGCAAAGTTAGTTGGAAGTAAGCAGATGAGAAGAGGAATAAGTTGGTGTTGAGAGTTGTAAAACAAAGCACATTGCTGCAAATAATTGTGACTCTGTTGTTACTATGATCAAAATTAAGGAGGCACTCCTTAATTCAATGAAACCCAAGTATAAAGGGATTAGAAAGATTGGGAATGGAATTACACTTTACACAAAATGAAGAACCCTTAAGGTCAAAAATTACTGGCTGTGTGATAGAAAAGACTTCAGTGTAGGTATTGTTTCTAGCCTTGATGCCCAATGATCCATAAAGGGGAAGTCCAAGGGTGTTTGCCAGTTTCTTCTTAATGAAGTTTGCATCAGCACTGGTATCAAGCAAGGCCAAAACCTTGACTTTTTCAAGAGGCCTGTGTACAGTTATAAGGGCGGTTGTAGAGATAGAAGAATTTTTAAAATAAGGAAATCCAAGCTTTTGGAAAATGTAACATGGGTTGGTTGCTTGGAAAGGGGACAGAGAGCCAGAAGGTGATCCTTGGATCCACAGTAGGAGCAAAGATTATTTGTCTTTCTTCTAAGAATCTCCTCTGAGGTAAGTCAAAAACCTCCTCCAGGTCTAGAATTTGTGCCAGGTGGAGGTGCAGGAAGAGTTGTTGTCTTGGAGGAGAAGGTCTTGGCATTAGAAGAGAGTTTAGAGGTAAAACCAGTCTTGGTGAGAAGATACTTCCAATTCCACTTCACAAATTCTTTAATCAGAGAGTCTAGTCTGTCTGGTAGCTTGTGCTGAACTAGTAAATTCTGAAGAGAGTGATTGAGCCCTATCTTATAGAAGCTGCAAGCCTCTGCATTGGAAGCCTGTAGCCTGTATTAAAGTGAGCAGAAATTCCAATTGTATTCTCTGAGGGGAATTAAACCTTGAACTAGGCCTGAGAAGCAAGAAAAAAATGGGGTAGCTAAATTTTCATCTTCACTGGAGAATAAAAGAAGAGAAGAAAAAAATGGATTGTAATCTTGAAGAACCTCTGGATTTCTGACAGAAATAGAGCTGAACCAGTTGCAGTAGTGTCAAGTGGGCTTCTTGGCAAGGAACAGGAACTTATGGGCTTTAGTAGGAAAGTCCTTACTGAAGGCTGTAAATTGTGCTTAAAAATAGGCAAGAATTTTAATTATGTTGGTAGGGGGAGAGCTATGAGCAAGGAAAGACAGAATGTAGAGTATCACTGTTTGTGTGATGTGTTAGCCTGAAGAGATAAGCTTTTTTCAGAATACCTTGTTGTAGATTCATCAGAAAAGAAACATGGAAAGAGATATTAAGGCAGCAAATATTATAGAAAAAAATTACAGCCAAAATGACTATGGAAGTAATGAAAAAAGAATTACTCAGGTTGATCATGTTTGATCCTGAAATAATATAAGGCCTTACCCAATAAGGTACAAAGTTATATATTATACCATGTAAAGCATTTGGGTTTAGGTTTAAAAAGTAAAGAAAGGTGGGTAAAGTTTGCAAAAAGACCTTTAGAAGGCCTGCTAAGAACTTATGATTTGACACAAAAGGTGTCATTGAGTTAACTAAACCTAAACAAACTACATAAAATAATGTATTGAATAAGGATTTATTATTAAGTAAAAAGATATCTACATTGGAATATTCCCCATGGGAGTATCTTAACATAAAAGTAGAAAAATTATCCCTAATGTTAAAAAATGATGACAACAAGCTAATTGCTTGTTGTCTGGCTATCTTCATTCTAATTATGCTAGCTGTTTTATCTCTAACAGCAAATTTAGACCTAACAAAGTATTAATTTACTATAAACCTAAGTTCTCTTTAAAAAAATGATAACCTAAGTAAATTTCAAAGTTATCATTTAAAGATTCAGAAGAGAAAATTAAAAGATTGATAAAAAACCTTTAATAGTGATTGGGGAAAACCACTTAGAATTTCAGCTTAAAAGCCTACTTTTCCAAGGCCTTTATTTATAAATACAAAAATTGAACCCTGAGAGGATCTACAATTGTAAAACAGGAGTTTCTTGACCAGTTATAATTGATGACCCAGGTCAACACATGGTAGTTGAGGAAGATAGTCTTGGAACCAACAACCCAAAGATCTTTAACTGCAGTGATTGAGGGAGAGGTGGTTGCGTCAGCAGCAAGAAAGAAAGGAAACCCCTATTTAAAAATAGAAATTTGTAAAGATTATAATAGATGAACTGTGTGTGAGCGTGCAAAAGCAAAAAGTGAAGCCAGAAGCAAGCAAAATTAAGGTAAAAGATTGATTGAGGAATAACTAATAAACTCTACTTCAAACTGAAGTTCAAACTTAACAAAATAGTTATTAAAAAGCCTACCCTTTGAGGCAGTGCACAACAAAAAACTTTGGTTATGTTACTGACTGTGCCATGGAAAATCTAAAAGTTTTGGGCCTGATGGAGGTACAGCATAGCAGGGTTAAACTTTTGAAGGAGTTATTTTGTGAGGGGTGCTTCTTTCTGGTTTGAGGCCTTCAAATGTGTGTATTCAGCTACAGTCATTATTAAGGATGTTGTATTTTGGGCCTTATGGACGTCTTGGAGGTTAACATCTGGAGTGCTAGCTTGTAAGAGTATGGTTGAAGTCCTAAACACAAATTAATACAAGTCCAATGACTCTGTAATCTTTACCTATTAAACTAAGGTAACAACTGAGTAGAGTATAAAGGCAAAATGTGTTGTAACTGTGCTGTTTTAGCAGAGTTACAAGAGGGAAAATATTTATAAGCTAGATAATAATCTTTATTTAGAGATATTGATTATATAGTCATTGTGAATCATGGGTAACAGGAACATGATAATGTTGATCACACAGTTGAATGGTAAAGGGGGTAGCTTGATCCTGATAATGAGTCAAGCACCAAAACAAGGTGTCCACCTTAAGGGATCATCATCTGTTCATGTTGTTGGATTTTGCAAATAGAGTTGACTTCCTAGTCTGGCTTTGAGTGGCCAGGTAATCAGATTGCAGGTCACAAACCGCTTGCTTGAAACCTTACTGGCAGGTCAAGCCTGCTGTTTTGAAAAATGTATATGTGAAAGTATATTTTTATTGGGAAACAAGGAAAGTTTATATACTAGAAAGACTGTACAATGAATGCAGGAATGTTATTAACACCTGCACCATTGTCTGTGATATTAAAGTATCTTCTGGTGTCCACCAGGCTCTTACATCTGTGCTCTTTTCATCTAGGGATGATCCAGATAATCCGGCAGGAAATAGTAGGTGTGTGTTACCCCAGAGTGGCTTCAGCTTCCAGCTGCCCATTATGGAAGCCAATTACAGTTCCCAAACTCAATCCATCTGGATGTAAAAGGTTGGCCAAATCATCATAACATCTGAGATATAATCAGAAATGCAAATCAGTTGGATCCAACAGATTTGAGTGCAATAAATTAGTCTTGACTATCAGGATTATTTCCACTGATAGACTTGACCAGTCTATTCCCACAGTCTAATTTACAACATTTCCCACCACTAGAATGGGAAAGGGTATAAATAGAGAGCACTGCACTCAGGGATTGTGTATGTCAGACAACCAAAATAATCCAGCCAGAGCTTCTACAGCCTCAAAAATTAAAGCCAAAACAATGGCAAGTAAAGCTGTTAGATTGGCTAAGGAGAAGAGTGCCCAGAATAAGAGCCAGAAGAGGGCTGAAGGCTTGGTGAAGAGGATATAAACCTTATTGTAACAAAGACCAGTAATCCAATTGGAATCTCATCAAGAAGAAGGAATCACCTGGTTTGATCTCTCTAGTGTGTTAAACTGGAAAGAGGCTACCAAAGTCAAACTTGGGGCGGGACCTCATCTACATGCTCTATTTCAAGGGGTATTGAAAGAGCTGTCCAACCTAACTCAAGCCAAGATCAAGGAAGGGAATATCTATTATTTCTGTTTTGAACAAGAAGCAGTTCTTAAGTATGCGGAGAGTCAGCTTCATAGATTTTAATGGCAAGGATAGAAGTTTGACTAGGAACAATTAGACCTTGTTTTGGTAGTGATGTGGGGGATTATTTGGGCATGATTTGATAAGAGAAAAGTGGACCTAGAAGTGGCCAGCTGGGTTGATAAAGATCAAAAGAACTTTTGTATCCAGCAGGTGACTGCAGGTCTCCTTACATCCATGAACTCCAAAAGCAAGGATATGTATACTAGACTATCCTTATTGGGCTCATCTATTTACCAGTTCTTCAGAGAAGTCATCAGTGTCTGAGGTGGAGGATGTTTTCTTGCTATTTGAGGGACTCATGCAAGAAATCTACAAACCAGACCTTGCCTTGAACCAGAAGTATTGGGGAAGATAGCATCCTTTCTGGGATGCCTTGGTAGTTGGAATTAGATTCCCAGTCTGGATGAGGCTCAACCAGGCACAGGCTTGGGATAAATATCCTGATTACCCTATCTTTTGTCTGTTGCACTTTAAGAAGGACTACGCTGAGGAGTACTTGGCGGCCTGTGTGGTCCTTCTTAAAATGACTTGTCACTCTAAGGAAGTGATTTTCAAACACTGCAAGTTCCAATAAAGCTTTTTTATATTACCTTATTTTTTTTCTTTCTGCAACGTGGACAACAACCCATGGAATCTTTTTATTAATCTTTTTCTTTTTCAGTTATTGTCCTAAAGGGAAATCACTCCTGATCACTAGGAGCCATACACATGTATTGTGCATGTACTTTAGTGACCAGCTGTCCAATGGTAGGTTCCTTTAGTTTATAACTGTCAGGACCTACTTTCTGGATGACCTTAACAGGTCCTTGCCATAGGGAGGCAAGTTTGCTTTCACACACAAAGCCTCTGTTGCTATAGAAGTAGACTAGGTCTCCAATCTGATAGCTGGAGAGGGAAGGGCGTTTAGACTGGACATGCTCTAAATCCTTTTGCTTAGTTCTCAGGTTGACAGTATAGGCTTCAGCCTATATTCTAATCAAATTCTGGGCCAGCTTATGGAGGTGGGCTTCTGGGGTGACATTAGTATTAGGCTTTACCAAGGAGTACATGTGGGGAGGCAAACCAGGCTGACTTCCATACAGGAGTTGGAAGGGGGTTTGCCTGTTGCTCTATGATAGCCAATGTTATAAACAAAGCTAGCTGCAGGCAGGTAACTGTCCCATTCTGAATCATGTTGGTGTGCTAGTTTCCTGAGGATCTGCACTAAACTTTCATTGGTCTTTTAAACCATTCCATTGGTTTGTGGTAGTATAGGGTGGAAAATTTGCCTCTGATACCCATCAGTTGGCTTAATCTGGGTGTCATATAGCTAGTGAAGTTAATTCCATTGTTGGTTAACAGCATCTGAGGACATCCATGGTGGTAGATAATATGTTCTAAGTTGAACATAGCTGTAGTGAGTGCAGATTGGTTTGGAATAGCCTTGGCCTCAACCCACTTGGTCAACTGGTCCATAGCCACTATGATGTACTTTTTTCCCTTTGGAGAATGACAAGGGTCCCATCACATCAATGATAACAGTATTTAAAGCAAATCCTGGGCGGATCATCTTGTGCTGGAATCTTGCAACCTTTGGGTGTTCAACATTGCAGTCATGACAAGAAGCCAAGACTTCAGCAACATCAGAGGGAATTCCTTCCCAGTAGCAATGCTGCTGTAACTGAGAAAGAGTCTTTTGTATTCCTCCATGCCCTGTAGTTTTGTGTGAGGCAACTACAGATTCTGTTCTGAGTGAGGGGCGTACATATGGCAACCAGTTATCCTTGTAGAGCTTAAAGAGTTGACCATCTTTAGCTTTGGTGTACACTGAAAGCTTCTTAATTTTTTTTCTATTTTGGTGGGCTCTTCCCCCCACAAAAATTGGTCAACCAGTAGTTTTTCATAAAGCTCATTGGCAATATAGGGTACAAGGGCAATTTTAGGCAGTTGTGAGAGACAATCTGCATTCTGGTGGACAGCACCAGTACAATGCACTATGCCATAGTCAAAGGCTTGAAGTTTGATGGCCCAACAGACAAGTCTTCCTTATGGATCCTTCAATGTTTTCAACCATTGGAGGAAGACATAATCAGTAACCACAGTAAAGTGTACATCATGTATGTATACTCTAAACTGCTAGTAATAGTAGATTACTGCTAAGCATTCCCTTTCAGTCACAGTGTAGCTTTGTTCATGACTGTTCAAGGCGCAAGAGCAATAACTGACAGGGTGTTCTAATCCATTATCATCTAGCTGAGAAAGAACACCACCAATGGCAGTGAGACTAGCATTTGTGTGCACCACAAAAGGTTTCTCAAAGTTAGGGTAGGCCAGTACAGGGGCACACATTAAGGTCTTTTTCAGAGCGCCAAAGGCCTTTTGACAGGCTGAGCTCCAAAAAAGTTTGCATTGGCACAGAGAAGATTGAACAAGGAGTCACCAAGTGTGGCAAAGTTCAGGATAAACCTTTGATAGTAATCAATCATTCCCAGAAAGACTTTGATATTGCATTTGTTGGCTGATACCTGTATATTTACAGTTGCTTCCACTTTAGCAGTTACAGGGCGTAATCCATCTTTGCTTATAAAAAACCCCAGGAATTCCAAGTGCTCTTTGAAAAAACTACATTTCTGTGGCTTCAGCTTCAGATTGGCTTTTAGTAACCGTTGAAAACCTCCTCTAGGTGGTGTAAATGCTCATTGAAGGTTTTGAAAAAAGAATTAATGTTGTCCAGGTATACAAGCACAGATGTGAGCTTTAAGTTACCCATAACTGCATCCATAGTTCTATGAAAAGTGACAGGGGCTTTATGAGTCCTTGGGGCATCTGTGTGGGCTGGAAAAGTCCCTTCTCAGTAATGATGGCACGTTTTTCTTGATTCTTGGGTGGAAGATCAATCTTCCAGTAGCCACTGATTAGATCCATAGCACTGAAAAACTTAGCTCCTCCCAGTCTGTCCAAAGTGTCATCAATACATGGCAAGGGGTAGTTGTCCTTTTAATTGATGAAGTTCATTCTTCTATAGTCAATAATCACTTTGTTGGAGCCATATTTCCTTTTGACAATAAGAAGGGGGGAAGACCAAGAGCTTTTTCTAGGAACCAAAAATCCAGAGTTCAGTAGTTTCTGAAGCTCTTTGTTAGCAATAGCTTGGTTTGCTTCACTATGGCAAATAGGATAAGACTGGATTGGAGGTTGTCCTTAGGTGTAAATGGTATGCTCTACTCCAATGGCTTTACTGAGATCCAAGTCATCTTTAGCAAAGAATTCCTTATATTTATCAGAGTTAGAGCCTGGTGCTTTTATTGTTCAGTGAGGCCAACCATAGAGTTGCAAGGGATCAAGGGAAAGACCAAGGTTTGATTAATTGGAAGTCCTAGCTTATCAAGTCCAACTAAGGGTGAAGCTTAGAGCAAGTTGGCATGTCTTTCTAGTCTGACATATCCCAAAAGCTGGTTGTTATACACAGTCAAAGGGGTAGGGCTAAGGTTGGCTAGAAGGACCTGAAGCTCTTTAGTTCCAGGCATGAATAGTCCAGGACAGATCCAAGGTTCCAGACAGGAGGCACCATGATGGCCAAAGACTTCAACGTGTAACCCTGAAGGAATCTCTAAGGACAGACCAGTGTGGTGAATCACTTGAGACCCAGAAGGAATGGTGAACACAGAAAAAGTATACAAGGGGATTCCTTTGTACTCTTTAGTTGATAAGGGAACCATCCTAATCTTCCTGTGCTGTAAGGTATAGGCCACAGGAATATCACCATCAGCTAACTTCATGTTGATGAAGTGAAGCTTTTTTCTTGGGGAGGTCAATTGCCTTAGTACCATTGTACTACATGGGGAGAGTCTGACATAAGATCTTGAAGTATTATCACCATGGTTGGTGATAGTCCCATACCTTGCCATGAACCCTGTGCTAATAAGGATATCATAACTGTTGTTATCCAGAACTATAGTAGGGGAGGTTACAATCAACTTCCTGAACCGCAGGGGCAATGTCAAGTAAGTGCCCATGGCTTTAGTAGTAAGTGAACCTGCAGTCCCAAATACCTCTTAGTATTCCAAGTCTGGATCCAACTTCGATTTTTTTACCAGCTGCAAGAAGGATGTTTTCTGGTGCACCTGAGTCAATAATGGCTCAGACTTTAACCTTGTGGATCATCATGTCAATGTAGATACTGTAAATTCAGAACCTGAATGTAAAAGTGCGGAATTGTCAAATCCTTGGTCCAAATTTTGGATCACTTTTGCAGGCAACTCAGCTGAGTGAAAATTAAAACATTTAATAAAATTAACCATTTAATTTGACTTTTTTTGGTTTATTTAAATTAGCAAATTTTGAATCCCTTGAGCAGATAACTCAACTAACAAAAGACAAAACACAGCAAAAAATGCAGAATACATGAATCAGAAATGCAGGATTCTAATGTACAATTTGAAATTTCCTGAATTTCAAATGAATAATAAACATCATGTAAAACTTGACAAATCTGAAATTGTGGGATTGTCAAATCCAAGAACCAAATTTCAAATCAAAAATGAGATGAATTTGAAATAAATATAATTTATGGGTGTCTCAAAAAGGATGCCAAAGGATCTAGAGTGGATTTGTTCTAATTCTTTTAGGAATCATAGGCATTCTCAAAAATCACCCTATTCCATTTTAGGATGGCTAAAATTTAGATCCTACTATTCACAAAATTAACATACTTAACAGTAAAATTGACTAAAATGTACACTTCTCTTTTTGAGTTTAGTTTTTAATATAAATTTATTATGTCTTCTTTTAATAACAACCAAATAAACAAGATGTTCCCTGGCCTTGACAAAATCATGCAGGGCTACACTGGGTCTCTTAACAGTTAAGCCTCTGTCTATGGCCACTCCCAACCTGCAGGACCCTCTGCAAGCCCCACCCAGTAGTGTGTTCTTTCTACTGCAACTTCCAGTATGCCCCTGTTTGCCCATCATGCACAAGTAGCTGCCAACACAAATCCCATATCAACAATGACATCTGGAACCAGCCATTTGAGCCATAGGGTCACCCAGAGAGTCCCAAATCCCAAAACAGCCAATCAGATGGCATTGACCAGTTCCCAAGATAGACACATTCCTCTCCCAGCTAATCAGCCTGCAAGATGAAGAAGAAAATTGATCACTCCAGAGATTGTTCTTAAAATGGTTGAAAAGTGAGGGATGCTTATGTCCCTTGGGTGAATTGCAGCTGTAATGGGGTTTTCAAAGTCTACTGTGGCTGCAACCCTGCAAGCCCACACCAATTGTGCCCCTCTCCCAATAAGACCCCAACTGGTGCCCAATCTTTGACTGAAGGTGAAAAAGCCCACCCCCTCATTATGGCTATTATGGGGTGTAACCTGCGGATGCCCCTGGTCCAGGTCCATCTCCAACTGGGACTCCACAGCATTTTCACCAATAAGAGAACAGTGAATTTGTGGATGCACAGAGTTGTGGTTGATGCCAGACTCTTATCCAATCAGGTTTTCAGTGGCCCCATTTTGTTAGACACTGACCCCTATGATTTTACCATCATCAACTTTACCATCATCAATTTTACCAAATGGAGGGCAATGAGGGCCCATAATGATGTCATATTCCTGTCATACGCCAAGATTTTGGCAAGTATTCAAGAATTTGGAGAAAATACATCCAGTCTGATGTATTCAAGTGCAGACCAATCCTTTATCAATTTTTTGGGGTTTTGTTGGAAGTTTCCCTATTGAATGTCAATCATTACTTGGCAATATCAAACACTGCAGATAGGTATGCCTACCAGACAGAGCTCAAGGTCATGCTGGAGGAGTGGGCTACCCAAAACGCTGTGTACACAGTTGTACTGAGTGCAGAAATAGAGCAGCAGGAATGAGCAATCCAAGAAATCAGGGCTGCGGGGCATATCTGTTGGTCCTACCCCATCAACCATGCCAACATGCATCTTGCAGATGTATGTCTCTATAATTTTGGTTCCACACTCAGGCCTTAAAGCCTGCCACATACAATGAACTGTGCACCCAAATTGATAAGGGTTATGAGCTTTTCCCTTCTGTGATTGTCCAGGACCTAAAAGATCTTGTCATTTTTTATGCAAGTGATAGTGATAAGTCCAGAAAAGACTCCTGCCTCCCCCACGCCAATCCGTTTGTTTTACCAAGCCTGCATATGTGACAGAAGACAAATTTGAGCAATTGAAGCAATCAGCTCTTGCTCTCCCTTCCCAGTTAACAAAACAAGCCTCTCTAACTCCCCCATCAAGACCAAGTCACCTGCCTTCCAACCCTGACTAACAAACCACTGCCCATCCCCCCACTATCTCTGATGCTGTCCCTTTCACAGGTGCAGATGGAGGTGATTTTCATTCCGCCCATTCCCTCCCCTTCTTGTCCTTTGATGAGTAAAATAAAACTTTTTTGTGACAACTTATTAAAATTGATATCTCTCTTTCAATTCATAATTATTAATATTTTCTTTTTACATTATCAACATTTCCCATAATTGAACCAATGTTGTGCATTTTATGAATAACTTAAAATTATTAGCATACATATTTTTCATCATCATTAAAGAATTAAAGACCATAAATGTAAATATTGCAATTAGACGTCAACTCTTGACATTTTGATATTATGTGCATAGTTCAATGCATTTTGTTTAATAAAATTCATTGAAAAACTTGGCCTTTTTCATTGTAATTTATTGAAATGGACTGTGTTTATATCAGAGAGCCATTAATACTTAGTACAAATATTGATATATAGTACATTTTACAGCCTGTATATTTGCCTATTTGTAATAATTCTGTAAACTTTTCAGTCAGATTTTGCAAGGTAATAATAATGTAATGGTCAATAAATTACTGTTTATTATCATTAATTGGCTGATTTTATTTGCTATGACAATAGTGCATTTTCTGATATTTACACACTGGTTTCCAATTGGTTGGTTTCATATCCAATTGCACAGGAAATAGGAAATCAAGTTGCCACCCCAAAGCATCCAGTCTTGGGGTGGCAACCATGTCTCCTATTGCCTGTGTGATGGAATGTGAAACCAACCAATTGGATACTAGTGTATAAATCCAGAAAATGCACAATCACCATAGCAAATGAAATCAGTCAATTAATGATAATAAACAGTAATTTATTGACCATTACATTATTATTACCTTGCAAAATCTGACTGAAAAGTTTACAGAATTATTACAAATAGGCAAATATACAGGCTGTAAAATGTACTATATATCAATATTTGTACTAAGTAAAAATGGCTCTCTGATATAAACACAGTCCATTTCAATAAATTACAATGAAAAAGGCCAAGTTTTTCAATGAATTTCATTAAACAAAATGCATTGAACTATGCACATAATATCATAATATCAAGAGTTGATGTGTAATTGCAATATTCTAATGTAAAATTTACATTTATGGCCTTTAATTAATTTTTGATGATGAAAAACATTCATGTGCTAAAGGCAATACTATAAAAACCAGTTTTTTTTATGTAATTCAAACAAAATGTCAAATATCTACAGCCTTATCAACAAATTAGAGTCAGCCCTCCAAAAGGTTGTTGAGCTTGAAAATAACATAAGGGAAATTGTGTTAAATCAATTGGGAAATGAGGGAAGGGCCTTGGTCCAGAAAAACAAAACCACAAAAAATAATCTGGGAAAAATAGTCAACAAAGAGCACAAGGAAATGATTTCAAATATTCAAAAGGAAATACTCAAGCAGTTAGATTTCAAAAGTGAAAGTTACAACTTGTGGGAATTTGCAAAAACCAATAGAAAGAACACTCAAAAAATCAAACTAATTGAGGGAAATGAAAGCTCAAAGGAAATTAACACAAATGAAGAGGATTCTGATCAAATGGAAACAGATGAAACAAAACACAAGCAAGAAGCAGGAGCGCTTCAAGAAATACTGAAAATCTATCAAATGAAAATCAGGAGAAAGCACAAGTTGCAAGAAAAATAAGGAAAATCAAGCCTAGAAAAATAAAATAAGAACAGCCAACGCTCATGAAGTTTGCTGAAGGGGCGCCTGTGGCTGAGGGGGCCGCAGGGGAAGCAATTAGTAAGTATTTTTTATATTTTACTTATATTTACTTTAGTTATAACTAGGAATGGGGACAAGGTTGCAGAAGTGGCGGCTTTTATGCCAAGTTGGTTCTAAGGTGTTATCAATCACTGGTAGCCCCTGTAAAACAAATAAATAAAAATCAAATAAATAAAATAATTCAACTGAATATGAATAATTTTGCAAATATCAAAGATAAAGCTAGGGAATATTTACCACCTGTGGGATGCTTGCCGTGGATTAGGGAAGTATAAAAAATAGGAGCAAATATCAACTTCAAAGAGATGAATGAAATTTGCGGGGATATCAAATTAAACTTTGATGAATATATTTATGAAAGTATTCAATGACTCCCATTTGCAAACATCAATGAATAAATTAAAAACCTAATAAAACCCAACTTTCAAATAGGAACTGAATATATTAAAACTAAAATTTTTAATGAAATATTCAAAGCATTATCAAATGAAATTAAAGATGCAGTCCTTGTGAATATTTTTAAACCTGAATTAATTTTATTTGCAATGGCAGGGGGCAGATACAAGTCAGACGCCTCCTGGTACAATATTCAAATTCAGTCAAATATCCTATATAAAAAGATTAGTTCAAGTATACAAGAAATTGTGCATGTTCTCAAAAAAAATACCTTGCAAAGGATTTGCATTGCTGTCATGCCCTGCCCCAAAGGGCAGGCTCTTTAAAATTTATCATATTTGATTTTTTGTTTGGTTTTAATCTTTCAGTATTTTAATATTATGAATTTTGAATCAAAAGTTAATATTTAAGTATTTTAAGCTTATTACCTTGTTTTTATTGCTATTTGCATTCAGATCATTGTTGTTGTTGTTTGCTCTGTTGCTTACTATTCCTTCTCTATATATTTCTACTTTAAGTTAGAATATTTTCACTTATCACTTACCTTTTGAACTCCTGCTTATGTTGTTGCTGCTCTCCCCTTTTTCCATGTTGCTGATCTGCAACTTCTGCTGGGTTTTGTTGTCTCCTTTCTTTTCCAGGTCACCTCCAAACTTCTCCAGTTGCTCCTCTTCTTGGCTGCTTTCTCCCTGATTATCAACTTCCAACTGGAAAGGCCTTTTTCTATAAATAAGAGAGTTTGAAGAGTAGGCTTTAAGCCAAAATTCCAAGTGATTTCTTCCCTTCAATCTTTTCTAATATTAACTTTGAGATCCTAATTTCTAGAAATTTACACATTTTTATTAAATTCATTTTAAAGTTTAGCTTTTTCTTTCCTTAAAACAAATGTAACTTGTAAAACAACAAGCCTTAGGCTTGTTGTTTCCATTATTTGCCCTTAAGGAATCTTTCAATAGTTATATGTACCAATTTGCTGATGGTGAATATCTTAATATTGAAATTCCTTAGTTATAAATTGTTCACTATTGAACACTTAATTTTTATCTTCTTTGCTTAGGGTATTACACTCAATTACTTCTTTTGTGACACAATATAGGTTTTTAGCAGGGGTCTGTAAGATTATTTTACAGACAGTTCCTAAGTTTTTATATCTTTTAAATTTGAATCCTAATGCCTTGCACGCCCTAGTTTATAACCTTGCACCATTATGGGAAAGACCTTACATTATTTTGACTTCCCATGAGATTGACCCAGGCAATACCTTCTCCATCTCTTCTATCATCTTTCTAGCCTTGTTTCTCTCTACTATTATAACGTTGTTATCTCTAGTAGTTTTTTTACTTGGTTGGTTATATGATAAAGTTTTTTGTAATAAGGAGGGGCTTACTTCTACTTACTACACCAACAAAACAGTAGTTCTTAATACCTTAGCTCATAGTTTACCACCCCCTAGTATTTTTAACACTTGAGCTTATGCACAGGCCCAATTTACGGCTTATGGATCCAAATTCTCCACCAACTCCAGGAAGGTCCTCTATCTTGTGAAGAAGCTCACTGGTCACTACAGAGATTGGTTTAGCTCTCACTCAATACGCAACCCAGGTATTCTCCAGAACTACAACCTCTTTTTCAGTTCACTGCTATCCTTCTCTGGAGAAGACAAAGAGTCATCCACTCCCTCTGCTTCTCGTTTTTCAGGTCTCACCCAAGGTTTTCTCCCACTTGGAAAATATAACAGGAAGTTTTGCTCTCTTCACTTAAGACTACAAGCCTCTGACGCTGAGGCTTGTAGCTTCTAGAGTTAGGCCTCAAAAGATTACTCCAGGAATTTTTGGTCCACCAGACCTTCCCAACAAACTAGAACCTCTTATCAGAGAGGTGCTTAAGTGGAACCAAAAATACCTTTCATCAAAAACACCTCCTTTCTCAAACCTATCCCCTTGAAGCTCAATTGTTTGTACCAGACAAGGTACCACTTCCTTCAAACCCTCCACCTGGCACTGAGCCAAAGTATGGGGGAGGTTTCTGCCTTACTGCCAAGGAATTCCTTAGAAGAGTGGATAATAACCTTTTCTCCTACTGTGGATCAAAGGATCATCTCCTACCAGCCTGCCCTCTCTCCAAGTGTTCCTCCTTTGTCAACAAGAGCTCCACTCTCACTTTGCTTTCCCTCAACGACACTTCCAAGTCACCTACTGTCCTAGTTATCATTCATGGACCTTTGGGAAAGATCAAGGTGCTTGCTCTTATTGACACTAGCGCTAATTCCAACTTCATTGAGGAGAAATTTGCCAAACTACTTGGACTCCCTTCTTTTGGATCTCTTGACGTTAAGATGGTAAACAGCACTCTCATTGGCGCCAAACCTATCCTCCAACCCGTCACCATTGACTTGGAGGGCTCTCCATTCCGCATCATGTGTAACTCCTCCCCCAACTCATCCTTCCTGTTCATCCTTAGATTCCTGTGGTTGAGAGAGTCTTTACTTAAATTTGATCACCCAAACAACAAGATATCATTTACATGCAATGATGTTGTCTAATTGTTATCCCTTGTACCTGGTACTCTTGGATCAACTTCTTCCAAACCAAACCTGACAGCTATCTCTAGTATCTTCCTGGATACTCTTTCCTCCAAGGATAAAGATGGATTACATTATTGTCACTCTGACTTCAAGGATTGTTTTAGTGAGGAGGAATGTAACCTGCTACCTCCTCATAGGCCCTATAATATTAGGATAAACCTTAAGCCAGGCACCACTTCCCCCCGGGGAAGGCTTATTCCTCTCTCTGACTCAGACAAAACTCTACTAAAGAACTACATCAATGAGGAACTCTCCAAGGGTTTCATCTCTTGATCTACGTCTCCATGTTCTTCCCCCATCTTCTTAGTCAGTAAATCTGATGGCTCCAAGCGCCCTTGTGTAGACTATAGAACCCTCAATGAGATCACAATCAAGGATAGATGCCCCATTCCTTCTGATGAGTCTTTGATCAATTGCCTTGCAGGCAGCTACATAAATACTAAAATTGACCTCCAAAGTGCTTTCAACCAGGTCAGAGTCTCTCCTGGCCACAAATTGAAGACCATGTTCTGTACCCCATTTGGGTTATACAAGTACAATGTAATGCCTTTTGGATTATGCAACACTCCGTCAACCTTTCAGGCCTTAATAAATGAGGCACTTCTGCCCTTTCTTAACAAGTTTGTTGTTTTCTATCTTGAAAATATTATTATATACTCCTCTTCCATTGATAACCATGCCGCCCACGTCTGCCAGATACTCCAGAGACTTTGAGACTACAACCTGTTTGCAAAATCTTCTAAGTGCTCATTCTTTTGCACCTAGGTCAATTTTCTTGGCTACATTATCACCCAAAACGGTTTTGCTGTCTCTCCTAGCAAGATGGATGCTATCCAAAGCTGGCCTGTTCTCAAGGTCTGCTCACAACTTTGTGGTTTCCTTAGATTGGCAAACTATTGCTGTAAGTTTGTGGAAAAATTTTCTTCTTTAGTTTTGCCTCTCACTACCCTTACCTCTCCTTCTGTTCCTTTTGTCTGGACCCCTGAGGCCCAGCTTGTGTTTGATGCTACCAAAGCAGTCTTTGTCTACACTCCTGTCCTCCTGATGCCCAATCCTTCCAACTATTTTTGGTTGAAACTGATGCCAGCAACTATGCCATTGGTGGTGTTCTCCTTCAGCTTGGGGGGATGGGATGCAACAGCCTGTTGCATACTTCTCTCAAAAACACCTTCCAGCTGAACAAAACTACCCCGTACACAACAAGAAACTTCTTGCCATCATTAAAACACTCAATCATTGGCATTGCTACCTTGAGGGACTTGATGAATCATTCCTCACTTACATGGACCATAATAACTTGCTTTACTTCACTGAGTCACGCTGCATTTCCTAAAGACACGCTAGATGGGTACTGGAGCTATCAAACTTCTGCTTCAACCTTGTGTACAAGAAAGGTATACTCAATACCCTACCTGACGTGCTTAGTTGTCATCCTTCTTTATCCTATGTTGATAAAGACTACAAACTCCTTAGCACAAAGATGGTCCTCCCACCTGAGAGCTTTCTGAAACTTAATGTTATAAGTACTAAAACCCCCAATATACTGAAGCAAATCCAAGAATCCCAGATTTATGATAAAGCCTTGTCTCAGATCATTGACGCTCTTACAAACAATAAGACAGTCACAAATTCTTCCTTCTCCCTGCTAGATGGTGTGTTATACTTCAACAACCTTTTGGTAGCTCCTTCTCTGGTCCTTCAACAGCTTCTAACATCAAGTTCCATGACTCCCTTGCTTCAGGCTACTCTGGATATAATAAAATACTTTCTAAACTCTGTGATCACTTCTGGTGGCCAAAGATGTCTACCTTTGTCAAGTCATACGTCAGTAGTTGCCTAGTTTGCCAGAGAAGCAAACACTTCACTCAGAATCTCATGGGTCTTCTATGCCCCCTCACAGTCCCTGAAGTTCCTTGGCAGTCTGTCTCATTGGATTATATTGTCCAGCTTCCTCAGTCCAAAGGTTTTGACGCCATACTAGTCATTGTAGACAGATTCTCAAAGCAAGCTATTTTTGCTCCCTTTAATTCTAAAATTACTGCAAAGCAGACTGCTTCCCTCTTTGTTAAGAGCATCTTCATCCACCATGGTACTCCAAGAGATATTCTCTCTGAATGTGGACCACAATTTCTTTCCCTATTCTGGAAGTAGTTTATGACTCAGCTAGGTGTCCACCTTTCTCTTAGCACCTCCTATTGACTCCAGTCTGATGGGCAAACCAAACGTACAAACCAGACGCTAGAATATTTCCTTTGCTGTTTTTCCAACAAACAATAAGACAATTGGGCTTCTCACCTTTCTTTAGCCCAGTATTCCTGCAATGCTACTCCCCATTCCTCTACCAAGATGACTCTGTTCATGAAAAATTTAGGCTAAACTCCTGCCTTTATCTCTTCTGTCACCTCCTCTGTCTGTTCCCTGTTAGCCAAGGAGTTTCTTGTCCAGCTAAAACTCATCCAGAATTCCTTAAAGGAGAATCTCTCTAAGGCTATTGAGGTTTACAAGGTCCAGGCCAACCGTCATTGTCAGGAAGGAAAGAGCATCCAGGCCAACAACCTTGTATATCTAAATACAAAAAATCTTCCTATCAGATGGCCTTCCTGTAAACTTAGTCCTTGGTTCATAGGGTCCTTTCTTGTAACAGAAAGAGTTGGGAAGGTTGCATACTGTATCCAACTTCCTCCAGGATATCACATTCATGATGTCTTCCATGTTTCCCTCCTCAAACTCTAGACTTCTCCTCCTCCCTCTCATCAGAACAACAAAGCACCTTCTCCTCACATGGTCCAAGGGACCCCTGAACATGAGGTTACTCCATTATCAAGCATTGTTACCACCATGGTAAACTCTAATACTTGGTTCTTTGGAAGGGATATTCTGTTGAGGAGAGTTCTTGGGAGCCATTGTCTAATCTTGAAAACTGTCCTGATGACATCAATTCTTATATCCAAGCACATCCTGAGCTTGGATCTGGAGGGGGTAATGTCATGCCATGCCCCAAAGGGCAGGCTCTTTAAAACTTATCATGTTTGATATTTTTGTTTGGTTTTAATCTTTCAGTATTTTAATATTTGGAATTTTGAATTAAAAGTTAATATTTAAGTATTTTAAGCTTATTACCTTGTTTTTATTGCTATTTGCATTCAGATCATTATTGTTGTTGTTTATCCTGTTGTTCACTATTCCTTTTATATATATTTCTACTTTAAGTTAGAATATTTTCACTTATCACTTACCTTTTGAACTCCCGCTTATGTTGTTGCTGCTCTCCCCTTTTTCCATGTTGCTGATCTGCAACTTCTGCTGGGTTTTGTTGTCTCCTTTTTTTCAGGTCACCTCCAAACTTCTCCAGTTGCTCATCTTCTTGGCTGCTTTCTCCCTGATTATCAACTTCCAACTGGAAAGGCCTTTTTTCTATAAATAAGAGAGTTTGAAGAGTAGGCTTTAAGCCAAAATTCCAAGTGATTTCTTCCCTTCAATCTTTTCTAATATTAACTTTGAGATCCTAATTTCTAGAAATTTACACATTTTTATTAAATTCATTTTAAAGTTTAGCCTTTTCTTTCCTTAAAACAAATGGAACTTGTAAAACAACAAGCCTTAGGCTTGTTGTATCCATTATTTGCCCTTAAGGAATCTTTCAATAGTTATATGTACCAATTTGCTGATGGTGAATATCCTAATATTGAAATTCCCTTAGTTACAAATTGTTCACTATTGAACACTTTATTTTATCTTCTTTGCTTAGGGTTTTACACTCAATTACTCCTTTTGTGACACAATATAGGTTTTTAGCACGGTTCTGTAAGATTATTTTACAGACAGTTCCTAAGTTTTTATATCTTTTAAATTTGAATCCTAATGCCTTGCACGCCCTAGTTTATAACCTTGCACCATTATGTGCAAGAACTTACAGTTGCAGTATACCTAGAAATACTGTTACATTGTATATTACCAACAAACATAAAAAAGTTGGAGGGTGTAGCTATACAACTTGATATATGCTAATTAGTACTAGAACATCAGAAGACACATGTGGGTATAGGACAGTTGAGCACGTCCTGTATGGCTCCTTTGCAATGGCATTGTTGTATGGGTGCTATGTGCCTCCCAAAAAGAATCTACTGATTGATTTGCTTACCTGCCTCCCTTTTATTAAGCATTTACTCAACCACTGGGGTGCAGGGCGCCACCCCTCTAGCAATTGCATCCAGGATTTTCCACCACGTACAGAAGAGTATGTGGATCCAATTGGACGTCTAGCCAAAAATTTAATTTTGGGGTATGATTCCCCGGAATAATTGCATTCCCCTTTGCAATTAACATCCACTTAATAAATCATCCTCCCTTGCAATTTAACTTTTTAATTTTTAATTTTTATTTTTTTATTTTAAATTCTTTTATTTAAATTTTAATATTTAAATTTTAATGTTTAAATTTTAATGTTTAAATTTTAATGTTTAAATTTTATATTTAAATTTTAATAGTTCAATTATAATAGTAATATATCTAAATATATTATAAGACGTTAGTTATAGTCACAAACATGTCAAATAACAAAAAAGAATTAAAAATGTTTTTATTTACTAGCTTGTTGAGTACAGGTTACTTTATTACATAGTTAAATATTGAGAACTGAATTTCTTTGCAACAAACTGCATGCTCCACTTATGTTATAAACAAGTGATTTTTTAGAGCTCAAATTACTTTTCCCTTGTAATATGATTTGATGAATAGATTTTCTTTGTTTGACTTGCGTCATTAATACTAATTAGTAAAAGATACATGAAAATCATTGGTTTTTGTGTTGTGTGGCTATAGTGGCGCTGAAATATTAAGGAACAGATGATGAATTGTGAGGTCCAATTATGTGGCTTAAAAAAAGCTAAAGTATCAACAAGGATTCACAATTGTTTAAATAAAATTAAATTATTTCTATCTTTTTAATTTATTTATTTGTTAGCGCAACAGTCAATACACTATTTGGTGGATTATAATAAAAAACATATCTCTATACATTAGTTTTAAAAGCTATGGTGACAAGCAAAAATAATTCAGATTAAACAAAATGAACTCGAATTTAAACAAAATTAATTTTAAACAAATTTATATTGATTTACAATAGATTTGGATTTATTTCAATTTTGTTTAAATATGAGTTCATTTTGTTTAAATCTGAATTGTTTTTGCTTATTGCCATAGCTTTTAAAACTACTGTATAGAGATATGTATTTTAATTATATTTTTTACTAATTCTTATATGTCTATAATACAATCAAACATCATGTCGTTATGTACAAACAATAATTTTTGAGCCCTAATAAAAACAAAATAAAAATAAACATAAAAACAAATAAAGCCTGGAGTGCCTATTTATCTGATTGGCTCAGAGGCAAGGGCTTTGGGAGGAAGGATTCCAAGTGCTCATAAAAAGCTGCCACCACATTGGGTGGCATTTCAAATTAGCTGATCTCAAGAATGTTGAAGAGATCCTTGGTGTCCTGGGGGAGGCCTTTCTTCAATTTATTTTTGATCCACCCAAAGACCTCCTCAATTGGATTCAGAAATGGAGAATAGGGCAGAAGGAAGGGGAGTCTCATTGGGCAGTCATCCAGGCAGTGGCTGGCCAAATAACTATTTTATTGATAGGCTGGAACTCAGACACAACCAGATCCACTTTGTGGAGCCCAACATTATCCAACACAACAATGTTAGTTGTGCCCCAGTAATTAATCTGAAGGTACGCCTTGATGGCTTAGAGAAAATTGAGAAAAGTCTCACTATTGTGGGAACCCTTGATCATTTGATATTGGTCCAACCTTCAAGGACCAAGAGGCACCACCATTGAATAGATCTGGAAACAGACAGCTGCACAATGGGCTACACCATCCTTGGGCCCCTTCTCAACCTATCTATGCCCAAACCTGAGTGCTGAGGAAAACAACAATTTGTCAATATAGAAGAACTGGACATTCCCAGTCTCCTTTAGGGCCAGATAAGTCTTGGCATAAATGTGTCAATTCTTGATGGTCTTTTCACTGTTCCTATTGTACAGAGAAACTCCAAGGACCTTCCAAGAGAAGCCCAATTTGACCATTGCTTCATATACAAGGGTTTTTGAGACAGAAAGCCCAAACTCTGTGGCAAGCATTGATTGGCAGCAAGTGAGTTCAGGTGGCAATCTTTGGTAACCCAATTCTTGATTGCATCAATCTGAACAGGCTGAAAGAGTTTGGGCTACCGCTTAGCCTTGATGGATTTAGAAATTTGCCTGATGTTGCTGTACTTTTTGTTGATGTTGTCAATATATCTGGCTGTGACCCCAAATTGGGACGCAATATCCCAAACCGCCATTCCCCCATTCAAGCAGTTGAGGAGAGCTTCACACTCACTATCTGTCAACTGACGCTGGCCCTTGACAGGTACTACGGCATCCTGGGTGGCAGGCTCAAAACAGGGGATGGAAACCTTCATGTAGAAGGTGGGATCACACTTTGTTGCGCTGGCACCGTCAATGGTGGAATACATCACACTTGTGCAGATGGCTCCTCAATTGTGGCCAATGGCTCATAGGAGGTGTCAAAGACGCAGGGGCAGGAAGTGGCAACTCTTGGATCAAGAGTGCAGGGCCAGGTGACAACTGGGTACACAATGGAGGTTTAAGTAACCTCAGTGTTCACAGTGATCCTGGTGTTAGAGACTTTGGTAGCAGCCTTGAGAGCAGTATCTGTCTTGAATTCAGGCTGGTTGATCTGGCCTGGGATGCGGGAGGTGGCTGACTAGCAATGACACCTTGGGAGGCCTACGTGTTGGCATGATTCCCCTTGAGTTGGGTTCTGGGTCTGTTCTTGGACCCTCTAGGACGCCCTTGTGGACAGGCTGCCCCACAGGCTGGTGCAAGAGCTTGTTGAGAATGTGATTGATAGTCCATAAAAATAAAGTAAAAAATATATTTTAGATTAAATATGTATTTATATGTATTTATTGGTTTAGTTGTGGGTAGTTTTTTCTCTTGATTTAGCCTTGAATAGTAACAAAATTTCTATATCTGTGATTTTAAGTGTATAATATTGTATACTTTCCAGGTTTGTATAAATTTAAAGTTTAATAACTTTTTATGTCTAAACATGGTTATTGATATTGAATTTTTATTTTTATTTTAGTTGTGGTGGAGCTTCTTAATTTGGGCTGATTTTTCCTAATGTGCTTACTGTACATTAAATTTGGATTCCAGTTCCTGCAATTAATATCTGAGTTTACTAGTGCCATTCAAAAGTGATTTAAAATTTGATTCTTGGATTTGACAATCTCACAATTTCAAAAAACATAGTAAACTTAATGAAAATGGCTGATTGATTTGAACGCTTCAAATTTGATTCCAGTTAATTCATTTTGTCCATTAAAAATGTGCAGTGCAACTTAAAATTTTCAAAGTGTCTACAAGTTCCTGCATTTTAAAATTTCAAAATATACAAAGAATTTAATTCAATTACAAAAGGCTATCCCGCAAAAGTAATTTGAAATTTGGACCAAGCATTTGACAATCCTGCATTTTACGTTCAGGTTCTGAATCTACAGTACAGTCTGTTCTATCAGTTTCATTGCTTAAGGATGTTAAGCAATAGACATCCATATACTTGTATTTACTAAGGAATTCTTCTAAAACTGTACACAAGGTAGGAATAAATCCCTTGAGGGCATTCAGAGAAGCATAGACATTAATAGACTTGAGGATTTGTGCCATTTTCTTGGCACTATCACTCTCATGTGTAACTTCAGTAGTAGGGAAGGTCGGCTGCTTAGCATAAGGAAGTGCAACAGTCTCCTGCACTTTAGGAGTGATCAAGAGTCCCTTTTTTATTTTCTAACTCTGGTGAGGGCATTAATAGCAAGAATTCTATGCAAATGATCTTCTTCTATCTCCTGGGAGTCAAGAGACAGAGCAAGGGGCTAGTGTCAGGGTCAGTGGAGCCTAGGCTAGGCTAGGACTTGCTGGTGTGGGAACCTTGGAGTTTGCTGTTTTCAAAGTCAGAGCTGTGTTGGGTGGAGGGACACAGCAGGGAGCACCTGGTTCTTCAGGTGTGTGGGGAGAAGGTGGGGAGATGAGAGGTACATATACATGGGCAACCAGGGATTTCTCCTCATCCTGGCTGCTCAGCAGTTTTTTGGCTTCTCATTTTGAGAAGCTTTATCATCCTCTTGATCTACTTCTGAGTTGCACTTCTCTGCTCCTAAGTGATGCACCTTGAGCACTGCTTGCTTACATTCTCTAGACCTGTGCCCTGGCTTTCCACACTTGTAGCAGGTGCAGTTGCTATTGGTTCCAGATGCGCCTTGTGTGGTAGAACTTTCATCAGTTTTAGGTTTGTTGAAGAAGAAAGGTTTGTTTCTGTTCTCCTGGAATGCTCTTGTTCCAGAGGGTATGGGGACTTCAAAGTCATCCTTTAAGGTGAGCAGGTGGAAAATTGGATCAGAGACATTGTGGGCTCCGTAGATTTCAGACTTTAAGGCAAGAGAGATATTCTTGTTAGGCTGTAATGCATTGAGCAGAGGAGACTTAACATTGATGAAGGAAGCAGCCTGCAAGGAGATCAGAGTCTGAAATTCTAGGTAAAACCTATCAGCAAAATCTTGCAGGGTTTCTCTTTTTCTAATGCCTCCTTCCACAAAGTCCATTTCCGGTTGTTGAGGGCCTCTTTGCTGCCAAATTCATCCATTAAAGCCTTGAAGACATTGGTGAAGGTCCATCCACGTTTTGGGGGTCTGGGCATGATGATTTCTGTATCTCAGAATCCGGGCAGTTGAAGATAGCAGAATTATTTATTGCCTCATCAGCTCCATACATTGTGTTTTCATACAGTCTCAAGAACATGGTGAAATTACTTTTCCTATCAAACTTTGACAAGTTAACAGGCTTAAAGTTAGAAATCACGTTGCTTGTGTTGAATGATCTTTGGATGGTAAAGCAGTTGCTTCTGAAAGCCTGGTATCTAGCTTCCTAAGCAGCCTGACGTTCCTGCAATCTGGTTTTTTCAGGAGTAGCCAGGGGGTTTTCACTGCTATCCAGTACTGATTCAGTTGTCATGATGTTCCTAGGAATGCTTCTTAGGGCGCATCATTTTCATTATAGCTATGATAAGATTCATTGCCAGAGGAGTGTGCCTGGCTACCCAAGGAAAGTCTTCTAACTGATCTACATTCCTCAAAGTGTACTGTTCTTCCTCTGGGAGGGGGAGACCAGTAGATAAGCAGTAAGGTGGACAATCTTATCTTGGAGAGTGAAGAGAGTGACTCTGGTGTTCTTGAGCTTCTCTCTAATGACCTGGTTTCCCTTTACCAATCCATTCACTTCATCCTCTAAGCCTTGGATCTGAGGAAAAGTGGACTTGGCAAAGGTTCAGTTGACCTGTTCCAAAGGCGGCCTGTCTTTGTTGGTCATGTTTTAGACCAGTATGAATGGCCTTAAGAACTTCAAGTCCTTTAGCTAATTGGGCCTGTAAGGTGCAGAGATTCCCATAAAAGAAGGTATTGTCCTGTTAGAGTTCCTGGACGTTCTTTTCCAAGGAGCAGAAGGACCAAAGATTTACATCACTTTTTATGGAGCATATTTGTATTGTTTCCAGAGTACTCTTCAGTTTTAGGGCCTGGGGTAATCTTTTCCAGTTCCTGTATAATGACATGGAAGAGATCCCTAGAGCCTTTGACATAATCTGTTACTACTAATATCAAATGTGGGTCCATCCCATAGTTGCTTAGTATTTGCTAAATCACCTGGGGGATGTAATTATGGGATGATTACTCCATAGTTTTCATGAATGGGTTGATGTAATGTCTGCAGGCTTGGGGTAAATTATTGTAAACTAAAGCCTTTAAACCAAGAATGTTTATATTTGCCAAATATAGAAAGGTAGGCAAGGTTTGCAATAATAACTGGATATAGGCTCCTAAAAGCTTATATGAAGTAAAGTAGGGGCTAAGGTGGTTTATTAATCCTAAGAAAATAAAATAAAGACCAGTCAAAATGACTGACAATTTAGTTAAAAAGTCAATTTCTAAGTCTGAAAAGTGATCACCACTAGTTGGTGGATTAAAACTATCAACAATCAAAGTGTGAGTCCAGCTATAAAAATTGCCTAACTGATAAAAAACGTAATCAAATGGAATCATGGAACTAAGATGGAAATATGCAAGAGTTAAGAAAAAACACAAGCCACAAAACCTAAAAAGTATCTTTTAGGGTGCAAGTCAAACAATCTCAACTTAAGTTGAGACTGAGTTACACTCAGGCCTTTTATTTAAGACTTGGTTTTGAGGTAATCCAAGGGGACTATGACCTTAACCAAGATTATTTAAATAGACCTGTGGAAGGGAAGGCAATTAAATTTATGTTTATAGTATTGATAACTTAAAAAAGTTATAAATAAGAAAAGGATAAGACAAAGGAGCAGTGGGTTTGCTTTCTAAACTCTAGATTGAGCAAGAGAGCAAGTGAGAGAACAGAAAAACAAGATCCAAACTGCTGGTGTAAGGCAAAGCAAAAAGAAAAATGTAAGCAGGTTAGGACTAGTTTAAACTAAACTTAATGTTAGGTCCCAGGTTTGAGAATTATCCAGTATTAAAGGTAACTTTAAACACAAAAATTAATCATTAAAATAGATAAAATTCACCAGTAGAGCAAGGAATGAAAGGGGAAGTTGTTGAATAATAAGATTGATGTGAATTGCCAAGGCTTGAATAAAACAGGTGGTGTTAATGATCCTGAAATGCTAGCAGCTGAATTGAAGAAGCAGAATGTGACAGTACCCTCTTAGCTGCTAGTATGAAGATATTGGTAGGCCTTAAGCAACTGTTGGCAGTGGTCAAGATTTCCTTCAGGTTCCCAAGTGGAGCCTCTTAGTTCATAGCCTCTCCATATGATAAGGTATTTGGTGCCATAACAGAGGGTGCAATGAGATAGGATTTCCTGTACCTTGTATTCCTCAGAACCTTGGAGAAGGAGAAGAAGGGGTGGAGGCTTTGTTTGATGACTGGGAGGTGGTTGTCTTAACTTCAGGAGGAGGGAGCAATGAAAGACATTGTGAATGCAGAAATTTTCAGGAAGAGATAGTCTGAAGACGGTGTTTCCAATCTTCTCAAAAACTTGGAAGGGTCTGATAAAATGGGAGTGGAGTTTGAGGGAAGCAATGATGGCTGGGAGGTTCTTAGTTGAGAAGAGTACCAAGTTGCTAAGCTGAATTTTGTTGCCTGGGTTTTTTCTTGTTGTAGTGCTTCTTGTGGTCTAGGATGATACCTGGAGATGAGCAACAAGTTATACTTGTGTTTCTTTGATTATGATAGCAAGTTTGGCTGCGGACTGTGAGCAGAAGTACTCCTGAAAGTCAGGGAGTAAGGAAGGAGTGTAGTCATATTTGCTTGTAACAGAGTCATGTCAAAGGATCTGTAATAGGCTGAGTTGTAGGGGTATTGAGTAATGGGAAGGAGGTCAGACCAGTTGTCCTGCTTCTTGTTGATGAAACAGCAGAGGTACCGTTGCAAGGTTTGGTTTTTTCTTTCAGTTTGGCTGTCAGTCTGCGGGTGATATGCAGTGCTGTAGAGAGAGTTTAACCCAAGGGAGGCCATGAAGCCTTGCCAGAATGCAGAGGTGAACTGGGGCCCATGTTTGAAGACTATCTTGCAAGGAACTCCATGATGAGGAAAGATATAATTGACAAATAGCTTGGTGGTTGTTTGGCAGTGACAGTTGTGTGGCAGGGGCAGAAAGAGGCTTCCTTGGAGAAGCAGTCAACCACTACTAGGATTGTGTTGTATCCTGAAGAAGAGGGTAGCCCAGGTGATGTAATCCATAGAGAGCCTCTACCAGGGACCTTCAGGAATTAGGAGGGGTAGAGAAGGCCAGATTGATTGGAGGTATGGCTTTTGTTTCTAAGGCATACTAGGCAGCTGGCAACATATTCTTTGGTGGTCTTTGTCATCTGTGGCCACCATTAGTATGACTTAATAAGGGCCAGGGTTTTCTTATGACCTAAGTGTCCATAAGGAAGGAAATTGTGGAATCTGATTGTGATTTGCAACTTCAAGCCCTTATTTGGTACCAGAACTAGTTTGCAGAAAAGGATCAGGTTGTTCTCAAGCAAGTACTCTGAGGGAGATATTGCTTTGGTAACAGGTCCTGGATGATCTTGTTGGAGGCAGGGTCTTCTGATTAGGCTTTCTGAATGAAATAGGTGTCTGAAAAGTTGAATAGGGCTGAAGAATCTGATTGACAAAGACAGATGCTGGAAGGACCGCTTTGGTGTTGAGGCGTTTGTATTCAGGATTGGAGTTGGCAGTGGTGGGATGGAAGGAGAGTAGGTCAGGAAGGACGTTGAGTGATCCCTTCTTGTAAGTGATGGTGAAAAAGAAGTTGGCAATTTCAATCACCCAGTGAGCATGTTTTTGGGATATGCAACATGCTTGAGTAAAGAAAAGCAAGTTCTTGTGGTCTGTAAATATGCTGACAGGGTCCAAGGTTCCTTCTAGATAGCAGCGCCAATGCTTGAGGGACTTGATAATTACAAGTAGTTCTTTGTTGTGAACAGGTTAGTTCTTCTCAGCAGAAATATGCTTCTTGATGTTATAAGCTACAGTATGGATCATACTATCCCCCTCATGCTGAAGAAGGACAGTACTAACAGCTCAGTTGCTGGCGTCAGTCTCCAAAAAGAAGGGTTTGCTGCTATCAGGCATGAGTAGGACCAGGGGAGTGTCAAATAGATAGAAGATCTGCTTGAAGGAATCTTGTCCTTCAGCAGATCATTCAAACTCAACATTGGTAGAATTCATATTTGTGAGGGGGAGAACAATGCTGCCAAACCCTGGTACAAACTTGTGACAATAATTTGCAAGGCAAAGAAAGCCACAGAGTTCCTTGCAGTTCTTTGGTACTGGCCAAGAGAGGATGGAGTTGAGTTTGCTTGGTGCAACAGCAGCCTTCCTTAGTTACAATGTAACCAAGTAAATTTCATGCTTGATTGTTAAAGGCAACACTTAGAGAGCTTGTAGTAAATATGGTACTCTTGGAGCCTGGCCATGGCATTTCTCAGATGTTTGATGTGGTTGTAAGTGGTTTTGGAATAGATTAGGATATTGTCAAGGTACACCACCACAACTTATTTAGGAAAGGGAGGAAAACTTTTTTCATGAGAGTTTGAAATGTAGAGAGGGCAATACACAAGCCAAAGGGCATAACTTTGTATTTTTAGAGGCTAAAGGGAGTGCAAAATGCAGTCTTTCATTTGTGTCCTTTGGCAACACAGATTTGGTTGAAGGCTGCGTGTAGATCTACCTTGGAGAAGATTGGCTGTCAGAAAGGCAGTCTGTGAGAGCTTTGGTAGATGGAACGGGGCAGCAATCCTTTATTTCGAACACATTCAGGGCACAATAGTCAATGCATGGACGCTTGGAACCATTGGACTTGGCAACAAAGAAGATAGGCAAAGTGCAAGACAATGTTGAGAGAGTGTCAAAACCCTTACTGAGCTTGTTGTTGATGTATTTCAAAAGCAACTTGTTTTTGGCATCAGATAATGGTATTATTCTATCACAGGGTGGGTTTGCTCCTTCAGTCAAGTTGATCTGGATAGTGGAGGGTCTGTGAGGAGGCAGGTTGCGACATTGCTTGCTGCTGAATACCTCTTTGTAGTTGCTTATACAGAGAGGAATTCCATTTTTGGCAAAGGCTGTCTATGATAAGGGGAAATAGTACAGGAATCAAGCATGTTGAAGTTCCAAAGCTGTTGTATAGCTGCTGTTTTATTAAGAGATCCAACAAAAAGGAATAATCTGTGCAAAGAAGTCAACCTTGCGCTCTTGGCATCTGAAAATAAGGCTAATCTCTTCACACCAGAGCATGCTGAAGTAAACAGGGAAGTTTAGTGAGTCTGAGCTGAAAAACTGGGAGTGAAACACAAACCTCTCCAAGCAGAACAGAATGGGAGGCTTTATCTCAAAGGCTGTCATAGGCAGATTGTTGGGACCAGAGGTGATGATCTTAGAACTGGGTGTGAGCTTTAGTGCCTTAGCTAGTCTAGAGTCAATGTAATTTACATTAGCACCTGTATCCAACAGGGCAAATATCTCAATGTTAGAGGCAGGGACATGAGTCACAATCCAGAAGAAGGTGTCAAGATATCAAGGGTACCAAGAGCTCCAGTAGATGGGGGAGGAGTTGAAGCAGGTAATGACATGGCCCACCAGATGATGAGACCTAACTTTACCAGATAGAAAAGGGCCTTCCCAGCCATAGCCCAAGGTCCAGCAGCTGGCAAGACAGAGTCAATCAATCCTGTGAGCGCCAGGTAAAGCACTTCCAGGAATTGACTACTCTGGCCAGTGGTATTGAAATTGGGTGGAGTTGAGAGGGTTGGTTTGGGTAGTTGGGGTGGTTCCATGAGGAGCAGGTATACAGCAGGATTTTTATATTTCATGTTGAAGATCAAAGGGTAGTTGGTGATTGCTTTACCATCACAGAAAATTTGGTAGCGTTCTTGGGTGTGTTTAGGCGGGTGTACCACTGTAAGTCTTCCAGGAACCAGGGTTTGTGATCAGGATTTGGGGTACTCAGTGAAATGCACAGGGCCAAATAGAGTGCTGGGTGGACAGTAGTAGTCAAAGGCTTTGGTTTTGTCAACTGGAGTCTGGTTATCTATTCCAGTAGATGAGTACTGCCTCTTGGGTGCATGCAGATGGAAGAGTATCAAAAATATGTATGGCAACAGATTGGTGAACTAAAGGCTCATAACAACTTTATTTGGTAAGGATGATGATACAGAACTTTTTCAGGTGCTTCTGATTTATATACTTACTCACATGCAAGTGTCTCTGGGCATTCTTCTGGTGCTATCTGTGTTACAAGGCTTGACATATTAGGTTCTGCTGTTTGATTGGCTACTTCATGGTCATTTTTTGGTTTTTCAGGAACAGTTGTTTAGCTTTTTGGTAGTCCATCTTGGCTTGGCTGGCCATTGGTTCTAGCAGGTTTGGCTTCTGGGATTATGGGGGTTTTCCCAATTTGATCACCTTTTTTGGACTGGTTTGACAGGCTTTCTTGAGGCCAAGGAACTTGATTAAAAAGGAGTCCCCAATTAGGGACCCCAAATTACTTAATGGAGGGTGGGCTTGAACTGGGTTTACTGGGCAGCTAAAATTAGCCTGCTCAGGCCCAGCCAAACCCACCAAGGCTTGGGAATAGCTTTTGGGGCCCAGAACAGGCTCTGCAGCTGCCACCAGGGCAGGAATGGTTCCTGTACCTGGATTTGCTTTGAAAAACAAAAATCCAGGTACAGGTTAATCTCCCCTGCCCACTAGCCCCGCCTATTGGCTAGGAGAAGGTTTGATTCCAGCCCGGGGCTTTGAAAATATTACTTTTGTAACAGAAGGGAAGAGAAGACTTTCTAGTGGCTTGGATGTTGTTGATCTGGGTATTGTTGGAAGAGCCAGTGAGATTTGATGTTGACTTATTCAGGGTTTTTTCCAACTCCAGACTTGGGTGAGGGATCTGTCTAGGATCAGGGAAGTTTGCTACTAAATGGCCGGCTTGTCCATGGTAGGAGCCCAACTTGTTTAGTCTTCTGTGAAGGGCTTTGGCAGCAGTTAGATGGTACCCATTGCCCTCTTTTGGTTCATAAGCAGAAAGAGGTGAAGTGTTGAGCAGATTTCCAGTAGAGAAGGAGCTCAAAGCAGGTGTTAGTTGTGTGGTAGGCTGGGTGATAGTCTGAGCTGGTTGAGGCTAAATTGGCCTTGATATGGTTCTAAAATTCTTTTCTCACTTGGAGACCGGCTTCATGAGTGGTTTCAACTCTTCAGGAAGATCATGATGGATTAAAAAGGCTTTGAGGTCAGGGTTTAAGCCAAGCATATAAAATTTGCAAGATTCAGAATTGGTAGCAATTAATTAGGATTTTATTTCACGGAAGCGCCTGTTGTAGTAAGTCAAGGAGCCTAGTCCTTGGGTGCAGTTTGAGAAGCACATGTTTGGGGTTGTGTAGGCTTCTCTTTAGTTTCTTCCTCAGCAGTATATGCAAACAATTCAGATACAAACTGGTCATGGCTTTTGAGGATGGAAGGATCACATACAGACAACTCATAGAACCAACTGCACATGGGACCTTTGAGCTGCTTTGAAAGGTAGATGACCTTTTGAGAGTCTGAGTTGAACTCCAAAGGATATGCTAGGAAGTAGGCTTGTGTAAAAGCTAATAAATTAAAGGTACTATATAAAGAATTAGCTAATTGCTTAAATTTGGAAATGTTATTTAATATAACAGTTTGGGTATGAAAAGTGGAAGTTTTATTGTATTATTCTTATCAACTTGTAATTTATTCTTGGAGAATAGAAGCAAAATAAGATATAACAGAAAAGACAAAGCTTTTCTGCAAAATATTGTAAACGCTAATACAAACAAAAGAATAGTTGAGAAAGAAAAGCTTAATTCTGGAATATTATCATGTGAAAGTGAGATTATGTGTCTGCAGGCTTGGGGTAAATTATTCTAAACTAAAGCCTTTAAACAAAGAATGTTTATATTTGTCAAATATAGAAAGGTAGGCAAGTTTTGCAATAATAACTGGATAAAGGCTCCTAAAAGCTTATATGAAGTAAAGTAGGGGCTAAGGCGGTTTATCAATCCTAAGAAAATAAAATAAAGACCAGTCATAATGACTGACAATTTAGCTAAAAAGTCAATTTATAAGTCTGAAAAGTGATCACTACTAGCTGGTGGATTAAAACTATCAACAATCAAATTGTGAGTCCCGCTATAAAATTGCCTAACTGATGAAAAATGCAATCAAATGGAATCATGGAACTAAGATGGTAAGATGCAAGAGTTAAGAAAAAACACAAGCCACAAAACCTAAAAAGTATCTTTTTGGGGGTGCAAGTCAAACAATCTCAACTTAAGTTGAGACTGAGTTACACTAGGGCCTTTTATTTAAGACTTGGTTTTGAGGTAATCCAAGGGGACTAAGACCTTAACCAAGATTATTTAAATGGACCTGTGGAAGGGAAGGCAATAAAATTTATGTTTATAGTATTGCTAACTTAAAAAAGTTATAAATAAGAAAAGGAAAAGACAAAGGAGCGGTGGTTTTGCTTGCTAAACTCAAGATTGAGCAAGAGAGCAAGCAAGAAGACAGAAAAACAAGATCCAAACTGCTGGCATAAGCCAAAGCAAAAAGTAAAAGATAAGCAGGTTTGTACTAGTTTAAACTAAACTTAATGTTAGGTCCCGGGTTTGAGAATTGTCCAGTATTAAAGGTAACTTCAAACACAAAAATTAATCTTTAAAATAGATAAAATTGACCAGTAGAGCAAGGGAATGAAAGGGGAAGTTGTTGAATAATAAAATTGATGTGAATTGCCAAGGCTTTAATAGAACAAGTGGTGTTGATGATCCTGAAAATGCTAGCAGCTGAATTGAAGAAAGAGAATCCTGAAAGTTAAAGACATCTGGTTTCTGACTAACTCAGCAATCTGTTGGTTAACTAAACCAAAGTTTGCACTGAGATCAGAGTACAGGGTCTCTTGACTTTAGAAAGAGGAGATTTGGTAAGTTTGCTGTTAGGGAAGAGAGTATAAATTCCTTGTATGAGGACTAAGGATGATAATACAAAAATTTTAACTTCAATATATCTTTAGCTTAACTAGGTAGACTAAAACACAGTCTTTACTATCTTAAACACAGATAAAACTTTAAGAAAGGGTATACTTGAAGAAAGCAAGAGTTGAATTTTTATTGCATGGGTAATTGACCCAAGAATCCTAGAAGCCAGACCAGCCTAATTGCTGGGGCTTTACTGAAAAGTTTTTCCCAAAAGGCATCTCTCCCAATAATTCATTGTGGAGTTGTCATAATTGCATCCTTTCTGCTCTTGACCTTATCCTAAGGCAAGTGTGATGCCAGTTGTATGCCAAGCTGCTATTTTGGCTTTCTTCCTGAAAACCAGTCCATCTATCTCATGTCCTATGGGTGGGACCTACTCCATTGCAGAGTATAATAAAAAGAATATATGAAAAAAATATAAAGGTGGTTTTTTGGGGGGGGGGTTCAACCCCAGTCAATTTAGGCAGAATTGGGCTAAACCATAGACTAACCACTGTTGTGGTTATAATAATTAGGATGAGCACCTGAAAGTTCATTAATTGCCAAGTTTACAGCTCTTATGGAGCACTTGGATATTTTTGGGTTGTGCCGCTGCACCGTTGGATTGATCAAAGGTGGATACTTGATTTGGGTTGGATTGGGGTGGATTGGTCTAATATTTTTGGGTCAGGAAAGATTATTCTTAATTCTTAGAATGTTTGGCCTTAGTGCCACCAAATATTCCTGGGGCATCAGCTTCTGAGTCAAACATTAATTTATTCTGAGTATCTTCCAGATTTTAATCAGTAAGATGGATGGCTGGATTGTCAAGTCAAAAATCCAGGGATTTTGCATTTCCCCCCACTTGACTTGACAATACAGCAAGAAGAAAAATGGCAGACAATTGCAGTGTTATTAGTGAGACATAAAGCACCACTTCAGATGCCAGAGCGCTCAAAAAGAATATATGAAGACTTTGGATGATGTTCAGCTAAGGAAATACTTGGTGCAGAAGTCCTCCACTTGCAGAAAATAATACCTCAATATTTTGGCAAGCAAGAGGAAACCATGTCTAGGATATCTGTTGCTCCTACGGTTGACGCCGTTTCAGGTGGTACAGTGGAGTCCTTAGACATTGACACTGCAACAAGTTGGTTTTATCTGGAGGGTCTGGGTCTTAAGCTAGGTGAACACAAGAATGTGATTCAAGAATCAGATAATTCTAGTCAGTCTTTCTTTTAAGTCTCTTCTGATGTTTTAGCTTCTGGTGTTGATTTGCAGCAACAGTTCAATTTCAAGAAATTGGCAGTACTGGTACAATCCTTCTAAAATATGTCAGGCATCCTGCAGGAGTTATTCTTTTGGATTTTGAAATTGCATTGGGAAAGTAATGTACCATCTTGGTTAAGAAAAGGTTCTACTTATTGTCATGGTTATGACTATGCCTGTCTATCCAACTATGTAGTTAGTGAATTAGATACTGCAATGGTCTTGCCAGATTTCATGACTGATGTTCCGGAAAAACTTGTTGTCTTTTGATTTTGCAAGTTGGTGATTATGAGCTGGAGCGTTGAAGTATTTACCATCCCTGATTTTGAGCATACCCTACAGGTAAGTTCTCAGGATAATTGAGAACATTGGGTTAGTGTGACATATGGCAATATGAGTTCAACTCTTCATCTGGGTGATTATGGTGTTGTGGTGGCCCAAATGGCATTATTAAAGAGTTCATGTAATGTTTCTAAGGATAGTGTTCCCTGCTTTGCTTTATCTGACATGAATTGCTGTCTTGATGAGACTTGTTGTCAACTTTTCATAGCCAGAGTAGAGTTTCCCCAAATGTACAATAATATGGAAGATTTTCTGGCAGATTGCCTTATTATAGCTGTGTGATATACTCCTAACTCTAGATTGAGTTGTCTTTTGGATACTTGTTTTTGGATTGAACTCCCTATAATGTGTAGTAGCTCTTTGGATCATTACAAGCAGTGTACGTGAGCTCGCTGTATCCTGGTTATGACAACTATTTGGCGTAAACTTGACACTGGTTTGGCCATTGGGTCACGTCAGTGTAGAGGAAATGTTTCTGCAGAAACAGTTGAGGAAGACAAAGAGTATTTACCACACCAGACACAAACCATAGCTACAAGCAAACATATGACCTGTAGTTCTGGTCAGTATCATGCCTGCTGTGGCAAAAGAATTTCTGTAGAGGTTCCTTCCAGACATATTCCTTGAACTGAGACTAAGGACATCAGTGATCATGACTTGACAAGCAAGAAAGAAGAAGAGGAGGATAAAGAGAACAATGAGGCAAAAGAAGGTAGTACCTTAGTCAATTTGGATCAGTAGCTCAACTTTTGGGTGAGATTCTTGTTGTTCCATGCTTATTTGCAATAAACAGAATTTAAGAATATGTAAATTTATGATAGATATAAACTTTAATTAAATAAGATGAAGTGGTCTCAAGTATTTAGCATGTACTCTGTTGACTATTGCCTTTGTGTCTGTATTCTTAATTGTGAAAGCCTGTATGGATGTCTTCTCAATAATCTCAAAAGAGCCAGTCCACAATGCTGTTAACTTGTGGGTTCTTCCAAACCTATGAGTATCACAGTATGCTACAATGTCGCCAACCTTATACTTAATGGGTGCTAGCCTGGTGGTATCTGCACTGTCTTTGCTTGCAATTTTCTTTACAGCAATATTAGAATACACTAGGGCCTGCAACTTCACAAGGGTATCAGCTAATTGTGTCATATACATTGTGGGGTCCACCTTGCTGCTATCATCTACAAGGGAATACAGAAAGGGTGGCAAGGCAGGCTGGCAGCTGTACAGAAGGATAAAATGAGAATGCCCTGTACTTGAGTGTTTTGAGATGTTGTAGGCAAAAGAAGCTGCTCCCAAGAAAAGAGACCATTGCAAGGTTTTATGGGTAGCCATCTTTAGGATTATTTGCACCAAAGTGCTGTTAACTTGTTCCACTAATCTGCTAGTTTCTGGATGATAGGGCGTTGATAATACTCCTCTGATTGCCATGAGTTCATTAAGCCTTGGAATGACATGAGAAGTGAAGTTTGTCCCATTATCAGTTAGGATAAATTGAGGACAGTCATGCTGGTGAATAATGTGCTCCAAAATGAATTTGGCAGTTAACAAGGTACCAAGATTTCTGAGAGCTTTGGTTTTCATCCATCTGGTTAGATGATTGATTGCAACAATAACGTATTGAGTATTAAGGCTGTATTCTGGAAGAGGGCCCACTATATCAATTGAGACAGTGTGCCAAGCAAAGTTTGGCTTCACCAAGTTGTAGCGGAGCTTCTTGTTGAGAGGTTGGTTGAGTTGGCATTCTATGAAAGCGCCAAGGATATTGTGTGTTTCAAACTGCATTGACTCCCAGAAGTACAATTCCTTGAGCTGCAACAGAGTCTTCATCAGGCCAGTGCAACCTACTTCTCAATTTGCTTGAACAATAAGGTATGTTCTTTCAGAGGGCTTTGGAAAGATAAGCTTTTTGCCATCCTTAATTTTGAACAATTTACTGTGTGGTGCAGGGTGCAACTCCCTAGTATTGCCTTAATTGGATTTATTCCTTATTTGGAAAAGTATAAGGGGAACTGCTGCCCTTTTTTGTTATTATCATTGGAAGGTAACCCTCCAAATTACATAGCATTGTCTCCAATTATAGATCAATTTACGCACCTGCGGCTAGCTGCAGATGCGTTGGAGAGTGACCCACTGGAATGGGTTTTCATATGGTAATTAGTGACCAATTGGAGTATCTGCAGCTAGCCGCAGATGCATTGATTATTGACCCATTGCTTATGCCCACTATGTAAATTGGTATAGTGATCTTCTGTCCCTCTTTTTGTCAAAGTGGGAACCCTGAAAGAGAGTAGTCTGAAACCTTATTCTACACTCAATTTCCAGAGATGGCCCTACTATGTGCTGCAACCACCTGACTACAGATCACATGCCCAAATGTTCATTTCTTGTCAAATTCACTCCATTTCTTTCTGAATATTCCCCAGTATGTTTTAGCCCTCCAAGAATAAGCTCATTGTCTGACAGTCTAGACCCTAGTCAGCATGACTCACCCTTTCTTTCCCTCCTCCCCTCCAAGTATAAAAAGACCCCCAGGAGGTCCCCAATAAACAAGAATTACACACCAACACAACAATTGACTTACAAATCTTAGACTACTTGCAGAGCCCAAAATTAGAGGTTCTGTTGGGTAAGAAGATATTAGTCCTGTTGAGTTTCCAATTGTTCAGCTACTCTCAAACCATCCCTCCAACCCTTGAGCACCACATACTGTCTTCTGCAACACATTCTTGGCTGAGAATTTCAAGGGGTTTCTGTACTTTGGGTGGTTTGTCCTTGAAATCTCTGAGTTGCATCTTGTCAAACAGTTGGGTCATCATTTTTCTTGTTATGTCTAGGCACCAGATTAATTATTTTATAACTTAATTACATTATTCATATTCTAATTATTCATAAATCCTAAAATATAATCAATCCCAAATTTTTAATTGATCTTGGGCTAAGATGATTTTTTAAAAATAAGTCATAAATTTTAGAATTGAAAATTACAACTTAATGTATTACTGAAAATATCTTAAGTGCTACTACAAACTACAAACCAAAAATATTTATGATGAGTTGCATGGGAGAGTAATAGCAGCCCCAAAGCTATAAATGCTATTACACTATCTTTGGCTCATCATAAATATTCTTAGTTTTTTTCATAAAAAATTGTTGTTGTTTGTAAAAGACTGATAACTCTATTTAAAATAAACCCTCTAGTAAGTTGCCCTACTTCATGAACTTTCTCCAATACATCACTAGCATCTTCTGATATTTTTGTTTCTCTGGTATCATCACGTGATTTCAAATGATAAGTTATCTCAGAATATTCTGATAAACTTTCAAATGTTAGAGGTGAAGTATATAACTTCCCATCTTTCATCAAATATGAAAGATTAATGCGTAGATTTTTAACTTCAAGCCCTCTTTTTATAGGCCTAACTTTTCTTTCATAAATAATAAAAAATGACTTTTGAGAAATGTTTGAGCCTGATAGTACTGATTTATATAATTCTTTTCTTTTTTCTTCTTGCTCAAAAATATTTTTAATATCATTTATATTCTTAATATAAAGCTAATTTTCTTTCTCTTTTAATGTTTTTTATTTTACACCAAAGTGACCATCAACAATGCTTTTTTCATGACATTCAACAAAACAATTATATTTTATAGAACCCTTAATATATTTAGGTGCCTCTTTAAATAAGTAATATAAAAATTCATATGATCTAAAATGATTTCCATTATCAGTCCACACTTTTACATTTTTTATGTTTTAAATCTATCTAATTTAAGAAGACTAATTAGATATTCACCTGAAAATACAGAATTATGTGATAATATTTGAGACAAAAAATCATGATATTCATATTTAATTTTATTGTTTTCTTTAAAAAGTAATGCAAACCCTAATTATGAGATAAGTTTTTTTTGAATAAAAACAATTATTGGTCTCAATTGGACTACTTCCAGCCTTTAAGTTTTCTTTATAATCTATAACTACAACACAAGACTCATTATATAATTCATAAATATCTTTTTTATATTCCCTATTTTTATGAACATAAAAGTCTTGGTGCTGATTAATAGTCTTTGAGTCATTTTCTATAGATTCTGGTAATGGCAAGTTTTTACTTTCACATTCTTCCTTCTTTTTTTCTAGTGAATTTTTTAAATTACAAATATTGCTCATATTGGTTTGTTTTTTAATTTTTATTATTTTTAGGGATTAATTTATAGTAAGTAGAAATTGAAACTGAAATTTCATTTTTTATTTACATATTTTCATATATTTCTTTTTTTGTTTTAAGTAGAGAGTATTTAATTTCAATTGAATAATTACTCATCTATTTTTCTATATCTTTATAAATTTTTTCAGGCACTTTTTTTGTAAACTGGCTTGTTTATCAGGATTCCAAGAGTACCGTGAAGCTCCAGCAGGTGAGGGAGGAGTTGAAGCAGGTACTGGCATGGCCCACCAGATGATGAGACCTAACTTTACCAGGTAGGAAAGAGCCTTCCCAGCCACAGCCCAAGGTCCAGCTGCTGGAAAGGCAGATTCAATCAATCTTGTGAGCGCCAGGTAAAAAATCCCAGGAATTGGCTACTCTGGCCAGTGGCATTAGAATTAGGGGTATGAGATGGTTGGTTTGGGTGTAAGGGTGGTTCCATGGGGACCAAGTAGGCAGCAGGATTGTTGTACTTCCCGTTGAAGATCAAGGGTAGATGGTGATTGCTTTGCCGTCACAGACAATTTGGTAGGGTTCTTTGGGTGCGTTTGAGCAGGTATACCACTGCAAGTCTTCCAATGTCCAGGGTTTGTGGTCAGGATTAGAGGGATACTTGGTGAAATGCACAGGGCCACTTGAGCATTGGGTGGACAGTAGTAGTCAAAGGCTTTGGTTTTGTCAACTGGAGTCTGACTATCTATCCCAGTGGATGGGTACTGACGCTTGGGTGTACGCAGATGAAAGAGTATCAAAAATAGGTATGGAAGCAGATTGGTGAACCAAAGGTTCATAACAACTTTATTTGGTAAGGATGACAATATAGAACTTTTTCAGGTGCTTCTGATTTATATACTTACTCACATGCAAGTGTCTCTGGGCATTCTTCTGGTGCTATCTGTGTGAAAAGCTTGACATCTCAGGCTTTTCTGTTTATTTGGCTGCTTTGTGATCATTTTTGGGGTTTGCAGGAACAGTTGTTTGGCTTTTTGGTGGTCTATCTTGGCTTGTCTGGCCATTGATTATGGCAGGTTTGGCTTCTGGGGTTATGAGGTTTTTTCAATTTGATCACTATTTTGGGAGTGGCTTGACTGGCTCTCCTGAGCCCAAAGAGCTTGATTAAAAAAGGGTCCCCAATTGGGGACCCCAAATTACTTAATGGAGGGTGGGCTTGATATGGGTTTACTGGGCAGATAAAATAGCCTGCCCAGGCCCAGTCAAACCCACCAAGGCTTGGGCGTAGCTTTTGGGGCCCAAAACAGGCCCCTCAGCTACCACCAGGGCGGGTGTCAGGACCCAACCAGTGAGGAGTTCCTGAGAACTTGCGGGCAGACAGCCTGCGGGCCCAGCAGGGAGATCCCACCACAAGATTGGGGCTAACTGTACAATATAAGATAACAATTTTCCAAGGACTGCCCAAGGTCCGCTTACAGGCATCATAGAATCAATCAGTCCAGTGAGGGTGATATACATCACCCCAAATATCTGGGTAGAAGTGGATTCATTAGTGGCAACAGATTCTTGTGAGCATTTGGGTGCGGGGTGAGGGGCGGTGTCATTGGAACCAAATATGCAGGCAGGAAATTATACTTGTTGCGGAATAGAAGAGGGTGCTGGATAATTTTGGTGCCTTCTCTGTAAAGGACTTCTGTCTTTCTAGTTCTAGCTTCAGGGTCGTGAATTAGGATTTCCTCTAGAGTAAACTCTGAATACGCCGGGTTAGGTGGGTACTCAGTGTAATGTACTGGGCCAAAGGGAGCTCCTGGTGGACAGTAAAGGTCAGGTGGCTAGTCTGCGGTTTTTTGGGGCAGGTGAGCGTGGGGTGCAGAACCGCAAGACGCAGGCTGTAAATGAAGTAGAACTAATAACAAATAAGGTATGATTGGTTAAATCAAAAGTTTTATGTCCTCTTATTGCAAGAATGGCAATGGGCATCTTCCTGGCAGTCCAGGGTATAAGTATGCCTATCTGTCATGGTAAAACTTTCACAAATTCCCTTGGCCTGGGTTTTCCTGTTTACTAGGTCTTTTCAGTCCTCAGTGGCATCCATCACGGGGGCTATTTCATTGGCTGGCTCAAAAAGTGAATGCTCAAATTTCCTAGTTGGGTTGTGGGGTTGGTTGTCTCTGGGTGGTCTGCATTCTATGGGAAGTTTCTCTGTCTCCCCTTTCATGTGGGCCTGAGTTATTTTGGTATCTATGGCTGAAACCGCCCACTGATTGATCAAGGTAACAGGAACCTTTAGCGTGGGAGGTGTTGATGTAGGTAAATTAGATTCATCAAGCTTCAAAGGATTTTCTGAAGTCAAATCCTGCTCTGGTTTGAGCCCAAAAAACTGCAGGCAGCCGGCCCTGCGGGCCGCCAGCCCGCAGGGGATCAGGGTTCAAATCCTGTAGTTGAGGCTTTTTAATAATCATAGTTAATAGGAGTTTGTCACTTGTGACAGCAGGAATGATTCCCACACCTGGATTTGCTTTAAAAAGCAAAAAATCCAGGTGCAGGTGGATCTTCCCCACCTACTAGCCCCGCCTGGTGGCTAGGAGCGGGTTTGGTTCCAACCCAGGGCTTCAAAACTGTTACTTTTGTAATATTGTTTCAAAAGGATTTTCCAGCAATTTTTCAATTATTTTTTATTAAATCTTTTTTTAACAAATAGTTATTATTTTTTTGGCTTTTTTGTATATGCTTACATTTTTATTTTATTTATTTTTCTTGAGTATTCAAACTCACTTTTGGTTATATTAAACCCCATATCATTAAGCTCTTTTAAAGAGTAACTGAAAGTAACCAGAGATTGCAAGGCTGGGAGATGCTTTTGGGGAAAAGATTTTATGAGATCCTTTAAGTTTTCAATGAACTCATTGCTTTTTGATTTTGAATAGTTGGTAGGTTTTGAGCTTTCCCAAATTTAGTTTGAGTAAGGAAATGCTTGATGAAATTATCAAGATCATCACCAGCAATAAAGAGGAATGTCTTTTTTAACATTGCAATTCTTTCTCTTTTTGTTGAAGCTCCCAAGGAAAAAAGGGTAGCATGGCAGAAGTAAATTTAACTGAGGACATGGTAGTATTTTGAATCTGTAATTAGGTCAGATCTCTGAAATATGCCTTAATGATGGAGTAGTTCTGATCAGAATGTGGCCTTTGAATGAGGTCTTTTAGATTAGAAGCTTTGTGGTGCTTTAGCTCTTATATACCAAGCTAAATGACATCATACTTAAAGAAATGATGTGATAGCTTTTACTATAGTTTGAACTTGAATTTATGTTTGCGGAATTAATTAAATACCCAGTTTTCATGCACAAGTGATTTATGTAAAGCAGCTAAGCATTATTATTAAATCATATCCTCTTTGTAATCAATGCAAATCAGCTAAAATGATGTATTCAGTCAATTTTAACTCTTCTGCATATTTTTAAAATAATAAAATATTAAAGAACTCCATTTAAAGAATGCTTAATTTGAGGTTCAAAGCTCACTTGAACCTTAAAATTAATCTAAACAGTGATAAAAACATCCTAACTTCAAACTACCATAAAATCCTAAATAATTGAGCTTTTTAAATAAAATTAAAATACAAAAATAAAGATCTCAATATTATCTTTAATTTCTTAAAAATAAAAAAGATCTTTTTTATATTAAAAAAGAGTATTTATTAGCTTTGAAGTGATCTACTTTATATCATTAGATAGAATCATATAATAAAATCCAGACTATGCTCTTTTAAAAAATTTTGCTTTAATATTAAGTATAGCATATATATTAATATTTTTACACCAATAGAAAGATGGGATCCTTAGGTTTATTTTGATATCTTACAGTGTGTAAAAATATTAATTTTTCATTTAGTTATTAATGTTTTAATTATAAAATGTGTAATTAGTTACTTTTTCAAAATTGAACTGTGTTATGCTGCGACTTGGGCAGCATGTGCATTAGAAAATGGCCTAATTCCTAAAATAATGACCCAGTTGGTCAGACATTGAAAGCACAGCATTAATCATTGGTAAGTGTGACAGTCCATCAGCTTTTTGGTGTGTCACACCGACTCTATGATGTATCTCATAATCATAAGCTTGAAGTTTCAGGGCCCATCTGGCAAGGCGACCCTCGGGCTCTTTGAGGTTGTGTAACCATTGCAAGGAAAAGTGATCTGTTGTGACCTTGAAATATGTGCCATGGAGATGAACGCGGAATTGTTTGCATGCATGAATAACTACAAGGCATTCCTTTTCTATTACTGTGTAATTGTGTTCATGAATATCCATGGTTCTGCTAGTATAGTCCACTGGGTGTTCATCACCATTTTCATTAAGTTATGAGAAAACAGCTCCTACTGCAGCAAGGGATGCATCTGTTTGAATAATAAACTCTTTACCAAAGTCTAAATAGTGCAATACTGGTGTGGTTGCCAGTAATTGCTTAAGTTTGTCAAAAGCTATCTGGCACTCCTCCGCCCAGACAAACTTAGAATCAATCTTAAGTAAGTGAAAGAGCAGTCCAGTGGTATTAGAGAAATTTGGAATGAATCACTGGTAGTATCCAAGCATTCCAAGGAAAACTTGCACATCTCTCATGCTTTTGGGTGGTGACATCTTCACCATGGCATCTACCTTGGGTTTTTGTGGGCTTAGATCTTTGGCATCTATTATAAATCCAAGATACTCCAACTGCTCCTTAAAGAACTGGCATTTATGCAGCTTGATTTTCAGATTGGCCTCAGCAAGGCGTTTGAATACTGATTCCAAGTGCTCAAAGTGTTGAATGAATGTTTTTGAGAAGACATTAATATCATCAAGATAAACTAACACACATGATAACTTGAGATCACTAAGTATAGAATACATTGCCCATTGAAAAGTAGCTCATGCATTGCATAGTCTTTGTGGCATCCTGGTGGGCTGATATAATCCCTGTGAAGTTATAATAGCGCACTTTTCCTGGTCTTCAGAAGGGAGGTCAATCTGTCAGTATCCACTGATGAGATTTATTGCAAAAAATTACTTTGCACCACTAAGCCGGTCTAACACGTTGTCAATACAAGGTAGGGGATATGAATCCTTTTTGGTAATAAGTTTTAATCTCCCATAGTCAATGACCACTCTGTTGGAGCCGTCTTTCTTCTTTACAATAAGAATTGGTGATACCCAAGGACTGCAGCTGGGTACCAACATGCCTTTTTAAGAGCTCTGTTACTTTATCTATAACCACTTTGTCTGCTGCTTTGTATCTTCTTATGAGTCTCATCTGTATGGGCGGCGTGTCTTCAGTATCAATGTGATGCTGAACATTTCTTGTGAAGCCCAAGTTAAAGTTGTCCTTGGCAAAGATAGACTTGTATTTCTCAAATAGCTCCAGTATGGTGTCCTGTTCCAAAGTAGATTATCCCACAAGAGTCTCTCAAGGAATAACTGGGCATACTGGTGGTTTGGTATCAGGTAGCCCCATGTCAGCTAGACTTCCAAAATTCTCAAATCTGGCAATTTCCTCAGAGGGCAAAAGATGGAGAAATACAATGACCTGTCCTTTTTTGACATGAATTGTATTAGCAGTGAGGTTATCTGCTAATACTTGGATTTCCTTGTGACCCAGTAGGACTATTCCTGGGCATATTGATGGTTCTAGATGAGATCTTTGGTATGACTGCTCAATCTTGCCATATAGCCATTCAGGAATTTTGAGAGTCAATTTGGTCTCAAGAATATGCTGGTCACCTGGCTTTATCTCATAAGTCTTTTAGGCTCTCAAGGGAATTCCTTTGTTCTCCTCAATCTGGGTAGGCGGCATCAAAATCTTTTTTCCACTTTGGTAAAACTGCACTGGTATGATGCCATCCTGATACACAATATTTATATAGTTGCACCTTTTTGTCTCAGAAATTATACCATCCAGAGTGTAGTATATGGGTAACTTCTGACCTAGGATTTCCAAGACATTTTCTTGAAAGTCAATCTTGGCACCAAAGTTTTGCATGAATTTAGTGCCTATGAGGATGTCAAAATCTTTGTGAGAAAACACAATTGCAGGAGAGGAGACTGCAAGAGATCCAAATTGCAAGGGCAGCGCACTGTACATTCCTTGGGAAACAGTGGGTACTGGTCCTGCATTGCCATATTGTTTACAATAGTCTACACCAGGCTCAATTTTCAGTCATTTAACCAAAGTGGTGGACACTATATTGACTGGAGTGTTGCTATCAATTATGGCTTGGACCGTGACTTTATTGACCAAAATATCACAATACGTGCAATCAGAATAGGTAGAATTTTTGTTTACTAAGTGGATTGAAGGATTATTTGATGCTTCAACAAACTGCATCAAAGAATCAATAACACCGGGGTAGTGACTTGCCATTTCTTTGAAATGCAGCACAATACTGAAATTTTCCAAATGGGGGAGGGGGGTATCTTCATATCAGAGAGATTCACCTGAATTCATCTCCATAATTTGCTGTGTGTATGGCTGGGCTACTATGGCCTCTCCCTCTTCTTCCAAGGCCGCTTTTTGAATTTGGGTTAAGACGGCACAAACATCATTTGAGACAACTTGGTGAAGGGGATCAATGGGCTCATCCTTGACAAATAACTCAGTAGTGGTCATGTTGGTTTTGTCAAGGCATGGCAGACTGGGGTTGGCTGGCGCGGTGGTTGCAACATTGTTGCTGAGCACTGGCAGAGAGACTAGCATAACTGGCTTATTGGGAGGGATGTTGATTTCAAGCTCAGTAGAATATCCCTCTTCTACTGAGCTTGGTCTTTTCCCTGCCCTTTGGCGGGGACGTAGACCACATGTACCTTTTGTTCATTAGGGAATTTTGTGGAACAATGTCCCTTATTCTAACAGCAGTAGCAAGTGATATCTGTGAGAGGAATTTGTCTCTCTTGAGTTTGGCGTGTTTTGGTACTACTGATTGCCAGTGTGTTAGTGCTGACAGAACAGTTATATCTGGGCTTTTCCTTGTTGGGTGCATTGTGGTTGCTTCTAAACGGCAGAGATAGTCCAACATTTGCACCATGGGAAACTCTTGACCCAGAAAGAGTTTTATTGCCCAATAAAGTTCATGATAAGGTTTTACAGTGTTCTTCATTGCTAACTTGGTGCCGTGTTCCACCATTGCACCAGCTCCTAGGAGGACTTGGGCTTTGTGATAAAATTGGTCAGAAAACTTGGAGAGTGTCTTGTTTGTCTTGAACTTGATATCAGAAAAGCAATCCTTGTGTTCTATCATGCAAACGATACTTCCAAATTCTCTCAGAATGGCACTTCTAGCGTCCTGGTATGTAATGTTGCCAGCAGGAAGATTTGGCATGATTATATCTCTACTCATAGGATCAAGTAAATTAATAATTAGGTATGCCTTTTTGGTGTCTGGCGCTCCTACTGTTGCCATCTTGTACAGTCTTAAAAAGGTGTGCACATTTTTTTGGCAATCAAACTTTGGAAGTACACCAACCTTTAATCTCTTGCCAGTGCTCTGTAGAGGTGGAGTTTGCAAGGAAGTTTGGGAAGGTAAACTGCTACACTGTGTATTTTGAGAAAGAGCCTGTCTGCTAGCACTTGGATTGGACGGCATCACCATCATGATTTTTGGGATGGTACGCTGCTCTGCTATAGATGTACTGGTGGAAGTAAATTTGTAGCCCAGTTCATTCTGAAATATCTCAGGAGGCTTATAGCTCATATAGCTCAATTTGTCTTCCAGGCTTTAATGCGGTCCATGATAGAGCTTTCTCATCTGGCTTGATTAGCCTTGTATTGGTGAAATTTCTGAATCTCTTCTTGGGATATTTCAAGAGCAAACTGGTAATCATTGATCTGTTGTTGCTGTAGATTCACTTTATTTTGTAGCTCAGCAATTTGATCAAACAATTTGTTGCTAAAATTCATGATGTCATCCACATTGGTCTGAAGGGCAGTAATGTGGATTTGTGGACTGTCAAACATGGCCAAAGTGGTGACGTGGCTGACAGCGGTCTGTAGAAATTTGACCTTGTCTTGTATTTCTCTTATTTTGTGGGAAGTAGGACCAGTTGCAGGAGTGAAAGACGCGGCCGTGGATTCCTTGATCTGACAACAGTGACAGTTTACTGCTTCAATCCATTCAGTGATCAGGCTGTGGTCCCAAAAGTGCGCTTCAATAATTCCAGAAAGGTTTTTGTCCAATTCATGAGTCAGGGTTTCTAGTCTGGTTTGAGTCTGACGCAAATGGCATAGGTTAGCCATGATAGCCTTGCAGGCTTCAATAAACAAGATCTCTAATTGGCAGAGAAGTTTGGCATAATTATTTGACGCATTTTCTGCATGTATGACAAGGTCTTGCAATACAATCTGTTGACAAGAGATAACCATTTGTGAAGTGCAAGTTATGGGGAAAAGAAATTTTGCAATGTATTCTTTGATGTATGTGAGGTTCAGATCCTGACTCATGAATGTTGCTGTAGTAATAGTGCAGAGGCGTTCATATTCCAGGAAGAGGTCATCTTGATTATGTGCTCAATAAAACAGAGAGCAGGCAGAGCTCACGTTACCAGTTGGGCTGGCTTGATAGCCATAGAGGAGGGATTGAAAAACCTGTACTACTCTGTTGTGAGGTAGAGTTAATAAAGCTTGGTATACTACCATAGCGTGATTGCCAATGGTAATACCCTTAAAGGAAGAAGTCATAGATTCCACTGAGGCAGCCACATCAAAAAGGAACTGGAGGTACGGCAAATGGGCTTGGGGGCTGGTGTGGTATCCATGGGTTCTTGGGACATTTTGCTGTTTTGAAGAAGGGGTACATGTATTGATTTTTACCCCCTGTAGTGAGCACCAAATATTGACTTTAAAAAGAGGAGAGTTGATAGGTTCACTGTTAGGAAAGAGAGTATTGATTCCTTGTATGAGGACTAAGGATGTCAATACACAGTTACTAACTTCAAAAATACCTTTTACTTATCTAGGCAGACCAAAACACAGTCTTATTATCTTTAAACGCAGATAAAACCTTAATAAAGAGTAAAGTTGAAGAGAGCAAGAGTTGAATCTTTATTATTGTTAGAAAAATATCATTTTATAGGATTGGTATCTCATGGGCAGTTGACTCAAGAATCCTAGGGCCGGACCAGCCTAATTGCTGGGGTTTTACTGAAAAGTGTTTCTCAAAAGACATCTTGACCAATACTTCATCACAGAGTTGTCGTAATTGCATTCTTTCTGCTCCTGACCTTATCCTAAGGCAAGCTTGATGCCAGCTGTTATGCTGAGCTGCTGCTGTGGCTATCTTTCTGAAAACCAGTCCATCCATCCTATGTTTTATGGGTGAGACCTACTCCATTGCAGAGTATAATAAAAGAATATGTGGAAAATATATAAATGGGTTTTTTTGGGAGGGGGTTCAACCCCAGCCAGTTTAGGCAGAATTAGACTAAACCATAGACTAACCACTGTTGTGGTTATGGTAATTAGGATGAGCACCTGAAAGTGCATTAATCACCAAGTTTACAGCTTCTATGGAGCTCTTGAATATTTTTGGATTGTGCCGCCACACCGCTGGATTGATCAAAGGTGAATACTTGATTTGGGTTGGATTGGGGGCGGATTGGTCTGATGTTTTTGGGTCAGGAAAGATCATTCTTAATTTTTAGAACGTTTGGTCTTAGTGCCACCAAATATTCCTGGG